>CAMAPE010000051.1:1555000-1982500 GCA_945859875.1 Cuscuta europaea | reverse complement strand
GCTGTCAAGAGGACTCACGCAAGAAGATTGCAAATTTGACGTCTTCTAAAACTACAATTACGAACTCAGATATAGCTTATTGAAATTTGGAAACAAATGAATAATTAGGGTGAAATTTGAGAGAAACGGGCTCTAAAATAATTATATAAATTTCGTATGTTATAATTAAATTGAATAAAAAACCTTAAAAGCTAAAAAATGTGAGGACTCGAGAGACGTGTGTTTAATTTATGTAGCAACAATTGTATTGCTTTTAAAAACTACAACCCATACTGCTAAAAATTAATGTATATACTATTTTAAACTTGTCTCTGTTTAAGACTCTTTATTTATGTTTTAAATTTTCAAATTATCAACAAAATTAATCATTAGGCCTAATTAATGAAACTTAAGAATAAAAAAGAAGCCTAGTCACACTAGATATAAAGAAAATTTTGGGCCTATTTTTTCTTCTATTTTTTTCGGGCCTAGGGCGGTCGCCCCTCTTGCAAACAATAGTTATACCGTGTAACAGGTGCATGGTGAGCACCATGCACCCTTGTTATTGTTTATCTCATTTTCTTAAAATTGTTAATAATTTTTTTATTTTTGATCCGATTTTTATAAAATTTATATCAATTTTTTTTATTTTTCATGATCTTTCAAATGAGACCAATATTGCCTATTTAATTTTAACATATTAACATTTGCGTGTAAAAATATGTAATTTAATTTTTGTCTCAATATTTTATGTGATGTAAATCCTATGTATTGAAATGTAACTCGTGTTGTTATAAAATGTAATCTCAGTTAACTACAAATGTAACTCGCTGCCTGGAATGTAACTCATATTACACCCTCTAGTGGTTCTCTCACCTTATATACGAAATGTAAACCGTGTGTTACAAGATGTAACTTTTATCAAATTGATATGTAACTCGAGTGTATCCAAAATGGAACTTTAGAAATTTCGAAATTGTAAGGTGCGTTAATTAAAAAGTTAATTCAGGGAAATCGAAAATGTAAATCATGTTAATCAAAATGTGACTTGATGTTGATACAAATGTAAATTGCATATATATATATGTAACTTTACTTGTAAATATATGTAACTCGCGTTCAGGCAGGTCAAATGCAACTCGTGTGTATATATATGTAACTCGCGTATAGAAATATGTAACTTACGTGTAAAAATATGTAACTTCACATATAAAAATATGTAACTCACATGTAACTCAATGATTTTTTATATACACAATTTTAAGATAAATTGTGATTTACACAATTATTTTTTTGTATTAACTTTAGTTAGGTTTTCCTTATAATCCAATATTCATTTATATAATAGTTCCATAATTTGTTAAAATTACATAAGCAATATTGGTCTCATTTGAAAGATCGTGAAAAATAAAAAATGTTGATATAATTTTATAAAAATCGGATCAAAAATAAAAAAGTTATTACCATTTTTTAACAACAAAAGCAAAAAAATGAAATCAGGCCAACCATTCTCATTGTTACGTCGTTTTGCAACCGGGCGCACCGTCCTCATGGTGCGCCGGTTGCAGGATATAATTTGCGTCTTGCACCCCCCTCAGAACCGGCCCTGGGGATCGGGATAAGCCAAATCACGTACCATCCCGGATCGCACCCATCCCTAACTGAGACGGAATCATTTTCTGTATTTTTGTTCAGTTTTTTCGCTTCAAACTAACTTGGTGTTTGATCATTGCCAATGAGGTTCATTTCCACCACCAGAAACTTGCATTTGGGCTTCTATTGAATATTGCATCTTCACCTAGGTCTCATTTGGGAATGACATTTGAGATGTAAATTGTAAAAGTTTTATTTTGTCCATCCCAGTCCAAAATCATATCATTTTTTGTTTTAAGTCGATTTTTATTTCATATGGAGTATGTTAAAAGCCATTATTATAGGAGTAAATTTTATTTTTGAATAACTATTGAATAATTAATAAATGAGTAAAATTGGAGCATATATTATACTTTCAAAGTATAAAACTAAAAAGTCAATGTGAAAAAGTTACTCAAAGTGTTTTTTCGTGTTTAATCTTTTCACATCAAATAGTCAAATAAAAAAGTTATGCTAAACTAAAAATAGTTGTTTAAGATAGTCAAACAATCAAAGCCAATTGAAAAGGCCAAATTAAACACTAATAGGCTACTTTCCAAACACCTCAAAATGAGTTTTTGGATTTAGTCAAAAGTACTTTATTTTAAGTTTTATGTATGATGTATATGCCATTATTCATAACTAAAGATTTGCTCCATGCATCCCATTAGACTTTGTTAAAAAAAAATAGTTGTTTAGAGTTTGACATTTCACCATTGTACTACTAAAGTAATTAATTTGTGTTTTTGCTCATTTCTCTCTCTTATGTACAAACATCAACCATACAATTATTTTTACTTTATTTATTTTTATGGTATTTAACATTGATAACACTTCAAAATACACAGCCAGAAGAATATTAAAAGCACTTTTTTATATGAAAATAATGTCAATAAGAACAATAGCATCCTATGACATTAAAAATATTTAGTAGTAGGGATTCATTCACTTGATGTGAGATTTGTTGTCGGCCTATTGGTTAGCAGAAATTTTTCTATTTTCATTTTGATCATCTCAAAATAATTTTTGCCACTTTAAAAAGTGAACGTGTATTTTTACCATTTCATTCCATTTTGAAGCGGAATAATGAAGGAATGGAGTATTCACATTCAAGTTGTCCTATATTCCACTACAATTTTATCAAATTTGATCGACAATTCAAAATAGATAAAGTATGAAGAGGAAAGTCTTTTGCTGCGTGAAAGTGTACATCGAGAATCATCTCCCTTTGACCCTTTGTCGGAGTTCAACCCAAAATCTCTCACATAGGACAGATTCAGAAGAATAACTAGGGGTGGGCAAATCGGTTTACGGTTCGGTTTTCTTCGGTTTCGGTTCGGTTTCGGTTTATTCGGGTTAGGAGAATTTGTACCAAACTAAAACCATTTCTATTTCGGTTTGGTTTCGGTTCGGTTTCGGTTCGGTTCGGTTTGAAGTTCGCTTTACCAAAGTAAAAAGTATTAGATTTAATTTAGTTCGATTTGATTCATTTTCTTATGTTTATTATAATATTATTTGATCAAGTTCTTATATTTTAGAATTAGAAAATGAAAGTAGTAGTCCATCTCATCTTCTTTTATTAACTATTTAAATAAAATGTAAAAGGAAATAAACGATAGAAAATAAACAATAAAATATTATAAATTAAAACTTCTAACATCTTTTCGATCACTAGAAAAAGATCTACTTCTTACAAAAAATAAGGTTACAATGAATGTAAATATGCCGTATTATTAGCTAACTTTGTCATAATGAATGTAAGAAATGTGTAAAAGTTAAAATGATACTACGTATATGTTAAATATGCATTTTCATGTCTAAATTATTTATTTATATATATCTTAAAAATGAAGAGTGAAGATAAATATAATGTGTGTGTGTTTGTGTGTGTGTACACACGGAGTATATAAGTTGTTCGGTGTTTGGTTCGGTTTATGGTTTTGCGATTTTAAACCAAACCAAACCATTCAGTTTGAACAAATTCTTACCAAACGGTTTACTTAAGTAAACCCAAACCAAACCAAACCATCAATTTTCGATTCGGTTCGGTTCAGTTAAACCAAACCATTTTGCCCACCCCTAAGAATAACCCATCATTAAGTGAGCAACACTACCAATAAGGATAGTTAGAGTTCTAAAATATTATTGGGTTCCCTTTTTAATTCAAAAGTTAACGAGAACTCTAGAGTAGCGCGGAGATGTCTAGAATTCTCTCTAGATGTGTGTAGAGAAGTACTAAATATTTTAGAATATTCTAGAGGTTTCACTACAAAAAAAAACTCGGTATAGGCACGGATATAGCTAGGCAGGGATCTCTTCACATTTTTCCCAGACGAACGGTCTTGGCTCGGATTTGGAACGGCTCTGAAATCCGTGCCACCTAGCTCGAGCCAAACGCGTTGGCGCGGTTTTACATTTCCGTGTCAAACGTTGGCTGTGAATTTGGTTGGGACTTTGCGTGCCTATAGCATTCAACCAAATCACGTTACATTTGGCTCGGATTTCATTTAGGCGCGGTTTTTGGTACGGTTTCCACGTCACATATTTTGAACGTCTGCGTCAAAGGTTGGGACGGCTATTTTTGAGCCAAATATAATTAGACTCAAAAAAACGTATACCGTATGTACGGTGTACGTATATATATATATATATATATATATATATATATATATATATATATATATATATATATATATATATATATATATATATATATATATAGGTTCAAGTGAGAAAACCATCTTAGGAGAGTAAAAAAGAATGAATGAGAGCCCTTAGATTGAACAAGCATTCAAATTATTAAAATAGTTCTGTATAAGGGCACAAAAGTCATTTTGGCCACTTTCCTTCTAGGAATTGTCGTGGCATATATTTGACTTCCCCATCATATTTAAGATAACTAATGATTGTTTCCATAACTATTATTTTACCTAATATATTCTTATAAAGTATTCTTCATTTGTTTGACCCGGTCAAAATGATTTCTTTTATCTTATCTTCCGTTGATTCAGAATTTTGTTTACCCTTTTCTTGATTATTTTCATCAGTTTATGATTTACGTACAATATCGTGTGTTTTATTCCCATGATTATTTGCTTTTTTTACATATATCTATTTAGTTTTTTCCCCCATTCTATTTATTTTTATATACTTGTTTTTAAAACCTTTTTATATATAACAGAGATGCAGTCATGTTTATAAGAATTCATTTCATGTTATTGAAAAGGGCACAACAATTGATATGTAAGTGCACAATATAATTTAGATTACTTTGATGCACTTATCACATCTTATTCATGCACTTTTCATTATTTTAATTTACTTCTTGTGCAGATACATGTAACACTAAAAGATGTCATAATCAGATACTTGTCACGCTTTTGAAAGAAAAAGTGCATTAATTTATAAAAATGTCAATCGCTTCAATTGTGTGATGTAATAGTGCACTTCTTCATACATTTAAAACAAGTACATAATAAAAATATGTTTTACTTTTTAAGAAAGTACCCACGTTACATAGGTCTGTTCAAAATCCTTGAAAGGATCGGGGTCGTAGCCTACCGACTTCAGTTGACTCCAGAGTTAGAAAAGATTCACAATGTGTTTCATGTTTCTATGCTCAAGAAGTATGTGCGGGACCCGTCACACATTTTTGAGAAACCACCGGTAGAAATCCGAGAAGACCTACACTATACGGTACAGCCGGTAAAGATTATGGATCGACATGTGAAGAAGCTAAGGAGCAAAGAGGTGCCGATGGTAAAAGTACTTTGGAAGAGTGATCGTGTCGAGAAGCAAACTTGGGAAGTGGAGACCCTAATGAGGGAACAATATCCATTTCTGTTTGACTAGACGTGTGGATTTCGGGGACGAAATCCCAAATAAGGGGGGTAGAACTTGTAACACCGCCCCTAAGTATTTGTGCTTTATCAAATTATGTATTGAACCCTGAGAAATGTATAAAAGCATTTTTACGTGATTGTAAATTTTTATCATTTCTTTTACGTGAATAGTAAAATTCATGTGGGGACCACATCGGACGTGGGGCCGCACGATATTGTCGGGACCAGATATTATATTAATCTTGGACTAGATAATATGTATATGGTGGTGGATATCCTAATTGGGCCATGGCAATGGCACAGGGTTGATCGGTTGGTCAAACGAGGCCAAATTATCAGTATCAGCAATTTATCAGATAACAGCCCAAAAAGGGATTTTGGAGACTTCTAAATTAAAATTGGAGAATACATATTGATTATAAGGTCAAATAAGGATTAGGAACAAATGTTATATTTTATTTGACCCGATAAAATGAAATATAATTAAAACAGTCCGGAAAAATACAACTTTCGGGACCGATTGTACACTCGGTTACACAAAGGGTTGACCTCCCATAGAAGTGGGGGCCAACCCAAGTCCCTTGTCTGGAAAATATCAGGGGAGCCGCACATTAACATGAGAAAACAGGGGAGAGAGGACTTGGAGACCAAAGGTGATAGGAGAAGGGTCCCTCCCCCCACATTATTGGTGAATAAGCCAAGAGGAGTATCTCTATCACTCCTAAACCCATAAGCTCGGCCAACCTACCTAAGGAAGAGAGATAAGGTCTGGAAATACTCCATTTTCATCCACCATCTATGCACTTGATCAAAGGAAAAAGAAGGAGGGGAAAAGAGAAGAGGAAAGTTGGCTTTGGAGAGGAAAAATTGTGTTTAACAAGGTAATGACTCCATTAATTCCATTTCTTGTTCTTCAATCCTCTTATATGATTATTCAATCATATTTCACACCCTAGGATTGTTCTACACGTTTGGAAGTGTAGAATGAGGGGTTGGAAGGTAGTTCTAAGTCCAAGAACGGACTTAGAAGCCAAAGTGACCGGTTCGCCGTAAAATAACCTTTTTGAGGTTATTTATATTACTATGAGTTTTATGATGATAAAACCTTGTTAGTAACTTGTCTAAGGTATTCAAGGAACTTTCACGGAGTTGAAAGGGTCGCCGGAGTTGTCGCCGGAGCTCGTTGAATTTCGTCGGAGTTTCGCCGGAGCTAAATCGGGAAGGCTAGAACTTCATAAGCTTCATTAAGGTGAGAAGATGACTTTATGCTTTATAACTTTTGCGTGAGGCATGATATTACCTAAAGTAATCAAGGATATGTTTTGTGGAATGACTAAAGATAACCAAGTGTTTGTTTATGCCATGATTATACATAAAACCTAGTTGAAAAGCATGTTATGTAGGTTTGGTGATTAAAAATGTGATAACTTATTATGTGTGAGGTTCCAGGGATCCAAAACGGTATTTTTGGATCAAGAATGTCAATAAGTATGTGTGTATAAAATTTCACGTTAATCGGACTCCGTTTGGGAGGTCAAACGGACGTTGACCGCCAAGTCAACTGCCATACCCGACCGGGTATTGACACATACCCGACCGGGTATTTGTAGAAAGATTGCTCCAGGGGGCTACTGCCTCCTATACCCGATCGAGTATGAGTAGATACTCAATCGAGTATACTTTGAAAATTAGCTTTGTGGGCTACTGTCTCCTGTACTCGATCGAGTATGGGTAGATACTCGATCGGGTATTGGGTTATGCTCAAAACAGGCAGTTTTGAGCGGGTTAATGTGGGTCGTTCAGGTGGGACCCGCCCACGTTGGTTCCTAAGGATGGTTATATGACTATAGGGCTAGGTATTGTCCATAGTTAAAGGAACAAAAGGTTAGCAATATCCAGGTTAAGGTTTGGTAAGGATTAAGTTTGGGGTTGAGTATCCCCGGGACATTAAATGATCCTGAAACTCGGTTGGGGTTGAGCATCCCCGGGACTATAAATAATCTTGAAACTCGGTTGGTTTTGAGCATCCCCGGGACTATAAATGATCCTGAAACTCGGTTTAGGTTGAGTATCCCCGGGACTGCAAATGATCCTGAAACTCGGTTAGGGTTGAGTATCCCCGGGACGGTAAATGATCCTGAAACTCGGTTGGGGTTGAGTATCCCCGGGATGCTAAATGCTCCCAAAACTCGGTAGGATATTATGAATGTAGAATGTAGCTTGTGAGCTAGGCATTCGGGAAAGGAGTGAGAAAGGTCAGGTAAGAACTTTATCTCTAAAAGACTCTTTGAATGAAATGACCTACGGGTCGAGTATTTTACAAATATATATACAGTATGTATCATCGGATGGATGAGTCACACACACACACACACACACACACACACACACATATATATATATATATATATATATATATATATATATATATATATGTGTGTGTGTGTGTGTGTGTGTGTGTGTGTATCACCCTATTTTTGGGTCTCGTGTCTGAAACATTAGTTATTCTCCATATAGCCTGCTTGTCACTAGTACTTCTATGGAGTACTGACCCCTCCGGGGGGGCCTCACATTTTTCAGGTTGAGGCTAGAGTCCTACTACCTGCACCTTTGCCTAAGGTGATTGATCAAGAAGGAAGACGTGGTTCGTGCTTCCATTCTTATTTCAAATTTATAAACTGCTCATGGATTTTCGAATAATGTTTTTCTTTAAAACAGTTGGGGGCCTGCGTGCCCATGTTTGCCACGTGTGGCTAAGTATTAAACATATTATTATTTCCGCATTTGTTTATTATGATATTGATGTTGATTGTATGTGTGTACTAATCGGTTTGGCAATAGAATCAATCGGACGCCTTGTACAATTCAATAGGGATGAACTGTTGTTGTTCTTAGCAGGTTGTACGACGGTTGTCTACGTGGCCCGGATGCGGTCCGGGGCGTGACAATTAAGTGGTATCAGAGCCATCGATTTCTAAACTATATAATTAACCTCTCAATATCCTACCATCGAAAAGTTTTGAACAAAACCAAGAGCAGAAAGTTTTTGTACCTAAGGAACCGTTGGAAACCAAGGTATTGACCTCTTATTGTTAAGACGGTACCCTTAACAGTTTGTTGGCCATAATGTTGGACGTAATGGTGTTGACCTCTTATCCGTCAATTGGCATTGAAATGAGTCTAATGGCTCATTCCTTACTTCTTTCAGAAATGGAGGGTGGACGCAGAATAACTAGGAGGAACCCGACAGGGCATGTGTCGGGGGCCACCGGGCATGCCACTCGGGTGGAATCACGGACCTCTAGGGGTAGAGGTCGGGGCCAAAGCTGAGGATGAGGCCGAGGTAGGGGTCGTGGGCGTTCTACAACGCCGACGACAAGTAGCACGCTCGTCGGTTCTGTGCACCCGTCATGGGCCACTGAACCGGACGACTTCACCTATGCTCCAAGCACGGAGCAAGAGGAGACCCCGTACAACGGGGAGGACTATGATGAGGAAGATGAGGATGATGATCCTCATTACGACCGTATGAGCGAGGTACTAGAATGGTACCTGGAGAACAAAGCCAAGAGAGAACAGTGGCGCCAAGCCAGACAGGCTAGGCAAAGAATGGGACAGGGGAGCCGGGGGACTTCTAGTGCTCCATCTGGGGCATTCGGTGGAGACACGATGGTGTGTATCTCCAAATACCTCAAGGAGGCTAGGGCCTTGGGGTGCAAATCATTTGATGGCAAGGGCGACATATCTGAGGCCGCCGACTGGATCAAGAAGCTGAATGACGCTTCTAGGGATATGCAAATTGGGCTCGACGTGAAGTTGAGGGTTGCCACCAGGCTACTGGATGGGGTAGCTGTTGTATGGTGGGAAAGCGTGGAAGGAAAGTTCCATGGTGAGGCCACTTGGAAGAAATTCGAAGTGGAGTTCTATAACCAGTACTACTCGACTTTTGAAGTCAATCTCAAGAGGAGAGAGTACACGAATCTGAAACAGGAGGATGATTGCTCGGTGAGACAATTGGAACAGAGGTTCTGAGACTTGGCACGATTCATACCAGAGTACTCTGATATGCACTAATTAGTAGTGCATAAATGTATATTTTTATGATTGATTTGTGTGTATTGTTTACCGTTTTATTTAGTTTGTAAACATTTGTGTGATTTTAGTTGTAATCGTATTTTAATTCTCATTTATAAGTTGTAAAGTATAGTTAGGATTTGTGGTGTCGGAAAGGAAGACTTTGAAGAGAAGAAAACAAGAAATTTGACTGCCCAGGAGTCAAACCCGACCGGGTAGAAACCCCCACCCGGTCGGGTGTGATTTAACAGACGAAATTGCCAAGAAAGTCACTAGACCCGGTCGGGTCCCCTACTTGACCCGGTCGGGTCAGATGTGACCCGGGACAAAACGACGTGCGAAGATCACCAGAACGTGGTGGATTATCTGATTTTGACCGAACCCGATCGGGTCAGTACTATACCCGGTCGGGTACCCGGCCAAAGGTGTTGAAAAACACCTATAAATAGCACACTTTTTCTTCACAAAAAATTATCCTTTCTTCCACACTCTTTAGCTCAGTTTACAATAGAATTTCTTTATATTTTTTCTAGCTATGTTTAGTCTCCAAATGAGGAGCTAAACTTCCTGTTGGTCCCGGTTATACTGGATACAATCTAGAGGGGGGGTGAATAGACTGTATTGGTTTTTAGCTTTTTAAACTAAGTACTAGATTTACAGAATAGCCTGTTCTGTTGGAAGAACAGACTGGCAGCGGATGGGGTTCTGGTAGGGAGTTCTGTTAGCCTCAGAGAAGCAATAGGCAGTAGGCCTTCTGTTAACTCGTAGAACAAGTTCTGTTGAACACAGATACCAAGTCCAAGGAGTTATACAGTTCTAACTAAATGCAAGTATTAAAAGCAATAAGTAAACGACACCAGGGATTTTTATAGTGGTTCAAGGAACAACTCGTTCCTCTAATCCACTGTTCCACTAAGCTGTAAAAACTGCCGTTTACAAAGCCTTAGTCCTAGTACTTAAGAAGCACTCCACGTCTTCTTCAAGCCTAGATGTGTCCTGGGATGCACTGCCTGGCTTCCTTTAACACTGGTCCTTTCACTGAGTTTCCTTGAATTATCACCACTTCACTACTCCAGTTATTTGGACGTCCTTCTTGTAGCAAGAAGAGTGTCTGTTGAAACTGGGGTTCCTCCAACTAGCTTCGTTACAAAAGATTTGTATGTGATGAGCTTGAAGAGTTGAAGAACACTTGGAACTTTGTTTGAGTTGGAAAGAGTATTTTTCCAACTTCTGCCTTCTCTTGTAGAGGATAATGAGTTTGAATCTCAAGGAGGCTTTTTGCTTTTCAGAGTTTGAATATCTTGCTTGTGGTTAGCAAAAGTTGCAATGTAATCTTGGTAAAGTTATTGCAAAGTTATCCGGTTGTTCTTCGTAGTGTATCTTTTATACTGAGGTTGTCTTCCCGTTGGAGGAGTAGGAGGACAACTGCATTTAATGCGCGATCAGTTGACTTGACTAGTAGAACCCGATAAAGTTGGCGGGTTACTATTTTGGGATAAAGTATTCCTGACATTGCGGCCAATCATCTGCAATTACTCTACGTAGCATGGGGTGCATTAAATGAGCATTTAATGCATGCACTGTAGCTTTTCCGTTTCATACTCCTAGCCGTTGAAGGAATCTTTTAGTTGACTTCCCGGTTCTTTGAAAATCTTCTAAGTGTCAGACCTTCTGGCGTCTTTGTCTGAGAGTAGAACAGAGGGGGTCTGGAGCACTTCTGTTGGGAGTATCCAACAGAGACCCAGAAGGGTTTCTGTCAGAGTGAAGACTAACAGAGATCCTGAGGACTTCTGTTCTAGAGCAGAGAACCAAAGGTCCTCTGTTTCAATAATGCCTTAAGAGGCACTTCTGCTCTTGAAGTCCTTCTGCTCTTGAAGCCCTTCTGCTCTTGAAGGTCTTCTGTCAAGTCGAATACTTCTAAGAATTTTACAAAGGAAAATTCTAATACATAATTTCTAAAGGGGTACTATAAAGTCCTAATTAATCTAGCATCATCAAAATCTAATTACAATTATTCCTTACACTTCCATTCTTGGTGTTGCTCTTGAAGCTTGTTGATTATTAAAGTTGTGAGTTATTTTCTTAACTTCTTTCCTTGAATATTAATTAATTAATAGTTCTTTCCTTAATATCATCTCTATATTAATGTTGGGGAGTGTTGCTAAGATGACAATTAGTTAACATCTCGACATTAGTTAGAATGGTATTTTCTTCCTCTATATTAATATTGAGGAGTGTTGCTAAGATGACAATTAGTTAACATCTTGATATTAATTATAGTAGGATTCATCTTCATTAATAATATTCTTCCTTGAATATTAATTAATCCCTACTCTTATTTCATATTAATATTTTGAACATTACTTAAAGGATCAACTAGTTTTGTTTCATATATTAATTATTACTAGAAACGATCAACGAACCGATGGTTAATCGTTGATGGTTTCACAAGTAAGTAACTTCTGTTTATTAATGCACGGTCGTGGTTAATAAACTTAAGAACGAGGGATTAATTTTGTTGGTTAAACCGAAACCGCTTGTGTTGAGGTTATCAATCTCAATTGATTTCATCAAGGAGTTAGAAAGATTAAATGCTACTATTAAATCGGTATAAGGCGTTGTTCTATATTTGATTAATAGTAAGGGTTATTAATGAACGGTCGTTGTTAATAACTACCCTCGATGAAGTGGATATACTCCCCGATTGAGTATTCGAGAGGGAATAAGTTATAGATATAACAATGATCGACTAAAATATATCAACAAGTGGAAAGTAGCAATGTCAAGTCCTTTTTATCTTTGAATTAAATCTCATATAGGTTGTTCATCTTAGTTCTTAATTAAATTAAATCACTCAAACCAAATCCCCCCTTTTTATTTACTAAGTATCATAAAAAGAGAATTATTCCTTTCCCTGTGGATACGAACTCTACTACGCTATACTACGTATAAGTGTTTAGTATTGAAATTATTTTGACGCACCGTGACAAAGTGCTCGTCATACTCTTTGGATGAGAATCGAATGGCCAATCATTTTTGGGATTGACGTGCACTCGTCGTTAGGTGCACTCAAAATAATTAATCAATACAACACTAATACGTAGTATAGTGTAGTAAGGTTCGTATCCACAGGGAAAGGAATACTTTTCTTTTATATAAATAATAACAAGGGGGGTTTAGATTTGTTTGGTTTAATAACACTAAGATAAACGACCTATATGAGTTTAATTCAATGAGATGGGGACTTGGTTTTGCTTTTATCCACTTAATGAAATGTTCGTCGATCCCGGTTATATCTTTAACTATCTTCCTCTCGAATACTCAATCGAGGAGTATATCCAGTTCATCGAGGGTAGTTATTAATAACGAGATGCGTTCATTAATAAAACTTACTATCGAGTCAATATAGAACAAGCGCCGTATATTAACTTGATAGTAGCAATAAACTTAAGATGAAAACGATTGAGATTGATGACCTCAACACAAGCGGTTTATTGGTTTAATCAATATAATTAATTCCTCTTGCCACATTAACCATGAGATGCATGCATTAATATTCCAAGTTTACTACCGTTGAAAGAACCGGATTAATAACAAGCGTATTAACCGATTGATTCTAGTAATAATTAATATGAGAAACAATACTAGTTGATACTTTAAGTAATGTTTAAGATATTAACATGAAATATGAATAGGAATTAATTAATACTCAAGGAAGAATATTAAAATATATGGATCCTACTATGATTAATATCAAGATGTTGACTAATTGTCATCTTAGTAACACTCCCCAATATTATCATAGAGGAAG
Organism: Cuscuta europaea; assembly: GCA_945859875.1. Classification (NCBI taxonomy): domain Eukaryota; kingdom Viridiplantae; phylum Streptophyta; class Magnoliopsida; order Solanales; family Convolvulaceae; genus Cuscuta; species Cuscuta europaea. Next base: position 1,969,162 of record CAMAPE010000051.1, on the reverse strand, counting down.
AAATAGCTATTACTATAACCAATGTCAAGATGTTAACTAATTGTCATCTTAGTAACACTCCCCAACTTTGATATAGGGATAGTATTTTGAAAGAAAGAATTAATATTCAAGGAAGAAGATTAAAGAAAATAACTCACAACTTACAAATTCATTAAGCTTCAAAGTAGCAAAACCAAGATGGAAGAGTTTAGCTCCTCATTTGGAGACTAAACATGATAAAAAATATAAAGAAAGAGCTATTCTATACTGAGCTTAGATGTATAAGGGATTGGATATCTTTTTGTGAAGGAAAGGAGGTGTATTTATAGGTTTTTGGGATGAGATTCGGGTACTCGATCGGGTATATACATGGTACCCGATCGAGTATGTGTGTAACACCCGATCCGAGGCATACTCGACCGGTTTCAGGCTATTTTCTAAGTGTATACCCGATCGAGTATATATGAATACCCGGTCGAGTATGCTTAGAAAGTGGTATTCGGGCTATACTCGACCGATCTTCGTTTGCAATTTAAAGGCATACCCGATCGGGTATGTCAGTCTACCCGATCGGGTATAGACATAGAATCGTGGTCAAAATCTTCCCTGCATGTTCCTTTGTCTTCGGATCTGATCCGATGTGAAGTTCCAACCTAATACCCGATCGAGTATAGCTAATACTCGACCGAGTATAGACCAAAATTCAGGATCATCTTTTGTCTTTGAACTTTTGCACCTTCTCTTCACTTTTTGGGTTCACCAACTGTACTTTGGGTGACCAAAACCTGTTTAAGCTCAGAATATGTCTAATCTAACCTATTTACAAGAATTTAACAATCTAATCTATTACACCAAAAGTGTGTAATTTCCAAAGTAAAAGTCAAGCAAAACTAATTAAAAACATAAACATAGAAATGGAAATTACGAACGTATCAACTCCCCCACACTTAAACCTTTACTCGTCTCGAGTAAGATCAAATGTTTACAAGTGTCAATGTTTGTCCAAAAGTTCCACAGTTCAACAAAAATATAATACAAACACAAAGACCACCAAGGATTACAAAGAAAAATGAGTTTTAAACTCAAATCACAAAAGAGCATCTTGGGTTTAATGGCCTCCTAGTGTTGTCTTCTTTTCTCCTCCTCTCTTCTTCTTTATCTTGAATCTTCATATTCTTCATAAGGATACAATGAGTGCCTGCAAGAACAAACATTTCTCTCATATCTCTCATTTTGCCTAGGAGCCTTTTAAGGTTTTCATCCTAGCACCTCTTTTCATTTTCCATTCTCTCCAACTCACTCATTTTTTTTATAAGCCTTTTTTGCTTAGATTGCCCATTTTGTTGGGTTTTCAACCTAACTAGCATTTATTTTCTTTTGTTTATTTTTTTTTTCTTTAATTTTTTTTTTTGAGTGTAAAAGTTCAAAAGAATTACATGCATAGTGCTAGGTACAAATGAGAATTACATACCATCATGAGTGTCTCCCCCGCACTTGAATCACGCACTATCCCTAGTGCCCGCCTTCTCCTCCGTAGTAGCTCCCTCCAAAGCCGCTCCCTTGGCCACCATCTCCCATGTAAGTGTCCCCGCCATCTCCGCCGTCGTACCCTCCACCACCGGAGCCAGATCCTCCAAAGTTACCCCAATGAGTGGGGTCATACCATGAGGGTGGTGGAGGAGGGTTCGCCATGGTATGGAAGGATCCCTGATGTGCCATAAACGAGTACATAGGTCCGTAGAACCTATGTTGGTCTTCCTCATACCGGTGTCTATCGGCCTCCCGGAGCTCCTCCAAACGTTGAAAGCCGGCCCTTTGCTCATCCTCCAATCTTTGAAAACCGGCTCTTTGCTCTTCCTCTAATCGGTTGAGCCGGTTGTCCATTTGGGCTATTCCCGTAAGAAGTTGTTGTTGACCCTCCAGAAGTTGTTGAAAGAAGTCGGGTGGTGGAGGGTTTTGGCTTTGTTCTGGGAAATCATGGCTCATGGTTGGATGGCTATGGAGTTGCTCGTAGGGCTCGTCATCGGTTTGGTTTTGGGGGAGTTCCTGTTCCGGTTCTTGAAGATGTAGTGGGAGGGTGTTTGGTAAGAGGTAATGTTGATCCGGTCTGCCTATTTTGAAGTGGAGTTGGGGGAGTTCTGGGTTGGGCAAGAGGAAGTATTTGAGGGGTTTGGGGTGGATGTGCCAGTTGTACATATTTTTGGGCCTTTCTTCACCATAAACGGTGTGTGAAAAAGAAGTACAGCCCGAGTGGCCTAGCCAAGATATGTTCATTAAACAGTAGTCGGGTATAGGAGAGTCATCCGTATACTCGAACTTTGTGGCCAAGTGCATAATCACCCCGCCCACTACGATAGCACCCTTTGCCACACTTTCCTTCTTTAGATGAGCCCACATGAGATTACAGAGGTTGAAATCCACGTGGATACGGAATAAGGCAACCGAGATGAGGCATACATCCCCCATCCTTGTATGATGGTTGTTGGGACGTCCAAGCAAGGAGTTGGCAAGAAATTTCAAAAAGAGGCGTAGGACTGGATGTTGGACATGACTAATGTAGAGTTGGGAGGAGCTAAATTTGGTCTCCCCGGTCATCTTGGTCCATAGGGTGTGGCCGAAGGCGGTATTGTCGGATATAGACTTTTGGTACGGGACCGGAATACCAAAGTGTTCGGCAAACTCAAGTTTCGTGATGGTGTGATTGTGATTAAACAATCGAAACCTGAGTTTATCATCCCTAAAGTCCTCCTCATTGTTCTCAAAGTGCACCGAGCTTAGGAATTCATAGATAATTTTTTCATTTGAGTTGTATTGCATTTTGAAAATTTTATCCATATGCAACTCATGAAAAAATTTCTTCATTATTGTGTATACTCCTAATTCCTTTAGAGCATCAAGGCATAAAAAGCGGGAAGGTTTGACTTGCCTTTCAATTGTGGACATGAAGCGTGTGCGTTGTTCGTTGTCCACGAAAAGGATGTCCTCGTAGCCCGGGATGATTGTCCTAGTGCTTGAGCTTTGCCCTTTCTCTTTCCTTGGAGCCATTTGAAGTGAATTTGGCCTTTGAAAACCGAAATTGGAATGGTGGGGGTAGGGTTTTTCGGACCTCTGAAAGTTGGGGGAGAATGGGATTGGTGGGTATGAATGTGTAGAGGAGGATGAGGGGAGTGTTTTGGCGTTGGAATGGGTGGATTTGGTGAAGATTTGGAAGAGATATGGTAGAGAGAAGGTGTAAAAATGGGGTTTGGGCGTTTTTTGTTCGAGATAGGGTTGGGAATTTTGGGAAGATGAAGTGTTTTGGGGCTGATTTGGGGTTATAAGACCCGTATACCCGATCGAGTATGTGCTGGTACTCGGTCGGGTATGGCTGGAAAGTGTAGTTTTTGAGCGGCCTGTCTCCTGTACTCGATCGGGTAGGGTGGAGTTACCCGGTCGAGTATGCTTAGAAAATGAACTTTGTGAGCAGCCTGTCTCCTGTACCCGGTCGAGTATTCCTCCATACTCGATCGGGTATATGCTTTTTTTTTCATTTTTTGAAGCGGGTACTCGGTCGAGTGTGGGAGTCAGTCCCCTTCAATTTTAGCATTTCTAGCAATACCCGACCGGGTGTATAGTGATACCCGATCGGGTATTGCTTATTTTTCAATTTTTGAATGCTCCCTCGATCGAGTAGTGCCCGGTCCCTTTTCTTTTTGCTCATACCCGACCGAGTATAATGTTATACTCGATCGGGTATGTCCCCAGATGTTCCAAAACCTGCATTTTTTTTTCTTTTCTTCCAAAAACCCATGATTAGTGCCCTCCCTTGCTGATCTCTCAAATAATTAGAAAAAAAATGAATTCTAAATACTTGAATTAAATAAAAAAAAATGAATTAAACACACTTAAATAAAAAAATTAAGATAAACTTGGGTTGCCTCCCAAGTAGCGCCTTAGTTAACGTCGTGGCACGACGTTATTCATTTTTTTTTTTTGGTTTTGTTTTATGTGGGATCATGAGTATCCCTCGTTTCACTTTTTAAGGCCCTATTTGGCCATTTTTCATTTTTATTTTTCGGCCTTTTCCAGTAAGGCCGGGGTTTCTTTCTCAAAAGACATCTGATTTTATCCGCTTCTTTGAAAAACAGCGGTTCTTGTGGTTCAACAACATGTAAAGAACACAGAGTTGGATTTTGTATTTGTTTTTTCGTAGAGTCCAAGATGTTGAACTCCACTTTTTGATCATCGAACTCTAAAGTTAGTGAACCACTAGAAACGTCAATTTTCGTTTTTGCGGTCTTCATGAAGGGTCTACCCAAAAGGATGGGTGTTGTTTGGTCATCAGTTCCCATTTCAAGGACATAGAAGTCAACAGGAAAGACCATATTTTCTACTTCTATTAGCACATCTTCTACTACACCCTTTGGATAAGTACTAGAATGATCTGCCAATTGAATCACTACACCTGTTTGATGTAGTGGGCCAAGTTGTAGAGTTTTGTAAACAGAATAGGGGATGACATTTATCGATGCCCCTAAATCCAACAAGGCCTTAGGAAATGTGGTGTTTCCTATTTTGCAAGGGATAGTGAACATGCCTGGGTCGTTACATTTTTCGGGGAGTTTCCTCTGAAAAATGGCCGAGACGTGTTCACTAACTCTAACCTCTTGTTTCCCTTTCAATTTATCTTTTCTTTTTGTTTTGCATAATTCTTTCAAGAATTTAGCAAAACGAGGGACATTTTTTATGAAGTTAAGAAGCGGAATGTTTACCTCACACTTTGCGAAGGTTTCATAGATGTCGGCATCGTTTTCTAGCTTCTTTGTCTCCTTCAGCGCCTCAGGAAACGGGATTTCTTGTTCATATGATGAGGGTGGGGGAAGCTTGGTTTCTTTGTTTTCCTCCTCCGGTGGAACTACTTTTCCAGGGTCCACACCCTCAGTCTCTTCATCGTTCTCTTCTACCTCTTTCAACGTTGCACCACTTCTCAACGTTATAGCATTCACATGTTGTCTCGGGTTTTTCTCCGTTTGGGATGGGAGTTTACTCGAGTCCTTTGTTTGAAGTTGGTTCACGGCATTTGCAATTTGACCAACTTGGGTTTCCAAATTGTTAATGCTTGACTTTGTCTCATGTTGAAATTGTACCATGGTTTGTTGAAATTGTCCCATGTTTTGTTGCATGGTGACCATGCTTGAGGTCAAAGTCCGGATCATGTCATCAGTTGACATACCAGATTGAGAAGATGAGTTGGATTGTTGAGGGTTTCCATACCTCAAGTTAGGATGATCCCGCAATCCAGGGTTGTAAGAATTTGAGAATGGATCATACCTCTTCTGTTGATGGCCTTGGAAACCCAAGGCGTTGACTTGTTCTTCTTGGAGGGATGGGCACGAATCAGTGGGGTGCCCGGTTGCTGTGCAAATGCCACAAGCTTTGACCTCCTGAGTGTTAGGTTTCAGAAGAAGTTCTTTGACAAGAGAAGTCAAACTAGCAACTTGGCCTTCCAACGAGATGTTGGATTCTGCTGCGGCAACCCTTCGAGTTGAGGATCGCCCACTGTAATGTCTGGAGTTCTCGGCCAATTCTGAGATGAGATTCCTTGCTTGAGAAGGGGTTTTGTTAACAATTCCCCCTCCACAAGCCGCATTCACCATGCGCCTATCTTGATCCGCAAGACCATCATAAAAATAGAGGATGAGGTCTTGCTCGGTGTACCCATGATATGGGCAACTAGCACACAACTTTTTGAAGCGCTCCCAATATTCATACAATGTTTCATCTTCTTTTTGCTCAATGTTGCTTATTTGTTTTTTTAAAGAAGATGAGATTGAGGCGGGATAGTACCTATCCAAGAAGCATTTTTTCATTGTTGCCCATGTGTCTATACTTCCCGAAGGAAGATAGAATAGCCAATCCTTTGCAGTGTCTTTGAGGGAGAATGGAAAAGCCCTCAATTTGATTTGTTCTTCCGAGACACCGCTGGGGCACATGCTTGTGCACACAATATGGAACTCAGAAAGGTGTTTGTTCGGATCTTCTCCTCTTAAGCCATGAAAGGATAGCAGTAGATGTATGAGCCCAGATTTTAGCTCAAATGTATTACCTTCATCGAGTGTAGGGAAGGTAATACATAACGGTTGTTGATTGAGATTTGGAGCAGTGAGCTCCCGTAGTGTTCTTGTCTCAAGAGCCATGGTTATTGACTCTTCGGTCTCGCTAGAATGAGAACTAGCGCTGGATGAATCTCTGATAGATGATTCCTCCGAGTCGGTATTAGAAAATTTACTTTTCAACCGCTCGAAAGTTTGTTCTATTTCTGGGTTTGTTTGATATATGATTTTGTTTATGGAGCGATGTTTAACCATAAACTCCACTAAGCTCAGAAATAGAAGAAATAAGAACTCTTTATATATTTTTTTTGTTTGGTATATATATATTTTTTTTTATTTTTCTTGATATGAAATAAAAGAAAAATTTATTGCTCTTCCCCGGCAACGGCGCCAAATTTGACGTGCACTCGTCGTTAGGTGCACTCAAAATAATTAATCAATACAACACTAATACGTAGTATAGTGTAGTAAGGTTCGTATCCACAGGGAAAGGAATACTTTTCTTTTATATAAATAATAACAAGGGGGTTTAGATTTGTTTGGTTTAATAACACTAAGATAAACGACCTATATGAGTTTAATTCAATGAGATGGGGACTTGGTTTTGCTTTTATCCACTTAATGAAATGTTCGTCGATCCCGGTTATATCTTTAAGTATCTTCCTCTCGAATACTCAATCGAGGAGTATATCCAGTTCATCGAGGGTAGTTATTAATAACGAGATGCGTTCATTAATAAAACTTACTATCGAGTCAATATAGAACAAGCGCCGTATATTAACTTGATAGTAGCAATAAACTTAAGATGAAAACGATTGAGATTGATGACCTCAACACAAGCGGTTTATTGGTTTAATCAATATAATTAATTCCCCTGGGCACATTAACCATGAGATGCATGCATTAATATTCCAAGTTTACTACCGTTGAAAGAACCGGATTAATAACAAGCGTATTAACCGATTGATTCTAGTAATAATTAATATGAGAAACAATACTAGTTGATACTTTAAGTAATGTTTAAGATATTAACATGAAATATGAATAGGAATTAATTAATACTCAAGGAAGAATATTAAAATATATGGATCCTACTATGATTAATATCAAGATGTTGACTAATTGTCATCTTAGTAACACTCCCCAATATTATCATAGAGGAAGAAATAGCTATTACTATAACCAATGTCAAGATGTTAACTAATTGTCATCTTAGTAACACTCCCCAACTTTGATATAGGGATAGTATTTTGAAAGAAAGAATTAATATTCAAGGAAGAAGATTAAAGAAAATAACTCACAACTTACAAATTCATTAAGCTTCAAAGTAGCAAAACCAAGATGGAAGAGTTTAGCTCCTCATTTGGAGACTAAACATGATAAAAAAATATAAAGAAAGAGCTATTCTATACTGAGCTTAGATGTATAAGGGATTGGATATCTTTTTGTGAAGGAAAGGAGGTGTATTTATAGGTTTTTGGGATGAGATTCGGGTACTCGATCGGGTATATACATGGTACCCGATCGAGTATGTGTGTAACACCCGATCCGAGGCATACTCGACCGGTTTCAGGCTATTTTCTAAGTGTATACCCGATCGAGTATATATGAATACCCGGTTGAGTATGCTTAGAAAGTGGTATTCGAGCTATACTCGACCGATCTTCGTTTGCAATTTAAAGGCATACCCGATCGGGTATGTCGGTCTACCCGATCGGGTATAGACATAGAATCGTGGTCAAAATCTTCCTTGCATGTTCCTTTGTCTTCGGATCTGATCCGATTTGAAGTTCCAACCTAATACCCGATCGAGTATAGCTAATACTCGACCGAGTATAGACCAAAATTCAGGATCTTCTTTTGTCTTTGAACTTTTGCACCTTCTCTTCACTTTTTGGGTTCACCAACTGTACTTTGGGGGACCAAAACCTGTTTAAGCTCAGAATATGTCTAATTTAACCTATTTACAAGAATTTAACAATCTAATCTATTACACCAAAAGTGTGTAATTTCCAAAGTAAAAGTCAAGCAAAACGAATTAAAAACATAAACATAGAAATGGAAATTACGAACGTATCAGGGATGGTCTACAGTTGGACATCCGCGATCCGGCTATTTATCAGCATAACATGACATTTATTCAAGTTGTCAATCAAGGGCTCCTTGGGGAAACCCAATGGAACGAAAGGAAGGCGAGAGACGCCGAAGAGGCAAAGAAGAGGAGATGGGGAAACTCTGGACCCCAAGACCACTCTCGGAAGCATCACGCCGGGGGTGGCAATACTTTCAGGGCGTCGGCACCACCGACGAAAAGGTATAAGGGCTCAGGAGGGAAAGGGCCCAAACCAGGGGGTGTGGGGGCACCAAGGTGCGCAAACTGCGGTAAGAACCACGGGGGAAGATGCAATGAACCACCCCGGTGTTTCAAATGCGGTAGCACGAGCCACCTCAAACCCTCTTGTCCAATGCTGAATGGAGGAGGACCATCGGGAGCTATGGGAGGACCTACGACTAGTAGGGGACATACGGGGCCGTCTCGGGGCGGCACAGGAAGGGGCATACCCATGGCTAGCAACGCCGCGTCCGTTAACCAAGGGAGGACCCAGACACGGGTTTATGCAATGACCGAGGCAGATGCTCGGGCCAATCCGGACTCCATTGCAGGTAATCTCTTGGTTACACATGCCTTTTATTCATTTACTTGGAGAAAAATCTTCAAAAAATACGAAGGACCTGATCAGGTGTCCCTAAAGACCCGACCGGGTATAAGCTATGTTTTAGTTTTGAAGCATGTACTCGTTCGGGCAAGCGTGGCAGAATCCTTCACTTTTGACACTTCGAGCAATACTCGATCGGGTATGGCTATATACTCGATCGGGTATGTGTAAAAAATGAGCTTCGGAGTGTGTACTCGATCGAGCGTTTATGACAGGAAGCTTTTATTTGGGAATTTTGAGTGATACCCGACCGAGTATAGGCATATACCCGACCGGGTATCGGCATTTTTGCTCGACTTTGAAGCGTGTGTCCGATCGAACATTCAGAGCAGAACGTTGTGATGTTTCTAGCCATACCCGACCGGGTATGGGAATATACCCGACCGGGTATGGATAAATTGTTCGGGTTCAAGGCCGGTACTCGACCGAGCAAGGAAAACAGAAGGTTTTTCCTTAAGGACTCGAGTGATACCCAACCAGGTGGAGGACCCTACCCGACCGGGTATAGGGCAGTTCCAGGATGAGAATTTTTCATTTAATCCTTTTCAGTCAGGATGTTGGGTAGTGTGCCTTACATGACTTACATATGTAGGAACACTAAAGATCAATGATAGGGACGCGAGAATTCTCATCGATACCGGAGCACAACGTTCATTTGTGAGCGAAGCGTTTTGCCAAGGGTTTGGGCATACCTTTGGTAGCAATGATGCAACCATTGTTGGTCTCTACGCCATTGGGAGATGATGTAGAGCGGAAATACTACTATCCCTCGTGTAATGTAGGGATAGGGGAGCACTGTCTAACGGGTGACTTTGTGCCATTAGACATGCTCGAGTTTGATGCTATACTTGGCATGGATTGGCTCGAAAAGCACCATGCGAAGGTAGATTGCTACACCAAGGTGTTAGAACTAAAAGATGGAGAAGGAAATACTCTATGCTTTGAGGGAGATAGAGGGAAATTCAATCCTTGTATCATATCGGCCATAAGAGCAAGGCGTATGATGAGGAAAGGGTGTCAAGCATACTTGGCCTATGTCATAGGCAAGGAAGGCAAGGGAAGGAGTCTCGCTGAGGTGAGAGTGGTGAGTGAGTAGCCAGAAGTTTTCCCTGAAGAACTCCCGGGACTCCCACCAGATTGAGAAATTGAGTTCACCATTGAAGTAGAACCCGGTACAAAACCCATCTCGATTCCTCCATATCGGATGGCACCGGCTGAACTTCAAGAGTCGAAGGTTCAATTAGAAGAATTACTGGACAACGGATTCATTAGGTCGATTCATTCACCGTGGGGAGCACCGGTACTCTTTGTATAGAAGAAAGATGGTACACTTAGAATGTGTATCGATTACCGTCAGTTGAACAAGGTCACGATAAAGAACAAATACCCTTTGCCTAGGATCGATGACTTGTTTGATCAACTACGGGGCGCAACCGTGTTCTCTAAGATCGACTTGAGGTCAGGCTACCATCAACTGAAGATCAAGGAGAGTGACATACCCAAAAGTGCATTCCGTACAAGGTATGGTCACTATAAGTTTCTAGTAATGTCGTTTAGGCTTACGAACGCCCCCGCGGCATTCATGGACCTCATGAACCGAGTATTTCACCAATACTTGGACCAGTTCGTCATAGTGTTCATTGATGACATTTTGATATACTCCATGAATGAAGAGGAGCACGAAAAACATCTAAGGCTTGTGCTTGAAACACTGCGGGAGAAACAATTCTTTGCCAAATTCTCTAAATGTGAATTTTGGCTTGGGGAGATCGGTTTCCTTGGGCATGTGGTATCGGGCTCGGGCATTTCAGTTGATAACTCAAAGATTGAAGTGGTCACTAATTGGGAGAGGCCCAAGAATGTGGAGGAGATAAGGAGTTTCCTCGGTTTAGCGGGGTATTACCGCAAACTTGTGGAGAAGTTCTCGGTGATAGCATCTCCACTCACGAAGCTCACTAAAAGGGGGCTAAGTTTGTGTGGGATGACAAGTGTGAGAAGGGGTTTCTTGAGTTAAAGAAACGTTTGACCGAAGCACCAGTGCTTGCCTTTCCCGTGCAAGGGTTAGGGTATGACATCTACAGTGATGCTAGCATTCAGGGACTGGGATGTGTACTGATGCAATTGGAGAAGGTAATTGCTTATGCTTCTCGGCAGTTGAGAAAGCATGAATTAAACTACCCCACACATGATCTGGAGCTAGGTGCTGTGGTGTTTGCATTGAAGATTTGGAGGCACTACCTCTACGGAGAGTTGTGTCACATTTACACCGACCACAAGAGCCTGAAGTATGTGTTCACTCAGAAAGAGTTGAACATGAGACAGAGAAGATGGATGGAGTTGATCAAGGATTACAAGTTGATAATTGACTATCATCCAGGCAAGGCTAATGTAGTAGCCGATGCATTGAGCAGGAAGAGCTCATCATCGGGGGTTTTACTCACATGCTTACGGGCATTGAGGCACGCGTGGAGGTATCCACGGATGGGGCGCTATTGGCCAGAGTTGAGGTAAGACCCACCTTATTAGATGAAATCAGAACATGTCAAGGCAATGACGAGAAATTTCAGAAAATCCGGGAATGGATGCTTGGGGGACCCGTCGAGGGTTTCCGTGAGAGAGAAGATGGACTTCTACCATTCAAGGAACGAGTGTGTGTACCATCGGATGAGGAGCTCCGAAAATCTATCCTTGAGGAGGCTCACTCATCTGCGTATGCCATGCACCCGGGCGGTACAAAGATGTACCGGGACTTGAAAGAAAGTTACTGGTGGTCGGGGATGAAGAGAGAGATTGCAGAATACGTGAGTCGTTGCCTTACCTGTAAACAGGTTAAGGCAGAGCACCAACACCCAGCAGGGTTACTACAACCACTTACCATTCCAGAATGGAAGTGGGAGCATGTTACCATGGACTTCGTGGTGGGTCTGCCACGGACGGTTAGGAACTACGACGCAGTATGGGTGGTGGTTGATAGGCTGACCAAGAGTGCTCGAGCGATTGGCCAAATTATACACAGATGAGATTGTGAGGCTGCATGGGGTTCCGATTACTATAGTATCGGATAGAGACCCGCGGTTCACATCACGATTTTGGCCTAAGTTCCAGGAATCCATGGGTACAAAATTGAGGTTTAGCACCGCTTTTCATCCTCAAATGGATGGGCAATCTGAACGGGTGATTCAGATTTTGGAGGACATGTTGAGGGCATGTGCCTTGGAGTTCCAAGGAAGCTGGGACAATCAGTTGGGCTTAGTGGAATTCGCCTACAACAACAGTTATTAGGCGAGTATAGGCATACCTCCATACGAAGCATTGTATGGGAGGAAATGTCGAACACCGTTGTGTTGGGACGAGGTCGGCGAGGCTAATCTCGAGGGCACCGAGCTAGTCGAGATCACTAAAGAGAAGATAAAAGTCATACAGGATAGGCTCAAGGCTGCCCAAGACCGGCAGAAGAGCTATGCTGATAAACGTCGGAGGAAGTTGGAGTTTGAGGTCGGTGACGAGGTATTTCTAAGGGTATCACCTTGGAAAGGGATCATCAGGTTCCTCAGTCGGGGTAAGTTTAACCCACGTTACATAGATCCGTTCAAAATCCTTGAAAGGATCGGGGTCGTAGCCTACCGACTTCAGTTGACTCCAGAGTTAGAGAAGATTCACAATGTGTTTCATGTTATCATGCTCAAGAAGTATGTGCGGGACCCGTCACACATTCTTGAGAAACCACCGGTAGAAATCCGAGAAGACCTACACTATACGGTACAGCCTGTAAAGATTATGGATCGACAGGTGAAGAAGCTAAGGAGAAAAGAGGTGCCGATGGTAAAAGTACTTTGGAAGAGTGATCGTGTCGAGGAGCAAACTTGGGAAGTGGAGACCCTAATGAGGGAACAATATCCATTTCTGTTTGACTAGACGCGTGGATTTCGGGGACGAAATCCCAAATAAGGGTGGTAGAACTTGTAACACCGCCCCCAAGTATTTTTACTTTATAAATATTATGTATTAAACCCTGAGAAATGTATAAAAGCATTTTTACGTGATTGTAAATTTTTATCATTTCTTTTACGTGAATAGTAAAATTCACGTGGGGCCCACACCGGATGTGGGGCCGCCTGATATTATCGGGACCAGATATTATATTAATATTGGACTAGATAATATGTATATGGTGGTGGATATCCTAATTGGGCCATGGCAATGGCACAGGGTTGATCGGTTGGTCAAACGGGACCAAATTATCAGTATCGGCAATTTATCAGATAACAGCCCAAAAAGGGATTTCGGAGACTTCTAAATTCAAATTGGAGAATACATATTGATTCTAAGGTCCAATAAGTATTGGGAACAAGTGTTATATTTTATTTCACCCGATAAAATAAAATATAATTAAAACAGTCCGGAAAAATACAACTTTCGGGACCGATTGTACACTCGGGTACACAAAGGGTTGACCTCCCACAGAAGTGGGGGCCAACCCAAGTCCCTTGTCTGGAAAATATCAGGGCAGCCGCACATTAACATGAGGAAAGAGGGGAGAGAGGACTTGGAGACCAAAGATGATAGGAGAAGGGTCCCTCCCCCCACATTATTGGTGAATAAGCTAAGAGGAGTATCTCTATCACTCCTAAACCTATAAGCTCGGCCAATCTACCTAAGGAAGAAATATAAGGTCCGGAAATACTCCATTTTCATCCACCATCTACGCACTTGAGCTAAGGAGGAAGAAGGAGGGGAAAAGAGAAGAGGAAAGTTGGCTTTGGAGAGGAAAAATTGTGTTTAACAAGGTAATGACTCCATTAATTTCATTTCTTTTTCTTCAATCCTCTTATATGATTATTCAATCACATTTCAGACCCTAGGATTGTTCTACACGTTTGGAAGTGTAGAATGAGGGGTTGGAAGGTAGTTCTAAGTCCAAGAACGGACTTAGAAGCCAAAGTGACCGGTTCGCCGGAATATAACCTTTTTGAGGTTATTTGTATTACTATGGGTTTTATGATGATAAAACCTTGTTAGTAACTTGTCTAAGGTATTCAAGGAACTTTCACGGAGTTGAAAGGGTCGCCGGAGTTGTCGCCGGAGTTGTCGCCGGAGCTCGTTGAAGTTCGTCGGAGTTTCGCCGGAGCTAAATCGGGAAGGCTAGAACTTCATAAGCTTCATTACGGTGAGAAGACGGCTTTATGCTTTATAACTTTTGCGTGATGCATGAGATTACCTAAAGTAATCAAGGATATGTTTTGTGGAATGACTAAAGATAACCAAGTGTTTGCTTATGCCATGATTATACATAAAACCTAGTTGAAAAGCAGTTATGTAGGTTTGGTGATTAAAAATGTGATAACTTATTTTGTGTGAGGTTCCAGGGATCCAAAACGGTATTTTTGGATCAAGAATGTCAAGAAGTGTGTGTGTATAAAATTTCACGTTAATCGGACTCCGTTTGGGTGGTCAAACGGGCGTTGACCGCCAAGTCAACTGCCATACCCGACCGGATATTGACACATACCCGACCGGGTATTTGTAGAAAGATTGCTCCAGGGGGCTACTGCCTCCTATACCCGATCGAGTATGGGTACATACTCGATCGAGTATACATTGAAAATTAGCTTTGTGGGCTACTGCCTCCTGTACTCGACCGAGTATGGGTAGATACTCGATCGAGTATTGGGTTATGCTCAAAACAGGCAGTTTTGAGCGGGTTAATGTGGGTTGTTCAGGTGGGACCCGCCCACGTTGGTTCCTAAGGATGGTTATATGACTATAGGGCTAGGTATTGTCCATAGTTAAAGGAACGAAAGGTTAGCCATATCCAGGTTAGGGTTTGGTAAGGATTAAGTTTGGGGTTGAGTATCCCCGGGACATTAAATGATCCTGAAACTCGGTTGTGTTGAGCATCCCCGGGACTATAAATGATCCTGAAACTCGGTTGGGGTTGAGCATCCTCGGGACTATAAATGATCCTGAAACTCGGTTGAGGTTGAGTATCCCCGGGACTGCAAATGATCCTGAAACTCGGTTGGGGTTGAGTATCCCCGGGACGGTAAATGATCCTGAAACTCGGTTGGGGTTGAGTATCCCCGGGATGCTAAATGCTCCCAAAACTCGGTAGGATATTATGAATGTAGAATGTAGCTTGTGAGCTAGGCATTCGGGAAAGGAGTGAGAAAGGTCAGGTAAGAACTTTATCTCTAAAAGACTCTTTGAATGAAATGACCTACGGGTCGAGTATTTTACAAATATATATACAGTATGTATCATCGGATGGATGAGTCATATATATATATATATATATGTATATATATATATATATATGTGTGTGTGTGTGTGTGTGTGTGTGTGTGTGTGTGTGTAGTGTATGTATCACCCTATTTTTGGGTCTCGTGTCTGAAACATTAGTTATTCTCCATATAGCCTGCTTGTCACTAGTACTTCTATGGGGTACTGACCCCTCCGGGGGGCCTCACATTTTTCAGGTTGAGGCTAGAGTCCTACTACCTGCACCTTTGCCTAGGGTGATTTATCTAGAAGGAAGACGTGGTTCGTGCTTCCATTCTTATTTCAAATTTATAAACTGCTCATGGATTTTCGAATAATGTTTTTCTTTAAAACAGTTGGGGGCCTGCGTGCCCGTGTTTGCCACGTGTGGCTAAGTATTAAACATATTATTATTTCCGCATTTGTTGATTATGATATTGATGTTGATTGTATGTGTTTACTAATCGGTTTGGCAATAGAATCAATCGGACGCCTGGTAGAATTCAATAGGGATGAACTGTTGTTCTTATCGGGTTGTACGGTAGTTGTCTACGTGGCCCGGATGCCGTCCGGGGCGTGACACGTCCTCCAGCATTCCAAGAAGTCCAGAAGGGTCTCCTCCTTCCTTTGTTGCACCGTCAGCAAGTGGGAGAAATGTTTTCTTGATCGGCGCCTTCCTGCAAACTGCGTCAAGAAGCGCTGGGCTAGTTCTTGCCATGAATCGATGCAGCCTTCGGGCAATCGGTTGAACCATTCGTACGTTGGTCCCTCTAAGGTGGAGAGGAACCAATGGCACAAATATTCGTCCGATGCCCCCACCATCATCATACTGTTTTGATATCGGCTGTAATGCTCCTGGGGGTCTGTTTTTCCCTCATAGGGCCTGATGGGTGGCCCCCGGTATTTTTCCGGAACTCGGGCCACCAATACCTTTGGGGTAATTGGCGTCCTAGTCTGGAGTTGGATGATGGGTTCCTCGGAGCCCTCGGTTATTCTCTTTTGCATCTCCTCCATTTTTGCCATCATGGCCTCATATTTGGGATCTGCATGAAGGGTGGCGACGGCGATATGTGCTCGATGGGCCTCCATTTCATCAAGCCGGTGCTGGAGGGCCGCAATAATCTCGTCCCTGTGATCCTTCGGGAGGGCCTCCGCCCCCTGCGAACGAACACGGGTCGAGTGAGCCTGGTTGATTTAATGCCTTGCGTCATCGGCATGAAGTGGTGCCTTGCCTTTGTCCTGATGGGGACACCTCTTGTCTGCCCTTGAGACGGATCCCCCGCTCTCTTGGGGTCTTTGGGACGCCTTTCCACCAAGGCGGTCTTGGACCCCTCGGCGGTCTTGCGCTCCTCCGAGCCTCTCGAGGGCCGAGGTCCGATGCCTCTCTTTGTTCGCACCGCGTTGGTCCCGGGATTGGACTTCCTGGGAGGCGTTGTCTTGAGCTACGACCCCTTCGTCGTTCCCCACCCGAGGGGTAGGGTTTACGAAGGGGGGTGGACGTGGCAGAAGAACAGCGTTCTCCCCGATTTGCGGTTGAAGGGGCACCAGAGTGCCGAAGGCACCTGGGTTTTGAGTGAGTGTTTGGATGAAGGCAGAGAATGCCGACTGTACGTCGATAGTGAGAACCGGAGGGCTCACTTGATTTTCGCTCCGGTCCCTCCTTCGGGTTTCGATGCCAAGGCGGGCATCCGGAGCGTTTTGCTGGAGCTGAAGGTGCAGGTCAACAGCAGCCTGTTCCAACTCAGTGATGACCCCGCCCTCGGGAGCCTTGTTAGTGGCTCTGGGAGCGTTGACTTCACCGAGGGCCAGGTTGTTGTCCTCAAGGTTCTTGGACTGAGCACTGGTGGTTCTTCCCATCTTGGTAGGTGTTTTGAGTGAAGGGGAGGGTTTCTTACTTGATTGTTCGACGTCTCAACGAGAGCACCAAATGATGGATATTGTACCCGGGGGGTAGCTTATCCAAGGGGTTACTGCGGGGAGTAACTTAGAGAGAAGTCAGAGCAAATAAGTAAGAGAGAGAGTGAATATTCAGTATGAATTCAGCGTGGTTTATAAATGGGGACACGGGTGCTATTTATAGCAGCAATAAATGCTAGATAAGGACACGTGTCATCATTCTGGTGGTCGAGGGGTCACCTCAACGGGGTGGCACTGGCACTCGCATGTGGCCGCATTAAATGCGGTGGTTGGATGTGACGTTTGTACTTGGTACGTTGATCCAGCGCATGTGGATGGGAGATTCTGTCGAGGAAAATGCCTTCGGCTGGAGATGGTTAGCCGAAAGCTCTTCATTCCGGGGGCCTTTAGGTGCCGAGGGCTCTAGGTGCCGATGGCTATTGTTTCGCCGTTTTCTCCCAGTAACTTTGAGTACTTAAAAGCAGTTGTACTGTAAGTTTATGAGCCCTCGGCCATGGGGTCCGAAGGCACCCAAGTGTACGTCGTGGGCTGCTTGGCACTCTGGATGCTGTGATTTGGGCCTGTTGTGCTCCCTGGGCTTATTGGGCCTTTGTTATAGTAGTGGGAGTCTATGGGCCGGGGGTCCCTGGGCCATATACTCCATCAGATAGTATATCTTCTAAACCGTATCCAAGTGAATCGAAATCGAGAAAATTGAATAAAACCAAAGCGAACTAAAAAAGTTCATAAAAATCTTGATATATTATTATAGAAAATAACAATTCCGAACCGAAGTAAACTGAACTAAACTAAACCATAGTTTCATAATCATTCCTCCAATCCATTTCAAATCGAAAACAAATAAAAAATGAACCGAAATCGTTATGTCCACCTAGGCATGGACCGGGCCCAGGTCGGTTCAAGCCGGGCTTTTTTTCAGATGTTGGGCCCGGAACCGGCCCGGGTTGATACTGGGTCCTGGCCAAACTGGGTCAGGCCGGTCCAGGCCGGTCCAATGTATCATTTTTTTTTTTGCTTTCTAATTAACCCCCGACCCCCCCCCCCCCTCCCCTCACCCCCACCCCTCACCCCCACCCCTCAAACCTCCCCAAACCATTCAACCCTACCTAAGGAAAAAAAAAAAAATTGAAAAAAAAATGAACCAGACCCGGACCGGTTCAAGAAAAACAGGGCCCGAGCCCAGCCCTCCAGGTCCGCCCAACCTGGGCTAAAGCCCGGAATCGGCCATCCGGTCCCGGTCCGGTCCGGGCCCGCACAGTAGCGGGCCAGTCTGGTTCACGGGCCGGTTTGGGCCGGTTCATTCCACCCCTATGTCCACCCCTATCTTTTGTGCACAGAGAATAATGAGATTTGAGAGCATTCACTATAATGAGACTTTCATCTTTCGCTCTAGTTGCTATTCTGGTAGGCTGGTAGCCATACTGCCATACACATACATACTATTATTAGAAATAAGTTCAAATAGGACTAAAACTATGGCAAAAACCTAAAATAGGACTTGCTATGTTTTTATTCCAAAATAGGACCATATGACTCCTATTGGAAACATACCTATTTTTGCATTCCATTCTTACCCTTCCATTAAATATGAATTAAAAATAGTCAAAAGTCATAATTAAAGTTTAATTCATAATAAATTCGAAAAAAATTCAAAAAATCGTAGAAATATAATTAAAAAATTTATAAAAATTTTATAAAATAAAAAATTCAAAAAATTTTTTTAAAATAATTTTATTATTAAAAAAATTAATAAAAAATAGTAAAACTCCGTAACAAAAAATTAAAAAAATATGGATTCCTTTCCCACCGCCTGTACTA
This sequence comes from Cuscuta europaea, assembly GCA_945859875.1. Classification (NCBI taxonomy): domain Eukaryota; kingdom Viridiplantae; phylum Streptophyta; class Magnoliopsida; order Solanales; family Convolvulaceae; genus Cuscuta; species Cuscuta europaea. The sequence continues at coordinate 1,950,381 of CAMAPE010000051.1, read as the reverse complement.
CCTCCCAGCACCACCACCTCTGGCCGATGAAAAAAATGTCATTTTCCCAGAAAAATGCCATTTTTTTCTTAAAATGCCAAAAAAGTGGCATATTTCTCTTTTCGAATGCCAACATTTTCATTTTTTCTGCCATAAATATGGCATTCGTAATGAACTTGGCATTTTTTCCCCTGGTGACTGGAGGTGGTGGTGCTGAGGCGGCGGCGATTTTTTTTTGAGTTTTTTTTTTAATTTGTTTTATTTTTTTTATTTTTTTGAAAAAAAAATTAATTAAATTTTTAATATCGAAATGTTTTTCTTAATTTTTTAGTATTTTTTACGAATTTTTATTATTTTTTATTATTTTATTAGGAATTAAAACATTTTAATAGCTATAAGGGTATAATTGTCCAAGGTACACATAATTAGTCATATGCAAACATAGTTCATTTTTTGGTCCTATTTGTGAAAAGTGAATGACTTTTAGTCCTATTTTGATAATTAACTCTACTATTATAGCAGTATTTTGTTGGTTGCTACGAGTTTTTTCTGAAAATAATGTCAAACAAAAAAATATTTCCCAAATTAGTGTTAAGTTAAAAGTATTTCTCAAAATACTGCTCAAATAAAGAAGAGTTAAGAGAGCCGCCACTTCAAATGACGGCTTTGCCAAAATACTGCAACGTAGCAACGCCCGCAAAAGAATATATAATAGTGGGTCCCACCCAAATTAAAAAAACTTCTATTTCCTTCGAAGTGGTTTAGCTTCTTTATTTGTACATTGATTGTTATAAAAAATATTTCAAAAATCATAACATTTTATTATCTTTCGTATGACACCAATATTCAATATATAAAAATCAAAAAATAATTTAACACTTTAAAAATTATTTGTTTTTAAAATGCTATATATTTTTTATTTATTTCTGATTGTTACAAAAAATATATCAAAATTCATTATATTTTATAATCTTTTATAGAATGCAATGTTTCATATATAAAATAAAAACAAAAAGTATTAATTTGTGCAGTTTGGGATCGTTTTTTACCATGCACACAATTAATCAAGAATGATAGATTAAAATAAAATTGAACAAACTCGATCACTTTTATTTTTATTTTATTTTATTTATTTTTTGCCTTAAAATTTATGTTGTTTTATTCTAAGTCATCACTCCGAATTAATTGCGTGCAAGGTAAAAAAAGATTATAAACGGCACAAGTTAATAGAATCTTTTACTTTTTATATGCAACATTGGTGTCATATGAAAGATAATAAAAATTTATGACTTTCGACATATTCTTTGTACCAATTGAGTTACAAATTAAAAAGTTATAACATTTTTTAAAGTGTTAAATTATATTTTAATTTTTATATATTCAATATTGGTGTTCTATGAAATATAATAAAAAGTTAAAAGTTTTGATATATTTTTTGTAACAATCGGAGTACAAATAAAAATATTATACCACAAAAAATAAAATTTTTAAAGTGTTAATTATTTTTTTATTTTTATATACTACCTCCGTCTCTTAAAACTTTGCCAAGTTTGACTGGCACAGGGATTAATAAAGTAAAAACTGTGTGGTCGAGATTTGTGTAGAGGAGAGAGAATTAACTGGAACCACAAATTCTTTACTTAAAAGGGAAAGTGGCAAAGTTAGTGGGACATCCAAAAAAGAAAAGTTGGCAAAATTTTAAGGGACGGATGAAGTATTCAATATTGGTGTCATATGAAAGATAATAAAAAGTTATGAGTTTTGATATATTTTTTGTAACGATCAGACTATCGGAGTATAAATAAAAAAGTTATAACACTTTGAAAAAAATATGTGATTTTTTATTTGGGTGGGACCCATACTACATATTCTTGGCTTTGAGCATAGCACGTTACAGCCTTATTTTCTGCTAAGCCGCCACTTCAAGCGAAGGTTCTTAAACTGAGGTTTATTTCAACAGTATTTTGAGAAATACTTTTAACCTAACACTAATTTGAGAAATATTTTTTTGTTTGACATTATTTTGGGAAAAAACTCGGTTGCTACACTACATCAGTACATCAGAGTTTGATTATGTCTTCTTGCATGGAGATCTCAAATTCTCAATGATGTGTTATGTCACTTATGTGTATATGCATCTGGAGCACCAAGTCTTATGAGGTTCGTTAACCTTATGTTGTTCACTCTTCCGTCTTCACTCACTAATATATAATTCTCTATAGGAACTTGTTACCATGTCTCCAAATCTCCAATGCCTGATTACATATCTAGCATGACTTCAAGAATCAAGGCCAAGGCCATTTCCGGTACATGGTGTTTCGGTGAATAAACTGTCAATTATTGCTTTGAAATCGACATCACAGAGAAACTGGCGAGGAGACACTCGATAAATAGTGAAAAGTAATGTTAGCAGTGCAAAGAAACAAGAAAAGCAACAGAGCAAGTTAGTAAACACACAAGTGCTACGAAAGACTAAAACGCCACTTCATGTAAGTATATTACTGCGTGTACAAGGGCATGGTAATGATATCCTTAAATAAGACTGTTGCTGAACATTTCACATACAATGGACATGAATCCAATACTCCACAAAAATATGATCTTGATGAACATTTAGTTTAAAGCTTTACATACTTAAGAAGCTTGACTCTGTGTTCTAAGACCAAACAAATTCTCGAATAATTTGGGGGCCATGGGAGGCATATCCATGGGCTCTGGAACCATGAAATTGACAATCTTTTCGTGAACATCGTATCTGCATTTAAGATCAAAACTTGTTATTGCATGGATGAACCAGTCAACAACTATGAATAAATTGATCTGGCTTGCATCAGTGGTTCTTTACAGGCTAGGGTCACAATGTAGGTCTACTTGGTTGTTGGCTAGCCGGCACCCTATCGAGAGCCAAGAGGGTGCGGATTCTCAAATTTTATACTACATATGGATCATCCATTCATAACTGACCTGATTTTTCGACTCTTTGACGCTCGTCTATCAACAACTTTCCTTTTCTTTGTTTGCAGTCTTTTCAGAGCGTAAAATGTATTCTCTGCCGACGAAAAAGAATATCCAATTCATTTGAAATTAAAAAGAAAGGAAAGAAACATGGGGGAAAAAGAGACTTAAAATCACTAATTTTTCTAAATATATTTGTTTAAACTCATTTTATTTAATCACCTCTATCATAAAAGGACTAAGAAATCTATAACCAAGTATAAGATAATACACTAATGATGATTTTTTCACGTTTCCTAGAATTTCCCAGGTTCCAAACATATCCTTAATGGGGTCCCCATTGTAGATTTTGGGGTAGGTCCAACAATAATATATTGGACATTGGGTTTATCACTATCGTCATTACCCCGAAGTCCCGAACTAGTTGGGGTTAGTGGCATAAAGCTTATATTGTCATTTAATCATCAAATACAGAGACATCAGATAACCTTCCGGTCAAGAGCTCGCATTGGTTTTTATGACACAGATTTGCTTCCAACTACTAACAAACACGTTTGTGTGTGTGAGAGAGACAAACAGGAAAGAGATGATGGAATACTCCGTAAAATTGAAGAATCTTACCGGATGATGTTGGATCAACAGAGTCAAAAAATTCCTTGAGTAACTGCTGATAGAAGTCAGAGTCATCCAGAAGTTCTGGATTGCCATCAACAGTTATACCCTGAGCATATTAAAAAAAAATAATCTCCCCCGCCTCATGGTGAATGGGAAAATAATAATCCTTTAGGCTATGATTGGAAACTAATACTTTTATGTTTTGCCTTCACCTTTGAAAAAAATATAATGCTTTTGAATATTGTTATATTGCATGGGGACATTATTACTCCAACCACGCACCTACGTGGGGGGTTAATAGATGCTACGAAAGAATTTTTACAAAATGACTATAAGATAGAAATATACCAACAAAATGAGTATGAACAAGTCAACAAACATCTTAAACTGATTCGTTGAGTATGAACCCGTTTTGTTTTATTTCCCTCAATTTTATTTTCCTTTAGATTTGCTGCCCTGTTTTAATTCCCTAGCAATTTCAGGGTTCCTCAATCCTCATGGATCGTAAGTGAATGTTTATTGCATAAAATATGACACTTGTAAAAGAAAAACAATCTATGCTGGAAGGTATTAACGAGATATTTAATTAAATAGTTGACCAAATTAGGGAATATACCTCTTGTGTGGCTGTATGATCAGTATTAGGAACCTGACCATGATTTTTTAGTATAAGTCAATACTAGATCAACAAAATGGAAGTACAAAAAGAGAGAAAACAAAAGCAAAGAAGAGAGACTTACAGTTCCAAATAGAGCTACAGCAGACCTATTCAGCTGCATACCCTTTATTGTTTTACTTGGATCCCTCATGTAATTACTCACTTGCTGACTAATACTCTGCAATTAAATAGTAAACATGAAAAGCTGGTACGTTTTTTTCATACAGACAGGAAATCAAAATCCTTCAATGGCCAACCAAACCTGATTAAATGCATGTAATTTGCCTTTAACTGCAGCAGCACCGGTTGTTACTTGGGTCCTCCTTTGCCATTTGTCTATTGACTTGTCTCTAAAAGAAGCCATTCTGTCCCCAATAACAAGAAAGCCATAAGAAGCATTAGCTTATGCAAATAAATAAATAAATAAATAATATAATAAAAAAGAAATCCATATTTGGTCCCTAACTATTGTATTTTTTACTTTTGATCCTCAAGTTTTAACCGTCCATAATATGAGGTTTACCCTATGTTCAGATTGAGGGATTTGTACAGAAGAGTAAGAGAGATTATTTAAAAGATGACCACATATATTGGAAAAGTGTGAGTAAAAGTTTATACTTAAATATTTCTTATACCCTTATCGCTTATCTACTTATCTTTACACACTTTCTTAAATTCTTCATTAAAATCTTATAGCCACTTCTCCAATTAAATTTAACCTAACAGTTTGTAAGTTATCTATCAAATTCATCAACTCAAAGATAGGGTTTGAATCTCCAAATTCTAAATTATCATTTCAAATTAGTCCTTAAATTTCCAACTATATCCCTGACTCCCTACAAATAAGTATATTTTGCGCATTTCAAAAGAAGCTAGAATAAATCTGAACTTAATCATAGTAATAATCTGTGAGACAACATCAAATAAAAATAAATACATACAGTATTGCAAGTACAGTATTCACTCATTTAGAATGTAAAACAGCAACAAATTGCTGAAGTTTCTTCTTATAAAATTAGAAAAGAAAAAAAGACAAGCAAATAAATTTTGGTATGTATAGCTCACATTCCATAAAGGCCAAAACAGTATCAAAAATATAATTACATGCTGATTATGTTATACTTTTAGTTAAAGCTATTCTAAAGTATTACATGTAGACGCTCCCCGCAAATTTCTTTCAAGAATATATCAACAGATTGGAAGGAGCTCCATGTAAAGCTTGATTACTTGATCTTTGAACATTGAATTGGTATAAAGTATGTCGCAAACCAATAATAATGGATTAAAAGTTTATATATAAGGTATCCATCAAGAATACCTTGAATGCATTTGAGCAATTTGTGACCATTCTTCATCAATTTCACCAATTGCCTGATGAGACTCTTCCACAACTTCAGTTCCTATTTCATAATTAACTTTTAGGGCAAATATTAAGGAAACCAACCATTGCATTATACCGCAATAAATCCATACTTGATAGACACTGGTAATTCCGACTATCAACACAGCATAATCGATAGTAGAAATTGATGAACAAAATCAGAAAAGAGTTTATTGATGTAAGGGAGAAACACAGAACGCATACAAGCCTTGGACGATTCGAGATGCCCAGTCTCCAAAGTCTAAGTCCAACCAAATGACAGCCTACCAATCTTAGACTCCAGACTTCTATTTATAGCAGTTTAGTCAACGCAGGGAACTAACTAACTAACCTTCTAGTTATTTATTATTAACTACCTTTCTATTCCTCCTTTTGTACACGTTATTGTAAAACTGAGTTGGCTGATGTATTGAATTCCTATCATTACTCCCCCCCCCCCCCCCCCCCCTAAACAACCACCTTGTCCTCAAGGTGGGTGATAGGAATCAGCCGTGATCTTCCACTTCCACTTTATTCTTGCACCTCTCCCCTCCCAGTACTTGACTGGTTGCTGGATAAAGATCTTCCATGCTTGAATCTTTCTCCTTCCTTCTTCTAGCAAAAGCCTCCATAGATCCCCTATTTTCAGAGTATCATTACCACTCGGGTAGCTTTGTTCATGCTGGAATTGAGTTTTACCAATCTGCCCAATCATCCACTGCTCAATCTTCCAATTGCTAACAATTCTTGCCTCATTATATGACTCAAACTCTTCCCTGGGACTAATAATATCAGCAGGAACCTCAATTAATGATGTTTTGAATATGGATAACAATCTGATATATGGAAACTCTGCAATATACTCATTGCCTTTTGGACAGTCTGACTTACATTTACCATCATCTTTAATCAAGCATTTGGAAGAGCCTCTTAGTAGGGCAGTCATAGAAACTGGATTTCCATTATAAATCACCCACTTAGGACCAACCACAAGAGGTCCAATATAGACTACACCCAATGTATCATCTTTCTTGTCATCTGTAGCCTTGATCCTTTTGTCACCAAATATCATCTGAAACTGATAGGCACAGACTACACCTCCATCAGAAATACATATACAAACTTCTGGCTTTTCCGTAACATTTTCCTTATCATTCCCAGTCAATCCTACTCCCAATCCCTTTTGGATAGATTTCATAGAATTCATACCATCAATTTTGAAACCCTCAGTCTGCTTCTGCCCTTCCAACATTCCCTTTGATGAAGGATTGTACACCATATCTATTGGTACACCCAAATCCAGTTCATGAACTCTACCCAAATCTAGATTATTTGATGAATCAATGTTTTCTGCCCCTTCCGGAATATCATGTCTCCAATTCTTGAACTGAAGATGTAGACAGTGTTGGCTTCAACTTAATGTTCTGTGTAGTTGGTGGATTTTCAAGCAAAGAATGTTGCGCCTGATGAGAGACGTCCAGCCAAGATGAGTTGTGATAGTCCGCGAGTGAAGAAGTCTGCGATCTTGGAAAAACGGCTGGAGATGACACTTGCGAACTGAGAAAGGCCGTTGTTGACCGCTGAGAACTGAGATAATGAGTTCGCGAGTACGAACTGGCAGATAGGGTTCGCGACTGCGAACTGGTATTTTTTTTCTTGCGATACAGTTTGCGAACTGGGAGTAAAGACTTGCGATGAAGATGGTTGAGGATAAACAGTTCGCGACGAAGCCTTAGAACGGGAAGCCAATACTGAAGCCTGCGAACTGAGAGGTGTTGTTGGCAAGGATTTCTGCGATCTGAAAGAATAGTCCAGCGACGAAACCAGAGAACTGGAAGAAGTTTCTGGCGATTGAGAAAAAAACTGCTCAGTTAGCGACAATCTGGAAGAATTTGTTCGCATCTGCGAACTGTGAGACGATGAGGATTGCAAAGACCTCTGCGGACGACTGTGAGAAATGGATCGCGATGATGAACTTTTGGAAACTGCTATCGACAGAAAATTACAAACTGCAAGAAGTTGTTGACGTCCGCGATTGCCTTCTAGTCTGGAGTTGTTCGTTCATCGCTGCTAGCTGTCTGGCGATATTATCCAGCGTTGACTTCATCTCCTGTTGATTTCGCTCCAGCGATTCCATTCGCTTTTCCATTCTTCCTCTCGTTCTAACCATTCACGATTCGAAAAGAGAAATTTCTGGAATCAATGTAACTTCTCCGATCAATGCTACAGTCATCAGGAGCGTAATGCTCTAATACCAATGATAGACACTGGTAATTCCGACTATCAACACAGCATAATCGATAGTAGAAATTGATGAACAAAATCAGAAAAGAGTTTATTGATGTAAGGGAGAAACACAGAATGCATACAAGCCTTGGACGATTCGAGATGCCCAGTCTCCAAAGTTTAAGTCCAACCAAATGACAGCCTACCAATCTTAGACTCCAGACTTCTATTTATAGCAGTTTAGTCCACGCAGGGACCTAACTAACTAACCTTCTAGTTATTTATTATTAACTACCTTTCTATTCCTCCTTTTGTACACGTTACTGTAAAACTGAGTTGGCTGATGTATTGAATTCCTATCAATACTACACGGGGATATGCGGCATACATTAATTTCATGGTAAACAAACATGAGTATTTGATCATATTAAGTTAGCAGTACAACATAACAATAGAACATGCTACGTATGATGTAGTCATGTAGTCCAAAACTAGCACAAAAGAATATGCTCGTTTTTTCCTGATTCCGCTTGCTTTGAATCAAAGAAGAATTCATTAAATACAGGATCCTGATATAGGTAAGCTCAGAACTTTTACTTGTGAAGATACATAATTAGACTACCAGCTATTCAAATAGTAAGTTAAAAATGCGTAAAAAATATGCCATACCATCTATGGATTGAGTAATTGATGGATTATTCTCAAGAAGTGCCTGCAAAAGCAAAATAGATTTTATAGCAAATTATAAAAAAACATTCAACACTGTATCCAACTCTAAGACTGGAGACAACGTGAAACAAAAAAAACATGTTGTACACTAGACTATGAAAATCATATTTGAATTAATAGGTTGTATGGCTTTGTCAGCCTACCGTTTGTAATTCTGAGATAGACTCCAATGTCTTCATTGAAGAACCAATTAGATCTGAATATGCTTCAGTAATTTCATCACCAAAATCACAGAATGAAGACTTAATTGGCTCCTGAAGAGAGCAAACTTAAATTTAACCATAATGTGAAGCATAATTGGATGTAACTAGCAAAAATAATTCAAGAGAATATGGACCTGCGGAAGTCTATTGGAGCTTGAGAATGCTTTTTGCAGCAAGAATCTTATCTCAAGAGTCTTATCCCAAAGAGTCTTTGCAAAGGAATAAATATACATATCAGGAAACGGATATAATGATTATTGAGCATGAAACTAGAAAAAGGCAGAATTAAAATGACGAAATAAATACAAAAGTTACTAACAAAATAAAACAAATCTCCTAGAAGAATAATAAAATGACTGCCCGAATGAAGATAATACAAATTTCCTTAAAGTAATATAGCTTCTAGAAAGAATCATTATTATGAATTTTTCATGAACCTTAAACCATAGATGCAACTTAGGTAAACCTTTGTCGTTGCCTTCAAAAGCGTTTTTCAGCATAGCTTCAAAAAGATAAAAGTAGTGCTTCCAAACAAATGTTTCTGCTTAAATTTAAGCACTTAAAGCCAAAAGTTGCAAGTGAAAAAAACTGTTTTTCACAATTTCTATATCATTTCATCCTTATATTTTCAAACACTGCCAACTTTTACCACTATGCACTTTTTCTCAAATCTCTAAAATAATCGCTACCCACAAACAGAATTAGAAGGCTTTCAGGCAGCACCATACCTTCTGATTTTTTACTGCTTCACCTTTTAAAATATCTTCATCCTTATGGCTTTTTAGATTGCTCAATAGATCTCTGAAAATAAATGTCAGAATCAAGTTATATATCAAAAAATCATTTGCAATGCAGTATCATTTGAAAAATAGAACTTAAAAGATATTCTGTGAAATAAGCCTTCAAAATGTATAGAGTTATTTAATGACTATGGGAGTATGGGACTGGCACTCTTGCAGTATGCCCTATTGCAGACAAGGAAATTACAGTTGTGGTGCATATAGCTGATCTGTTACCTTTCCTTAAACTTCATATGCCAAAGAATCATAAAAAAAGAAAATTCAACTCAATAATTCTCCCAAAAGAGGTACATTAAAGAAAATTGATCTTACTGCTCAGTTTGCTGTAGTTTCCTGTATTCATTCTCAAGCTCCTCCATTTCAGCATTCTTTTTCACCTCATTTTGTTCCGCTTCCTCATAATCGTCTTCCTCACCAGATTCATCCTTTTCGTAGGAACCCCCTTCCTCATCATCTTCCTCCCTAAAGTCATCACTTTCAGTGTTTCTCTCTTCCTCCTCGTCACTTACGACATTTCCCTCTTCCTCTTCGTCCTAATAACGGTAAGCGAGAACCAGTAAATAAAAAAATTTAACAAGTGGGAAAGAGAGAGGTATGGAGAGACAACAAAAAAGAACGAACATTAGATAATATATTATCTAGAACTTCATCACTGTCGATTTCAGAACCACTTTCACTCTCTGTCTTCGTTTGTTGGGATGGCTTTCTAAACTTCCCCATCTCTTTAAGCCCCCAAAAACAAAAAGGACAGAAAGTTCAGGAGAACTGGAAGGTACAGAGGGGAGCTTTAGACTCAAAGTATGAGGAGCTTCAGATAAGGGAAAATCGTTGCAGGATGAGACACCGTGGACTCGTCTGTCCTGAATGCAAAGACAAAAGAAAGAGAAGGGATGAGGGCAGCCAGCGCTAAAAGAAGATGGAAGAATAGATCCATTGGTCTTATTGGGCTTGCCTTGTTAAAACACTGGGCCTAATCGCACTACCGATTTAACAAGATGGTTTTTCTCCATCTAGACTTTAAACTTTTGGGGAATTCAATTCACACTTCCTTTTTGGCTTTTTTCTAAATACACACCCACGTTTCTATTTTTTTTTTAAAATCACACCCACATTTATAAGTAGCAAATTTTAAGGAGTGTTGTTATAATATTTTTCATAATATACTCTTCATTGAATATTTATTGTATGAATTTATATTTTATGATATTAGCTCAGTATACTCTTATTTTTCTAATTGTAGAATCCTACAAAGTTATATTTTAGAAGTAGTCAAATTTTACTTTATTATATGTAGTTATAATATCTTGGAGTAAAATTCGAAAATAGAAGTAGATATATATACAAAATAAAGTAGATTATTTTCCTGATTTCTCACTGACCTAAAATTTGCTACTGGAAAGTCTTGCAATATGGAGGACAATAATCTCCTGATTTTAGGAGTGGAGAAATTATAGGCGAGTGAGAATGATAAAATGGTAGTGAAGGATGGAAAAGAGAGATACATGGGAGAATACTTTATGGATTTGGAGCCTTCTGCCGTACTGAACAAGGACTTGGATAAAGTGGAATTGAAGCTTGAGATGGAAAATAGAGCGACGTGGGCTATGGCAAATGAAGAGGTTCGATGATTTTAGGGTAGAGTCTGCATATGCTTACATCTATGGAAACCGGTGGCAGAGGATATGAATGACAAGCAATTTGGAGTGAGTTTTGGTGGCTCGATCAACAATTATTGCTCTAGCCAGAAGAGTTGTCATCTACCTCGGGAAGGATAGGGGAATACAGATTCCTACTTCATGGACCAGCTAACCCTAAGTCCTGGATACAGAGTTTTGATACACCGGCTGCGCTGTTTTTCGGGCCCTTGCAATCAGGTTTTCATTCCATATGCTAGAGTATGATAAATATTTTTTAATCTACTCGTGATTTGTTCATATTTTAGCAATGATATCATTTTATACGTGAGAATAATGGAAAGGGTTACTCACGAAGGAGCCCTGACAAATATATTTATACTCGTAGAATTTTATGTAAAGTACAGAACATCCCTATTTATAATTCTATTACACCTCCTCAAGATATCAATGTGCATTTTGTCTTTTAAAAAATGAAAACGTTGACTATGGAGACATTTAGTAAAAATATCTATCATCTGTAGATGAGTAGGAACATACTTAACAATCAGATCTCCATGAGCAACACGTTTGCGAACAAAGTGATAATCAATCTGAATATGTTTACTTCGGACATGTTCAACAGGATTTGCAGTCAAATAGGAAGCAAAAATAATATCACACAATAAATGTATCAGTTCCGTGATTGGATAGTCAAGCTCGTACAGAACAGACCGGATATGAAGAGTGTCCTGAACAGTATAAGCAATCGAACGATATTCAACTTCTGTGGAGAACTTCGACACTGTAGGTTGCTTTTTAGTCTTCCAAGAAACTAAATTAGGACCCAAAAATACCGCAAAGCCTGTGGTGGCCCGAGAACTATCAGAACAACCAGCCCAATCTGCATCGAAGTAAGCAACTACACATGTTGGCCGATTGAACTGCTGAAGCCATAGGCCATGATCTCGTGTTCTCTACAAGTACCTGAAAATTATTTTGACTGCAAAAAGATGAGTGGTACGAGGGCATGCATGAACTAAGGCACTAAGTGTACTGCATAAGTAATGTCTGGCCGTGTCAAAGTTAAATATTGTAAGACACCTACCATGCTGCGATATTCAGTAGAATCCGAGAGTAACTCACCATCAGAAAGGGATAAAGTAGTACGGGAAGCTAACGGGGTGCGAACAAGCTTAACTGTATGGAGATGAAATTGGGCTAGAAGGTCCGAAACATATTTGTGTTGGGAGAGATCCAGACCTTTGGTGGAATGAATAGCCTCAACACCCAAAAAATAATGGAGATTACCCAAGTCTTTCATGGCAAAATGTTTAGAAATAATCGAAATAAATTGGGTAATGGTAGACTCAGAATTGCCAGTAATAATAATATCATCAACATATAATAATAATAAATAAATAAAACGGAGTAGTATTATTCTCGTTGTAAATGAACAAGGAATTGTCAGATTTACTACAAGAAAAAATGATGCTGCAGAAGAAAGCTACTAAATCTATGAAATCGGGCCCATTGAGCTTGCTTAAGACCATAAATGTCCTTGCACAAACGACATATATGATTAGGAAATTGAGGATGAATAAAACCACGGGGTTGACGCATATAAACCTCTTCTGTTAGATGACCATGCAAGAAGGCATTCTTAACATCAAGTTGTCATATAACCCAACCAATAGAAATTGCAAGAGTAAGAACAATACGAACTGTGGTGGGTTTTACGACATGACTAAAAGTTTCCGAGAAATCGATACCTGTCTGCTGATTAAAAACCCTGTGCAACTAATCGAGCTTTATGGCGCTCTAAGGATCCATCATAATGATATTTAGTTTTATAAATCAACTTACACCCAACAAGATTCTTAGAGTTGTCAAAGGGAACCAACTCCCAAGTGTTATTATTAATGAGTGCATTAAATTCATCAGCCATCGCCTCATGCCATTTTAAATGTTTATTAGCCTCAGTAAAACAGGTAGGATCTGCAGGAATAATGATCATATTTAAATTAAAAATTGTTTTAGGCTTAAAAATTCCCGCCTTGGCGCGGGTTTGCATGGGGTGCTGATTGACGACCGTAGTGGGCATAGGTGAAGTGGGTACGGTTGAGACACTGTCGACCGAGGAGGTGACCAGAGGTATATCCAGCAGGCTTGTCGGAGTGCTATCTAGGGATGAGGGAACGAAAGGTGGCAGGCTGGTGGTTGTAGGAGGGGACAAGGGGCAGGATGTGTAGGGCGATGCTATACGAGGAGTGTTGTGACTGAGAGGTGACCGAGAGGGTGATGAGGACGGTGGAGGGAGTTGGGGCGTGCGGTCGGTTGTTGACTGGGCAGGTGGGTCAAGGGTAATATCGGTGGGGTTCATTGGAGACGGTGTAATGGGGCTAGAATGCGATGGATCGGGTGATGAAAGTGTTTTAAAGGGATATGTGTCCTCATGAAACCTAACGTGACGACTAACATAAACGCGACCTGTGATAGGATCAAAACAACGATAGCCCTTATAACCAGATGCATAGTCAAGAAAAACACACTGAACAGAATGATGTGATAATTTATTACCTGATGTGGCCGAAAAATTAGGATAGCAGGCGGATCCAAACACTCGCATAAACGAGTAGTCCAGAACACGGTTAAAAAGTTTTTGGTACCAAGAAAGGCCATTTAAGGTAGGAGAGGGTAATTTGTTAATGATATAGCCAGCAGTAAAAATGGCATCAACCCAATAGTGACTCGGAATAGAAGCTTCAAGAAGCATGGTTCGAGTTAACTCAAGTAGATGACGATGCTTGCGCTCAGCAACCCCATTTTGTTGGGGTGTTTCAGGGCAAGATTTACGAAAATAAATACCATTAACCGAAAAGAATTGCTGCGTATAATGATTAACAAAATACCATTCACCTTCTTCGTCACTTTGAAAAATTTTAATTTTCTGATCAAAAAGATTTTCAACCAAAGCTTTAAAATTTTTAAAGTGAATAAAAACCTCACTTTTGTGACACATGAGATAAATCCAAGTATAACGAGAAAAATCATCAATAAACACACGTAATACTTGAATCCCAAATTTGAATAAACAGGAGATTGCCACACATCGGAATGGATAATTTCAAGAGGAAAAATAGAATTATGACTAGCATCCATAAAAGACAAACATTGTGATTTTCCTAAATGACAAGCCACACACTCATGAGTAAAAGGAGACATAAAAAATGTTCTCTCTTAAGAAACTGTAAAATACTATCACCGCAGTGACCTAATCTACGATGCCACACAGGACCAGAAGCTAAGACTGAAGCAAAAACTAAAGGTGATGACGACGACAGATTGATAAGATAAAGTGGCCCACTACTGGTAGCTCGCAGAAGTACTGCCCCCGATGCTTTATCATTAATCAAAAAAGATTTTTTTTTATAAAAAATGACAGTACAGTTATTATCAGTGCAGAGCCTTTGAATTGAAATTAAATTATATTTTAACTGAGACACATGATAAACAGATTTTAAAGTGAGAGGACGACCAAAATTAGGTAATGCAACATCACCAACATGATGAATGGGGAGATGGGCACCATTTGCAACACTAACAGAATTATAGTCGGTGTAGGGAAATTTATTAACTAAAATACCTTCAGATGCAGTCATATGAGTAGAAGCTCCTGAATCAGGATATCATAGAGCAGGATTAGCTTCACCAGGAGTAGTCAACAGAGCAGGAGCGAACGGTTATGTGAAACGAGAAGGACAAGTGACTGTGGAATGACCTGTAGAAAAGCAAATTTTACAGACAACAAGATGGGGAACAGTCCCAAGAATACCCTCGTCTGATGGCAAGCATGCGGAACTAAGGTTAGTAACACAAACAGGTGATGCATTTATATTTAAATGTAACATAGCAAAATTACAAATAACAATACCCGTAGATGTCACACCCCCTGCATGTGGAGCATATCCAGCTGGACCCGGCTGACCACCCGTTCCGGGGTTATAGACGAACTGCCCCTGAGGATACCAGTATGCGTGCTGTTGGCCATAATGTACTGGATGTCCTCGACCATGGCCCCTGCCACCGCGGCCTCAGCCCCGCTGCTGAGGGCCTGACTGGCGCTGCTGCCCGACCGGGTGCTGCAACTGCCCGACCGGGTATTGTGTGCTTGATTGCTGCTGGCCCACCTGCTGGCCAGTGGGATGTCCGGGGGACGTAACAGCTGCGCCGAAAGCCTGGTGAAGGGACGAGGACTCCTAGGAGCGTAGATAAATAACCCGCTTCTCTAACTCAAGAAGATGATTACGGAGAGTTTCAAATAGGAAATTTTGAGGAAATAATGACACAGTGGTGAATAAAGATTCATACTCAGGTCCCAGTTCCATAATAGTAGTCTTTAATACTTCACGAGGAGGCATAGGGCAATTGATTGTGGCAAGATCATCAACTAATATTTTAATTTCTCTCAAATAATTATCCATGGACTGATCATGTTTCTTTTTTATTTGATTGAATAAACACTTTAATTCCATAGACCTGACTAAACTCGCAGACATAAATCGAGACTCCAACCGCTCCCAAATTTTACATGAATGTTTTAAATCACGAACATCGATAAGAACATCCCGAGATAGGGTTGCAAATAGCCATAAACGAATTGTTTGATCAATTCTTAACCAAGTGGAAAATTCGGGATTGGGAGTTTGACGGTTAAGAGCATCTATGGAATAAGCAGATGGTACCTGAATGGAGCCATCAACCATGCCATGGAGACCTTGTGAGACCAGAAACGATTCAAACTGAGTCCTCCAAGTAGTGTAATCTTCCACCGCTAGAAGTTTGGTAATCACGATATTCATGACGTTGGTTTCCATGTGAGATATAGTGAGAGCGAGCTCGGTCAATGAAGAGGTTGTTGGGCTGCCAGCAGGGCCACGAAGAGGAGGCAACGTGGAAGAAACGCCGAGTGAGCCAATGAACGTGGTGCCGGCAAAAGCGATGGCCGAGAAGGGGGGTGGCTCGAGAGGAACTGCCTGCACAGGAGTCGGGGCCGACCATGGAAACACCGATGGGAAATTCTTAAAAAGGGAATATGGCATAGAGGTCCGACTTGGAGATGCAAAATTGGAGGAGAAGGTCACACCGGACGAGACGGAACTGAGTGTCGGCAGCGATCTAAAGGAAACTGGAGCGTCGGTCGTTGCGGTGGTGTTGGCTGCGACAGACGGAACGGAGCTCGACTGGCTGAGGGATGCAGAAGCGTGCGGCGATGGAGCGGCCATGTTGCAAGTTGCAACGGTGGCGTGTCGACGTCGGAAAAATTAATGGCGGCGGCTCTAGGGTTTTGCACGCGGTGTCGGGAAAATTTTAGAGAGAGGATCAGAAAAAAATTAATGTGCTATTGATATCATATGAGAATAATGGAAAGGGTTACTCCTTAAGGAGTCTTGACAGATATATTTATTCCAGAAGAGTTTTATGTAAAGTACAGAACATCCATATTTATAATTCTATTATTATATTGATTTAATAGCAACTACGAAAAATTTACATATCACATTGTTTGATTGGTAGGGAGAGGGGAAATGATAGAATTAATGAGGAAATTGGAGGTGATGAAAGAAGTTAAAGAATTGATATTACGTCTAGTTCAATGGAGTACGGGGAAATCGGTGTTTTGCAAACATGTAAATTTATTTTTGGAAGCAAACATGTAAATTTTGTACGGAGTATTTGATACACCTACATTTCTTTTTTTTGTACGGAAATCTTGTACGGAATGTAGAAGTTTGGAGGATTGTGTATCTAATCCACTTTCATCACCTTCCTCTTTACATACCACTCCTTCACTTTCCAACCCTCCCCTGCTTAATCCTTCCGCATAAAAAGTGCCAAGAGCATTGAATTTCATGTACTTTACTACTTCCTTCATCTCTTTTTAGTTGCAACAGTCAACATTTCACGTTTGTCAACGCACAACTTTGACAGTCATTATATTTAATTCTGTATTAGTAAAAATAAAATAAAAATCAGATTATAAAATTTAGTAATGAGACGAATTTAACAACATTTTTCAAAAAAAAATAATTCAGTTACATTAATAAATAAAATGTAGTCAAAGTAAAGTACATGAATAGTGTATATATTCCAATGTTGCAATTAATGAGATACGGAGGATAGTATAAGACAGTCTTGAAAAGTAAAGGTTTGCATCATTTCAATGATTTAGGATCACCTTTACGAGGAATTTATTAGTAGAATCACCTTAATTTGGCCAGGAAATGGAGAATGGTATCTTAATGGTAGGGATAATGATTATTTTTGGAACCCCTCCTTAATTGAGAAGGTTCAGACTTCTGAACAACTCTAAGATTAGATGGAGATGTGACGAATTTTCTAAAGAAAAATGAAGTGTTGGGTATTCCAGAGCCTCGTAGAGAAGTGAATAATTCTTTCCTATCATGTGTAAGAGAGTAAAATTTTGTAGAGTAACAACGAGCGTTTTAAGATTGATTTGATTTAATTAATTTTAACACTAAGATGAATGTACGACTTACGTGGTTTAATAAAATGGAAATAGAGACTTGGTTTTGCTTATATCCACTTAATGAAATGTTCGTCGATCCCGGTTATATCTTTAACTATCTTCCTCTTGAATACTCAATCGTGGAGTATCTTCAATTCATCGAGGGTAGTTATTCATAACGAGACGCGTACATTAATAAAATTTACTATCAGGTCAATATAGAACATGCACCGTATATTGATCCGATAGTAGCAATCAAACTTAAAATGAAATCGATTGAGATTGATAACCTCAACACAAGCAGTTTATTGGTTTAATCAATATAATTAATTTCTCTTAAATTATTAATCATGAGACGCATGCATTAATAATCCAAGTTTACTACTGTGAAATGATAGAACGATTAACAAGTGTATTCATCGATCGATTCTAGTAATAATTAATATATGAAACAAAACTAGGTTATCCTTTAAGCAATGCTCAAATATTAATATGGATATAAAATAGGAATGTAATTAATAGTCAAGGAAGATGATTAAAGAAAATAACTCACAACTTACAAATCATAAGCTTCAACGTAGCAAAATCAAAATGGAAGGGTTTAGCATCTCATTTGGAGACTAAACATACTAGAAAATATAAAGGAATTACTTGTCTAAACTGAGCTTAGAAGTACATGTGAATTGGTGAGTTTAATGTGAAGGAAAATGGGTGTATTTATAGGTGTTTGGAGGTGGAAGGGTTGTGTACCCGACCGGGTATATAGGGGTACCCTATCGGGTACCTTCAGCAGCTTCCCGAAAGTTACAAAGATCATACATACCTGACCGGTTATGTTAGTCTACCCGATCGGGTATGAGACCGGATCTTCAAATTTATTCAGGCACACTCAATTGTTCCCGGATTTGATTTTGACAAGAGAATCTGGTCAATACCCGACCGGGTATTGCATATACCCGACCGGGTGTACGAACAAGATTCCAAATCTTCATTTGATCCCCTTTTGCACATTCTTTGATCTTTAGGATCCATCCTTTGCATGATTTCGATCTGTTTTGAGTTCAATAAAGTCCTGATCTAAATAAATTACAAATATTTAACAAACTAAATTATTATATCAAAAGTGTGTAATTTTCAAAATAACTAACAACAAAACTAATTAAAAATGCAAACATACAAATGAAAATTACTACAATATCAAACAACAGCAATGAGTTAAATTCTAGTTCTAGGTCCAGGTGCAACAATATTCTTCTTCTTTTTCTCTTTCATCTCTTTCCATGAGTTTTCTTTTTTTCGACGTATCTAAACACTCACTTTGTGTTATACTTACTCTCTTCGTCCCAAAAAGGTTGGCCAAAGTTGACTTTCACGTGGATTAATAAAGTAAAAATTGTGTGGTTGAAATTTGTGCAGAGGGGAGAGAATTAATTTTAGCCACATATTCTTTACTATAAATGGAAATGGCAAATCTTTTTGGGACATCCAAAAAAGGAAATTTGGTCAACCTTTTCGGGACGGGGGGAGTAGTTTATTGTAGAGACACCCATATTTTAAACCCGGTTCCTAACATACCTCTCTGACTTCGTCATTATCTCAGGATTCTACACTTCTAGTGTAGTCTTTAGAATCCCTCAATAAATCGAGGGGCATAGCTCACTGAAGAGGGTGTCACAAGAGAGATGTCTCGAATTCAACTTCAAATAATGACTTGGGAAGAAACCTCACTCTCTTTATTATAACAATTACAAACCTAAAACCTTATTATGCCCGAACTCAGGGGCGTAGCTAGGGGAGGGCCAACCCTGGCCCCGGCCCAGCCTAAATTTAAAAAATGTCTGTATTTTTAGTGTAAAAAATTCCGTGTAAAAATATTTTGCCCTTTAATTCCAAAGGGGAATCTTCATCACCGGTTTTTACTAATATGATTTCAACAATTATCTCATTTAAGTCAAACTTCAGATTTAATGCAGGACATCCGACATCGTAGATAGTCAATAACATACAGAGTACGAAGTATATCAGAAGCCTAGATATTCAATAAAGGTTTAATCCAATAGGAAACAACTCAAACAAGGCAATCAGATAATGTAACTGCACTTTTATTAATCCACAAATACTTACAAAAAGAATAAGGAATTCCATTATTCTACAAATTAAAAACTTTTCACAGGGAATGATTCAATAAACACGTAGAAAGAACATATAGAACTAGCTGATCATAACCCGAACTCAACTAGAAATGCACATCAAGACCTCTGGCGCTTGCATTCAGGAGGAAGACCCTGTGGAAACCTCTTCAAATCAGTACAGTAATTGTAAATCATGAACTTCTGTTGCACCCATCGGAGCCTGTTTCTACCATTGGCATCAAGATCTTGAGTCTGCCATTCCTGCCCACCGGTTGATGTTGACTGCGTCGAACCGCAGCTCGACGACTGACCTGACCAGACACAAGCATTAGCGTTGAAGTCCCGGTATGAAGCCGAAAATGGAGCCTTGGACCAATCTGTCTTGACCCGCCCGCCCTGCGTTGCCCAGTCGTCTGCATTCCACAAGCTAGCGTAAACCTTCATCGGCTGATTCTTCGGGAACGGCACACCCATCGCTTCGTTGTTGGTGAACACTCTTATTGGAATGTTATCGATGGAGAATCTGTAATTATGATATCAAGTAGAAACCAACCATTCATTAGTCACTCAGAAAATCCATGAGTGAGATTTTTACCACTTTAGTACTCCCTCTATCTGTCCCTGTTTAAAATGTCCCCTCGACTTGCACACAATTTAAGAAAATCACACCGTTTGAATACTGTTTGAAACTATTTTTACATTGATTTATTTATCAAAAGTGAGATGTTTGTTTAGGGATGAAGGAAGGATTATTTATGCTTATACTTACATGATGCGTTGGGGATTCCAAACTACAGAGTAGGTGTGGAAGTTAGCGGCAGGGTCGAACCAGGGCTGGAATTGTTGCTCTTTGTTGCCCTTTCCTTGGGAGTAAACATTGGTGTGGATTGTGTATGGCTGACCGGAAGAATTCCCCAAGAACTCGAAATCAATCTCATCATGCATGTTTCCTAGAGACGATAACTGCATGTTTTATCAAGATTCCCATTCATCAGACATCATAATAAACTAAAACTAAGTTAGTAATCAGCAAGACAAAGAAATGCAAGGAAGATAGGAAATACAAGACGTACATAAAAGGTGGTGACAGTTCCGGCAGAGTTTCCGGGGACAAGCTTGAGACGGACGTTGAATCTCCCAAACAAAAACTCGTTCTTGGACTGGAATCCTGACCCGGAGACCTGATCCAAAGTCAAGTCAAGAAGACTGCCGCCCTCCTGCATCTTCACACGCTCGCCGCCGTATGTGGCCTGCACATCCTGGAAGAAGTTACCGGCGGAGGCAGAGAGGACGACGGAAGTCAGTAGAACAGAGAGCTGGAGATACAGGGACGTTGAAACTCTTGCAGAAGAAGACTTCATCATATAACATAAAAAAAGATGGTTTTTTTAGCTTGTTGACGGATATGGGAATGAGGTAGATGGTTCGAGGTGAATGCAGAGAGGCTATATATATAGAGATGAGGGTAAGTGGGCAGAAACAGAGGAAGGAAGGAAGAGTCCAAGAAACAGAGTTGGTGAGGTTGGGTTGGCAAAAATGGTGGGCAAATTACGCACGCGTTTCTTTACCAAGGTTGTACGATACAGGCGTGTGTGGCCATGATTTAAAAGAAGGCCATATCTTTTGGTTTTTGTTGGTTAGTTAATGCCAATGATTTCATGAGCGGATTACAGCTCTTGGCTTTAGGGGTCAACAGTTGACCTCCGTACTTGAAAAAGGGGTTATTTAAAAGGTAGACTCTGTGGTACCCATAAGGTATCATACCTTTGTCCACATAGACCAATGAGAATGTAGCAGTTGAATTATTTAAATCTAAATTAAAAATGATAAAATGGTGTGGTCCAATCAAATTAATGATAGGTACGGTACCCCATTTTTAAGAAAGGTACCGGAGTTGTCACCTATTTAAAATGTGTTCAAAATAATGAGACGATGTTGTTCTCTAGAGTCTAGACTAGTCAGGTGGAGACCGGAGGAGGTTGGATTGGGACTTCCCCATCCAAGAAAAAATTGTGATGTATATACGTATAAATATTTATAAATAGTAAAAAATGTAGTGAAAATTTAAGTTTTGACCTTTGATATATAAACTTCTTAAGTCCTGGACCGGTGGTCCTTGTAACCGCCATTCCTGACTCCGTCATTAGGACTAGATGGAGATCACAAGTTAGATGTTGGTTCATGAAGGTTTTTAAAAATGTTCCTTCAGATCTATTAAATTTGACATTTGGAATATTTGGAGTTGATTTCATTTAAATGAACTTGTATTCCGCGAGTACTAATTGTCTAATTATACAGGAAAACACATAATTATATACATAACCAATCAGTCAAAAAACACAAAATATTTAAGGTTGTTAGCTGTGTGAACGTGTAACAATTGGTGGGTACACGCCTAGCATGTAAGTGAAGAATCTCCCAATTGTATGCACACTCTTTCGATCCTTCTTAAAATGTTGTGAAAAGTCTTCATTTTATTTGATTATTTAGTGTATTGGTTTCTCATCGCACCCCGTCCAATTGAACTTGATAATATTGTTTTTCTTGATCATAATAATTAAGTTTAATCAATAACATTTTTTTAAACCCACTTTTTAACCAAAAAGCCAAAGCTTTTTTTGGGGTGGAGGCCACGGAACACCCCACCAATTTATTTAACAAAGAAAAGACTAAAAATATTCTTTTTTAGTTGACACAATTAATAATAAGGTTATTGAAAAATTACAGTTGTAGTTGAGATTTAAGTACAATAAAGCGAAAAAGCATGGAACATTATCCAAAAAAATAAAACATGACATTCATTTTGGAACTATCCAAAAATAAAGTAATACCACCAAATTGGAACGAAGCGAGTAATAACTAAAATCATTCTCTATAAGTTCATTATATTTGATCAAGAAAAATTAAATTAACTAAGTTTTATGGGATGGAAGGTCGGGAAGGATGATATTGTACTTTAAATTTTACAACTTCATATACTACGTAAGTTTCAGTATAATTTTTGTATATATAATTTTAGTTATTAAAATTGATTTAACAATTTGCATAAACTTTGACAACAAAAGTAATTGCATGCACCATTTAACTTTATTATCGATCAACGTTAAATACCGTTAATTACAAATTGATTTAAGACTTACTCCCTCCGTCCAAATTATTTTGCAAAGTCAACATTTTTTGATGAACCAATAATAAAAGTCAATCCTTCCTATCAATATTTAACTCAACTTTTAATAATTAAAATTTACATATTCAGAAACTACATTAAAATAGCTTCAAAGTTGCAAACTCCAAATTAGAATATAATTAAAAATTGACATCATAATTAAGCAAATAAAATGAAATTGTTTGTCCAAGAAAAATCAAATTTGCAAATCAATTTGGAACGGTAGTATTATTTTAGATAAACAAAAAAGCCCAGCTACAAGAACACAGGACAGATCCCAGTTCAATCATCCCAATCATTCACCAGCCTAAAATCAGAGCTACAAAAAAACACCTCCACCATAACAATTTGAATGGAGTATCAAAAATCAATCATATCATTGGGATAAAGCCTATACCAAACCTTATATGTCAATACTTTAATCTGCAAAATAATGTTCTGAACTATAGCAGGGCACCCTTAAAAAATTCTTGAGTTTCTGCACTTCCAAATGGTGAACACAGAGCTGCAAAAGGCTACTCTAATGGCCTTGCTCCTTAATCTTGCTCCTTTATATTCCTTTTTGCAACACTTAATAACACTACTCATTGTTGAGAGATTGCTTTTAACTCCTAGCCAGTCACATACTCACATACACCCTTCCAGATCATATTTGTAACCAGGCACCTGAAAAAAAAATGCTCAACAGATTCTGGTTCATCAAGACAAAAACAGCATGTAACATCAATGTCAAGGAACCAAAGAGAACTAGCTGTTGAGAGCTTATTCCTAAAGCACATCCAGACTGTGAAAGAAAACTTAGGAGGAATATAGGATTTCCAAATAAAATTCATCCACGGCTTACTGACCCCCTGTACTCTAAGAATATCATAAACTCTAGATGGTATGAGATCACCTGAGATACAACATGACTGAACTTTCCTCACAGCAGCTTGTTTTCCACCCAACTTGTTAATCAGTTTGTCCCTAATGCCTCCCAGTTTCTTCAGAAGGAAAGAGGCACTATCCTTTGGTTGCCACTCCCAAATAGATTTTTCATCCTCCGACAAAAAAACAGCCTTCCTCCTTACGAAATTAACATTAGCTAGCAGCTCCTCATTTAAAGGATCCCCGACTAGTAATTGTCGAGCCTCTTGAAAATCCTCCTTAGCTTTTAAAGCCCTCTTTGATATATGTGCAAAACTTCTTCTATTCAACTCCTTGAGCGGTTTCTTGAGAGATTTCAGTTTGGAACACAAAACATACTGCCTACAACCATAGACTTTTCTGCTCCAAACCTCTACCAGAATATCTTTGAAACTAGGATCTTTCAATCACACATTGTAGAATTTATAGGGTTTATTACTTCCCACCTCATTGTTTACCAGTGTAGTGATAATGGGGCAATGATCAGAAGCAGTGTCAAACCCCAAGAAATTAACATATCACGTCATCCCCTTATCTTTCCATTCTTGATTCACCAAAACCCTGTCCAACTTTGCCCATTTCAGATTCCTATGCCAAGTGAAGAGATCACCTACAGCAGAAGCATCCTCCAAATTCAAGGAGTTAATACAATTTGCCAAATCAGTCATCTGGTAACCTTGAGGTTCATTACTTCCCAATCTTTCATGTGGATACCTGACACAGTTGAAATCTCCTAGTATGGTCCAGGGAGCGTCAATAATCCGACCCATTCAAACAATATGCTCCCATAACAACCTCCTCTCAACCACTGTATAAAGCGCATAGACCTGAGTAACCAAAAAGACACATGTGTGACCAGACATTTGATCCTACAGTGTATGAATTGGGGTCCACTAACAAGAATATTACAACTCACTCTACTTGGGTCCCAAATTACACAAATTCGACCCCCGGTATGTGACAGGAATTACTACAACACTCCCACCCCACCAGTTTCTTTCGAACAAACTCCCCTAATTTTCCATCGTCTTTAAACTTTGTCTCCAAAAGCCCACACAACCCCACACTAAACTTTTTAATATAATTAACCACAGTATCTTGCTTCGAAGCCTTTCTTAGACCTCTCACATTCCAGGTTAGCACTTTCATAAAACACTTTTGATTGGTACACAATTCCCTTCCCCCACACCCTGCATCACTCTTCCATCCCTAGCCCCATCAACTTTATGCTTCATTTGAACTTGAGGTCCACTTCCAGACGCAAGTGGTTTCAAAATCTTAATGTGTGTTCCCTCCTTGATTCCACTTCACGCCCTTTCATCCATCATTTTTCTGTTTTACCTAAACACCCCTTTGTTTTTTCTCCAGGGCTGCTTTTTCCTTTGTATCCTCCCCAAATTTTACAGGTTGATCCCCCAGTTTCCTAGCCTCCACGATAGGTTTCTCCTTTGTATGATTTTTTTCCTTTTTACTGATCAATGTTTCCTTCCCAGATACCACCTGTTTTATGTTCCTCTCATTATTGCTACCAGATATTGTTGGAGATATTGAGATAGCAGAAGTAGTAGGTTTGTCAACCTTTCCTTTTTGTAACTTCTCACTCTCAAGGT
Organism: Cuscuta europaea; assembly: GCA_945859875.1. Classification (NCBI taxonomy): domain Eukaryota; kingdom Viridiplantae; phylum Streptophyta; class Magnoliopsida; order Solanales; family Convolvulaceae; genus Cuscuta; species Cuscuta europaea. The sequence continues at coordinate 1,924,900 of CAMAPE010000051.1, read as the reverse complement.
CTCCCCTCACAACTTGTACTTCCTCCTTGTCTGCTACAGTATGATTTTCTCCATGGATCTTTGTTATCACATGATCCTCCCCAATCTCTCTATCCCTCTCCTCTTTGTGCAAGGCTCTGCAGTTGAAAGGATGGTGTCCATATTTCTTGCAGTGGAAGCAATAATCCGGAAAGGTTTCATAGATAATAATTTGTCTTCTAATTTTTCTTGAAGGCATCTTTATATCAATGAAAAGGGGTGGTGGTTTTGATACATCCACCTCAACTAACATTCTCGCAAATCCCGGCCTGGATTTCTCATTTGTCACACCATCACTGTATATGGGTACCCCGATCCTAGAAGCAATCTTACTGATAGGCTCCTCATTCCAAAGATCCATAGGCAGCCTAGGCAGTTTGATCCAGATAGGCACTTTTAAAAAATCTTCATCCTCAAAACTAAAGCCCTCTGGCAAGTTCTTTAGTAGTAAAGATCTACCCAACACTTCATAAGGGCCCTCCATTAAGACCTTTGCACGATCATCATCCTCTTTGAATTGAAAAACTACCCATCCTTTTTCATGTGGGAGAAGATTACATCTTACGCCCCATTTTTGCATCAGGTTATGTACTGCTATCATCCCAGGAAAAGTACAAGTAAAGAATCCTGCCAAGCAATAACCCCAAGTAGAAATTAGGTCACAAGATAAACCCCCTGAAAAATCAACAATGTCTCCTTCAGGTTCGATATATCTGAGTTTCATTCCTTTAGATGGAGCACGGTTATCCTTAAACAGCATAGCCCGAAATTTTGTTTCTACTTTTAATACACTTGGTTCCGGCATTTTTTCAAACACTTTCTGTGCAATCACATTTTCCTCTATTGTTCCCTTACTCATCTTCAGCCTTACTCGTTGAAGGGTCTAAAAGCTCTGAACACTCTTCCTCGGTTTCTTTCATTGGTTCTTCAACTTTCTCAGTAGTGACCTCATTTAGGTCCACCACCATCTTGGTTTTTCCATTTCCATTTTTCATACCATTAGCTCCGAGTGACGACCCTTCAACTCCACCTATACTACCTTCGCGTATGATATTTCTAACATTTACATTTTCTAGAGTAATGATTATCCTCACCGTTTACTTATGAGTTCGTATGGTGACCAGATTTTTGAGTTATCAAACTATTTTTTAGTCAAACACATAATTTATTATTGTGTCTTGAAAGATTAAAGTTGAAATTATTGGGGTTTTTCGTGTGTAGAGGTGACGATTGATTACTTGGATTTCTTAAGATCTTGTAAGTTCACTTGCCAAATTGATATTTCTCTCCGATGACAGTTACAAGAAATTCAATCTAAGATAAACTTTAAGGACACTTTAGAACTTAGACACAAAACTAGAGCCAAACTAGTGAGTATAAGGACTGTTTTCTTAATTTGAATGCCAAAAGTGATAAAGATATGTTGTATATCTTCTTTCTACCTTCTCTGTACGAAATATGGTGACATATATCCATATTAACCGTTCGAGGCAGTTACAACACGTTTGAGAACAGGGGCGAAGCTAGAGCACTGGACCAGACTAGGCCGGTGCAAAGAATATATTTTGAAAAAAAATTACACAGAATTTTTTACACTAAAAATATGAACATTTTTTAAATTTAGACTGGGCCAGGGCCAGGGTTGGCCCTCCCCTGGCTCCGCCCCTGTTTGAGAATAACTGTGGCATTTTTTGGAAAACTGCACGAAACTGCCCAACTGCTCTAGACCTCGGTCTAGAACCACAGAGTTGGTCTACTGAGTGTTCTACCACGAGTTCCACAGTCGTAGACACTTTGGAATAAAACTCGTTCTTATATACAAGTGTGCACTCCACACCTACTAGCTTGTATCGGAATACAGTTCTAATCTTCATTGGCACTCATGTCATTTCCAATTACATAAAACGGTCGGTGACACTAAAATTACCAACAATCCTCCCCCATTTTAGTGTAACCCATTTTTTTGTTAACTGTAAGTATATTAAAGTAAACACCCAAGAGAAGAGGGAGGTTAAAGAATGTACAAACAAAAAGGGAAACAAAACTGAAGGTTATCCAACAACGACAACCTTTCCCCAGCAAAAAGGCAATCAAACGCAACAACCAACACCAAGGAAAGGTGAAGGTGAAGCACAAACAAATCCAAAGCAACCTGCCGCAACCAAACCCCACGGCCAGTCACCAAACAACATGGTGAAAGGCCAAACAAAAAGGGTTTAAAAGTTTACAAGCTCAACAGGATAAATGCTATACAAAATCTTATACACAATGTACTGAATTCTAGCAAAAACTTCTTCCTCCTTAGGGATAAGACCATCGAAACAGGTGGCATTCCGAGTCCTCCAAATCCAATAGATGGAGTAGCAAAAAGCAATCCTAGCCGCCTTAGCTTTGATCCCGGAGCCTTGCCTCTTCCTCTTGATCCATTTCAGCGAGCTATGCAAGGTTCCCATCTCCCTAGGAATGTCCAGCCATGTTTTCACTTTATGCCACACTCTACCTGCAAAAGAACAAGCAAAAAATAGGTGTGGTACCGTTTCCGGACCACCCTTACAAAACGGGCAAACATTAACAACATCAAGTCTATGTAAGCTATCAAAAGTAGCAAGTCTATTCTGAAAAGCTAACCAAACAGTGAAGGAGAATTTGGGGGGAATGTAGTTCTTCCAAATGAAAGACATCCACATTTGAGTTCCCCCTTTAATTCTAAGGAGATTATACACCTTGGCCGAGGAGAGCTTCCCATTAGTTTGACAACCATTAAGGAAGTCAATGGCATCATCGGCATTGTGAAAATGGGTTAGGATTTGATTCCTACTCAAAGCAATCTTTTTGATCAATTGGGAGTCTCTTGTATGAGGTGTGAACTCCCAAACACCTCTACCATTAAGGTAGACACCATGAATCCATCTAACCCAGAGGTTATCCTTCTTTGTATGGATGTCCCAAAGGGTTTTAGCCAAAAGGGCTGAGTTCCAAATGTGAGTGTCATGGATACCAAGACCGTCCTCCTCTTTAGGGAGGGAAATATCAGTCCAAGCAACTCTAGCATACTTACATCCCCAAAGGAAGATGCGATAGATAGAAGTGATTCTATCAAGAACCGCCCTAGGAATAGGGAGGGCTTGAAGCCAAAAGGAATGAACACCTTGGATAACAGATTTAATAAGCTCAACTCTCCCAGCACAGGAGAGGGTTTTGGTATTCCAAGCAGTGATAAAGGTAGTAATAGAGTCCAACAAAGGAGCATATTGTGCCACAACAATTTTAAGAGGAGCCAAAGGAATGCCAAGATATCTCACAGGGAAAGTCCCCTCCTTGAAATCAATCAAACTAAGAATATGGTTAAGATCATGTTCGACCAGTCCACCAAGAAAAATATTGGATTTGTCAAAGTTGACTTTGAGGCCAGAAATATTGCCAAACTCATCTAAAGCATCTATAAGAATTTTAATAGAGGGACAGTCCCCCCTAGAAAAAAACATGAGATCATCAGCATAAGCCATATGAGAGATTTTAAGTTTCCCACACTTGGGGTGAAACTTAAAGGGAGGAACCTTGGTTCTATGGTGGAGCAGTCTACAGAAATACTCAAGGTAAATCACAAAAAGGAGAGGTGACATAGGGTCACCTTGGCGAAGACCTCTCTTGCCTTTGATATGACCGTGGAGTATCCCATTAATGGGAATGGAAAATGAAGGTGTAGAAACACACTCCATAATCCACTTAACAAATCTGTTAGGAAAGCCAATAGTAATCAAGACACTATTTAAGAAGTCGCATAAAATAGTATCATAAGCCTTCCTAAGATCTACCTTGATCATAGATCTAGGAGACATACGCTTTCTAGTATAGCCTTTGATAAGCTCTTGGGCCAAAAAGACATTGTCAAGCATAAGTCTCCCATCAAAAAAAGCCCCTTGAGAGGGATCAATAAGTTCAGGTAAACAAGGGATCAATCTAGAGGCAATGATCTTAGTAATGGTCTTGTAAATGACATTGGTGCAAGCAATAGGCCTAAAGTCAGCCGCAGTAGGATCATGAGAGGTCTTAGGGATAAGGGCAATAATCGTATGGTTAATTTGCTTAAGAAGTTTCCCCGAATTGAAGAAGCCCCTAACGGCCAACAAGACATCATGTCCTACAATGTTCCAGTTATGTTTGAAAAAGGCCGAGGTGAAGCCATCAGGGCCCGGAGATTTGTTGTCTCCAATATAAAAAAGGGCATTCTTAATCTCATTATCAGAAATGGGGCTAACAAGCTAAGTAGCTTTGGTAGCATCCATGTAATTACCCGAGAGAACAATATTAGGATCAATATCCAGAGAAGGAGTGGAAGTTCCAAAAAGGTTTGTGTAAAACCTCACAAACTCACAAGCCACATGATTCATAGAGGTGGTGGAGTTACCATTCTCTAATTTAATAGAAGTAATGGAATTCCTAGCCACATTCTTTCTAACAATAGAATGGAAGTATTTGGTCCCACGGTCAATTTGGAACAAATGATTAGATTTAGCCTTTTGTCTAAAAAAGCCTTCCTCGGCCCTTTTGAAGTAGAGAGAATTCTTTTTTGCTAAAGTGACCTCAAACTTAATAGAATCATCCAAAGGCGAAAGGAGAGAAAGAAAATGAACTCTTTTGTACTCATTCTTAGCATCTTTAGCCTTACTTGAAATGTTCCCAAAAGCATTGAAATTAAGCTCTTTTAGAGGCCTTTTGAGCCTTTTTAGCTTGCGAGCCAGCCTGAATTGGGGAGTACCATACATATCATGGCCCCAATGTGTGGTTAGGATAGTAGTAAAGGCCTCGTGCTTAAGGCACATGTTAAAGAATTTGAAGGGCCTTGAACCGGTAAGAGTGTTACGGCCAACAGTAACAAGAGAAGCACAATGGTCAAACTCTACTTCCATTTCAAAGAAGTGGGTTATGAAAGTGATATTGTTGTTAGACCAAGAGGAGTTCATAAGAACCCTATCAAGTTTGGCCCAAAGGGAACTCCTATTCCAAGTGAGGAATTCACCGGTGGAAGGGGTGTCGATAAGGTTAGCTTGGACCTTGAAATCATTTAGATGCTGGATATAGTAAGCCGAGGGAGGAGTAGGCCCAACCCTCTCATTAGGGCTGCCCACACAATTGAAGTCCTCCACAACAAGCTAAGGAATGTTAATATTGGGCTCAAGACTAGCAATGTGCTCCCAAAGGGATCTCCTTTCCACCACCATATAGAGAGCATAGATAAAAGTCACAAGAAAGGTATTTTGTGTAGTAATACACTTAATCTCACAATGGATGTGTTGTTTATCAACCTCCAAAATAATAAGGTTCACAAAAGTGGAATCCCACAAGGGCAATTCTACCACCATCAATCTTATCGAAGTTAGTCTTAGATTGCCAATTTGGCCATCTATTAAACATAAGCTTATCAAAGTTTGGAGTGGACATCTTAGTCTCAAGAAGGCAGCAAACATGAATATTATTAGAGCGGATAAATGAAGCAATAATATTCTGTTTTGAGGTCTTATTAAGACCTCTAATATTCCAAGAAGACACAAACATAAAAAAGTTAAGTTTGTTTCTTCCTCCAAACCTTTCTAACCTCATTTCCTTTTGGGCTAGGCTTAACATTAGCCCTCGGTCTATACCTGTCCAAGAAGAGGAAGTATACCTCCTCCAAAAATAAGTGAGAGAATTCATAACCATTGTCCACGGGATAGATCCCGAGGAGGGATTTCAAATAATCTTTGGTGAAATTGATACCTTTGGTCAAGTGATTACTAGTAGTCTCCAAGTAGTCATCAAGTCTAAAAAACTCATCATTAGCATCCTCAATATTTTTAAGATATATCCATGGTTTGTCTTCCAAATGAAGGTCAAGTTTGACAACCACATAATCAAGAAAAGCCTCTCGGATATCATGAACAATCTGAGTGGAGTTGAGAGTGAATTTTCTAAGGTCTTTGACCTTAAAGGCATTTCCTTGCAAATTTCCCTTCTCAAAACATCCGTTAAGATAGTGTCTATACACACCCTTAAGGAATTTAGGAGAGTAAACATAACCATCCTTGCTTGGTTTGATCCCGGGAAGGCTTTCCAAGCACGTTTTGGTAAATTGGAACCCGGGAGCCTCTTGCCCCACAACCTTAAGATTATGGTCAAGCTTGACAATTGGGACATCAACCTCATTTTGATGTTTTAGTTTGATGATAGGATGGAGGGCCTACTCGGCATCCATGTCAACCACCACCTCATTCGTACAAGTATCAAGAAGAGAGGTCTTGACAATACGGACAGTTTTGTCCACAAAGGGGCCCACCTCTTGAGGAGGGGGGTTAATTCCCTCTTCCTCTTCTTCAATAACATATTTGTTAGGTCCTTTCCTAAGCCTATCCACCCTAAAGAAGGGGTGGTTGGCTTTCTTAACTTTGAAACCCACATTCTTGTTGGTTCCCATATTGACATGTTCTTTTCCATTCCTTTTGTTGACAAAGGGTTTATGAATAGTGTTATCAACATTGGCCTCACCATTGTTTCCCAAAGCAGACAACTTATCATCCCTTTCTTTCTTTTCACTCTCGGCCAAAACCTTGCATGTGAAAGCATGGTGGCCAAAAGTTTTGCAATGGAAGCAATAGTTAAGATAAGTCTCATATTTCACATATTGAGTGTGAAATTTCCCATTTGGAAGCTTAATTTTAAACTCAAGAGGAGGGAGTTTAGAGGCATCAATCTCTATTAGGACACGAGCAAAGTGGGATCGAACTCTTTCTTGAGTTACCTTATCCGTGGCCAAGGGAACACCCACACGTGAGGCAATCTCACTAATGATATCCTCCTCCCAAAGCCTCATAGGTAGGTGTGGGAATTGCACCCAAATAGGGAGCTTAATAAATTCATCACTGTCCATAGTGAAATTATCCGAGAGAGGTTTCAAAGGAAAGGATTTCCCAACGATAGTATGAGGTCCACCCGAGAGGACTTTAGTTCTATCATTCTCATTTTGGAATTTGAAGATGACCCATCCTTTATCATGGGATCTTACTTGACAAGGAACATTCCATTTATTCATCATTTCATAGATAGGTTTAAAGCCGGGAAACTTCCCATCAAAGTAAGCAACAAGGCAAAAGCCCCAAATTTCAACCATAGAAGACAACTTTTTATTAGAAAGATCAATATAATCTCCCACCGGTTCAATGTATTTGAGCTTCATACCCCTCTCGGGTTGCCTATTGTCTTTGAATAGGGAAGCCCAAGGTTGAGGCTTAAAAGTGACATCCTCATGAAGAACGGCTATGCCTTTGTTAGCATCTAAAGTCGCGGCATTAGACGTTGAGGACAAAGCACTCTTATCCCCAATTGTGACCAAAGCCACGGCCGTGTCACCATTAGGCACCAAGGGCAGTTTTTGGGCAATAACCGTGCCAATAGGTTTAGGAGTCACAAGGTTATCATTGACAATAGGAAGTGGTTCATTAACCACCTCCACAATAGGGCAAGAACCATCAATAGTTCCATCAATAATGGGCACAACATCCATTATGTTAACAACATTCGGTTCATCAAAGTAGCATCAAGAATAGAGTCACAAGTATTATGAAGACTAAGGCTAGAGGTTACCTCGTTGGAGTCCCCTTCCATACCTTTAGAATCTGCCTCCAAGCTAGGAACCGAAGTGGGAGAGGACTCAAAACATGGTTGAGAGCTATCTTCCTTCTCAAGAGAAGAGATGGAGTCTTCGGTTTCATGAGCTTCTTTTGGAGAAGGTTCAACCAAAGGAGTGGCCTTAGCTTTGAGTCTCGAAGAGGATTTGGAAGCTTTCTTCGGTGTAGCCTTCTTCTTGGACTATCCCCTCGGCATAGTTGCAAAGAAGAGTAGGAAAATAGGGGGAGCTAAGAGGTAGCCACCCCTACAAAACCAAAGAGCTCAAATTCTGTACCAATGGCGGAATAAACACTATTCCCACCCGTTGGAGAAGTGTACGGACAAAACTCAAACAAGCTTGATGATGAAAAAAGTTGGTGCAGCTTGATCCTCTAGGCCAGGAGAAGCATTATCCAAGCTCAAAAGAAGATTTCATCAAGTGTAGAAGGAGATATGAGCGTTGACCTTTTTCGAGTGAATAGTACCCGCGAGAGAAGAAATCCAAACCAGCTCCAAAAACTTCAAGAAAGAGCTGTAAATCTTAGTTTTTTTACACCCAAGGAAGAATGGAGTGTAAACAAACTAAAAACCAAGCTCAAAACCAAGAAATCCGAGGAGAAGGAGGAATGAAGAAAGCAAAGAAACACAAGAACCGTAAGAAAAGTTTACGAGTAGCACTTCGGCTAGAGAGAGACTCTCTCAACGTAAACTTCTTCAGTTTAGTGTAACCCATGAAATGACATAACAAAGCTTTCAAACTAAAACTTGTACATAAATGAAAATGTCGATATGATTGAATTTTCATCTTAGTATTTTACACATTCCAAATATTCGAGAATCGGGGTGTCCAATGGATTGAACCTATCAACCCATTTGAATACCTGAAGATAAAATACATACAAGTTTCTATACTCAACTAGGATACAAACTTGACACAATTATAAAACTATGTGTCCCAATCCCATTCATGATCGTATAAAGCCAAGTCCCAAGCCTTTTGAAGTGCAACTACACTTCACGATCATATAGGTAATTCCTTTACTCATGTACCTGCTTACATTTTATCAAAGGAATTATTAAGAAATAAATTCAGCCTCCCTACTACAGGTTCGAACACATACCTTGGGATGATCTTGATTGTGTGTTCCAATCCATAAGTGTGAGCTCTCCGCATTGAATTCAGCCTCTAGCGTTGTATTAGAGGGGAATTGGGTGTCTCGCCATTAAGGATTAAATAGACTTTAAGCCCATCCCTATCACGGACTTGTGCACTAAGTCCCGAGCCAAGCTTTTGGTCAAGTGGTTCGCTAAGTTATGTTGTGATCTTACAAGCTCAACCAAAATTACACCATTCATGATTAATTCCCTAATTATACTATGTCTAACACCCAAGTGTCTAGACTTGCCATTATAAACATGACTATATGCCTTAGCCAAAGTGTCATCACTATCACAATGGATAGAAATAGGTGCAATCAGTTTTGCCCACAATGGAATCTCAAAATTTAAATTTCATAACCACTCCGCCTCTTTACCGGCAGTAGCCAACACAACAAACTCAGATTCCATTGTTGAACTTGTGATACAAGTTTGCTTCTTGGATGCCCACGAAATGGCACCTCCCCCAAGCAAGAATACCCAACCACTTGTAGAAGAATGATCCTCTACGTTGGATACCCAACTTGCATCCGAATATCCCTCTAACACCGAAGGATACTCAAAGTAACACAAACCATAATCCATGGTTCCCTTGAAATAGGGGTGGGCAAAAATCCTGGTCCCAGTGTCCCAAACTGAAAAATCCCGATACCATTACGAAACTATCCCGGTCCATTTAGGATGCATTTTTTTCATCCCGAACCAGTCTCGTACCGATAGTAACCGGGACGGGACCGAGATAGCTATAAAATATCATGTCCCGTCTTGGTGTCCCGTTTAAAATTAGTAGACTGTTTTAAATTTCTATACTATGCAATAGCCAAGCTCAATTAAAACTTTCTAGCCCATAGTCTCCCTAGTGTAATTTTATCTTATTTCGTGTCTCTCGTAATCTCGTTTCTTTTGTTTCTTTTGATTAAATTTTGTTTAGTTCTCATTCCGATACTACTCTATAACATATTATTACGTGCACAATATTATATATGATGGAATAACTACTACTTCAAAATAAAGTGTTGTTATACATTTAATATTTTCCAAAATAACTACTAGAATATATATTGGAAAGTGTGCATATTGAAGTTCAAAGAGTTGCATATTATTTGTATTGCATATTGAAGTTCACAGTGTGCATTTTTACATTATTTGTACTGCATATTGAAGTCCAAAGTGTTGCATATTATTGAGTTTGTAGGTTAGTATTTTAAGCATGGTTTGTATTTGATCTCTTATATATATATATATATATATATATATATATATATAAAAGAGATCAAATACAAACCATGCTCAATATATATATATATATATATATATATATATATATATATATATATAAGAGATCAAATACAAACCATGCTTAAAATACTAACCTACAAACTCAATAATATGCAACACTTTGGACTTCAATATGCAGTACAAATAATGTAAAAATGCACACTGTGAACTTCAATATGCAATACAAATAATATGCAACTCTTTGAACTTCAATATGCAATACAAATAATATGCAACACTTTGAACTTCAATATGCAATACAAATAATGCAAAGATGCACAATTTGTGACAGTTTGTAGGTTAGCATGGGAGGACTAGTTTGTATGTGATATCTTCCCATGCAAAGTGAGAATGAATCTTGTGCATTCATTTCCACATCTAATGGCTCGAAATGAGCCAAAAATGCACAAAATTCGACCAAAATCGCGGTGGCAATTTCGTAAATATGTTGCACTTTTTCGTTACCGCGAAAAAGTGCAACAAAAACACGAAAAAGTGCAAGCGAAACATACAAAAGTGCATATCTTTGCACTTTGCACGGGAAGAGGTCTTTTTATTTGAACTCTTCCCTATATATATAGGGGGAAGATCCCATACAAACTAGGCTTCCAGTGCAAACTACAAACTAATAGAAGCCGTTGGATTAGAAGAAATGGAAAGCTTTGATTATGGGATGCATAATTAAATTACTGCACTCACACGCAGGGAATAAAAAACGTAAAACCACTTCTAAGCTCGCATTGAATGTAAAAGGTTACGGAAGTCATTTAACAAACCAAAATAGGAAACCACGAAAACCAATTCGGTTTTAACATTGGTAAACCCTGATTTTACGGTTAGTGACTTGTATCCGTGGTAAACGACCATGATGAGCAACGGCCAAAAAGGAAACTTGCAAGACTTCGCCGATTGAAAACATTCACCATCGATTTGGAAGTCTGCAGCAAGATTTCAACTCGGCGATTGAAGGCAAGGTAGCGACGATAGAAGGCCATAGCTTCGCTACAACTGGAAGACCTGTTGCGTCAAATATAAAATGAGCTTTATGAAGGTACTCGTGTTACTCCTTGATTTGTTCAATATGGATTCATGTTTATTTTGAGTATTGAACTGCATACTAGTGACAAATGTCTCATGAATAATGGCGGATTACAAGTTGTGATTGATATGTTGATTTGGATATAGGTGTAAAGATATGAGATGTGATGTTGATTCAGATATATGATAAATTTGTTTGTGCATAATGTGAGATGAATAGATGTCATTATTTTAATTTTTGCTGAAATCGAATATTCAGAATAATAAGATGCAAGTGTTTTGGATACAACATGCAACACTCTGTCCAAGGTTATTTGTGTACGTATTTTTGTAACACAGGTGCATAATTTTTATTTGATTAGAAGTTAGATGGAGAAGTTTCATTTTATGTGCGGCTTTGAAAGAATTTAGGTGCAACTGGTTTGAAATTGAGGAATGTTGATCAATTATATATGATTGCAATTGGAATGTGAAACTGATGTAAGATGCATTTATTGAATATGTAAGATGCAGTAGTTATATTTGTAAGATGCAGTGGTTTTGCAATTGGGAAGTAAGATGACATAGTTTAAGATGTGAGATGCAGGGGTTTTGCAATTGGAAATTTTAGCATAAGTAAGATGTAGTAGTTATAGTTGAGAAAATGCAGTCGTTTTAGGTGCAGAGTGCATGTTTTTTGGTAATGGTAGTGAGACTTTGCTAAAGATGTAAGATGCAGCAGGCAAATAGGTAGCGTGTTGTTGTTAAATACATTAGACGCAGTATGGCCTGTATTCATTGTCCTGTGTGGTGCAATTCATTATAGAACTTAGTGCATATAGACAAAGTAGTATAAAGTGTTTCTTGATTAATGCACACCAAGTGTTTGTTTAAATGAATAAGTGACATAGTATTAGTTTTGTGTTGTATAATTAAGTGAAATAAGGCTGATAGTATGTTGTTAGAATTATGGTTTGATTTATATTATTGGCATATAGTAATGATGTTAAAATGTAAAGTGAAAATATATTTATATTGTGGTGCATCTTAAAGTACTACGAAGTACATCTGATAACAAAAGAGTGTGAAAATTGGTTTGGGTTTGATGTTGTTCATATCTATCCTTATATTTTTTTACGTGTGCTTCATATAGGACTGATACAAAATGATGCACCCAACGAATCTATATATGCATCTGGTTTTTGTGTGATGGAGTTAATACACAAAAATGTAAGATGCAGGTGTTTCAGATTTTAGATGCAGGATTTAAAGCATGTGAATTTGTTTATGATGCATATTGATGCATGATTGTATGATACAAGATGCATCTAAGTACAATGAAAATGCAGGTATCAGAATAATGTAATGCATAGTATTGGTTAAATGTTGATTGAAAGTCAAAGTATTTATGCTCACATACAACTTTATGCAAGTTTTGGTTTTGTTACGTATGTAGTAAAAGTGAACTCTTATGGTTGAAGTCACATATAATTACACTTGTATAATGGAGCTACGTATATGCATAAAGTTTTCTTTTAAGTTGCAATACGATGGTCGATCAAATAGCTTAAATTGTACCCTGAATAAATAGAACTTTATTATATGATTATACTTATGTACTTATTTCATTCATTTATGGTGCAGAACTTTTGGGAGCAGGGTTCTATGAAGAGTCAATGGTGCAATACTAATAATAAGAATGACTTCTTTACAAGAACATTTGATGAGGACAATAGCCATGAAGTTTGAACATGATAATAGATTAAATTTGTTTGAAACTCAATAAAGTGCATGTGTGCGCTTGTTAGTTGTTTGTAATGTTTTGGGCACAAGTGTTTGTGAAAAAAGGAGCAATAGAAAATGTAATTTTTATTTTATTGTTTATGACAGGGGGTTAGTAATTACGAGATTAGTAGTGATGAACATTGAAGTGTTGTATGAAGTAAACTGTTGATGAGATCAATGTTACAAACACTACTGCAAATGTTGTATGATGCAGTAAATGAATTGTATGATGTAGTTAAGTGTTGTATAAGGTGCATACTTTTATGTTATATGACCACTTAAATGTTAAAATAATTGAGGTGTTTGAAAATAATTCACTGTAAAAGCGATTTGTGTGTGCTATATAGTTGGTTGGTATGGTATTATGTTAAACTTAATTAAGGGTTATGATGAATCCAAGTATGAAGAAAACTAATATGGTGGATGTATTATAAATATGAATGGCCCAATTCAAGATGTATTTCACGAGCACAGAAACATATTATGCATATAAATGAATTTAATGATGCATTTCAGTGTGAAGATGAGTGCACATTACAGTGTAAATTGGTTATCAATAAAGATTTTAAAAAACAACTTATCATTGAGTCAACGTTTTTTTTCAATAGGGGAACGAATTATGCACATAAATGCATCTAATAATGCAGTTAAGTGTGATGAGAAGTGCATAACTGCGTAGTATACAATAACGAATAGGAAATTTTATAAGCACATATAATACATACACATCTCGTACAATGAACAAAAGTAAAGATGGATTGATTACATCGACATGATTACAATGTAGATATCATTACATAGGAAATTAAGATACAACAAAAAACAAGTGCAATAATATAGTGACATTATGAATTTGTTTGTTTATGAGATAATTCAAGCTCATAAAGCTATCATGACCAGACATCTCATTGCATAATCTATAAAGCCTCCGGGGACATTTTGATTCTTCAACAGCCACCTCCTCTAAAGACTTGATTCTTCTAAGAGAACATTTATTTTTATCCCGTGAAAGGTACACGAATCATATATTATGCCTGTGAATATTGAAAGGACGACAAGTTATGCATCAACTAAGCAGGCAAATGAATACAATTCAGTTCAAACATGCAAAGTAAACATACTGGTGTAAGATGCAGGTAAATGTCAAAGCTTAAAATTCAAAGAAGAAGGAGATAATCATCTCAAAGTAGATGATTGAAACAAAACTATTTGAAACAAATTTTAAAAACATGATACATTCTAGACAGAAGGAGTACATGAAAGATGACACATGGGCTTAATTAGTGATGACCTTTGACACAATTAATAACCAGTTGGAAGTGAAATAAGTTAACTAACAACACAAAGGCATACATTCTGTATTTAATGAACTATTATATCATATTGAACTAATGCATAGTACACCTATAAATGATGCATATTGTATCGCAAATACATTCATGTTTCATATAACCCAATAATAACCTAGTTAACAACAAATTCACACTGTTTGCATTCCAATTTTAACACATTGAAATCTATAAATAAAATTAAAATCAACAATCGAAGAGTAAAAAACTACAATTTTTAGAATGAAGTTTGGAGAGATGGATAATACTTTGAATACATAACATAGGAGACAATGATGAATAATAAAAATTACTTCATGTTATCAAAATCAAAAATAAACACAAAGAGCTTAATACAATAAAGAGATTATGATAACGTCTATTATAGCATACCCGAATCCATGGTCTTCGATTAATAATAGATCTATTGCAATTAAATTGTATTAGGTTGAAAATAGAAATTGTGGCTTGCGATAGAGATGGAGATGGAGTGAAATTTGAAGATAGACATAGCAGAGAATTGAGTTTGATTATAAACTTACGGTTGGGAAAGAAGCAGTTCGAGTAAGGGCGTAAACTGTTGATCGATGAAATTGACGATGAAATCAAGCTTTGATGGAATGTCGGAAGTTGTTGATCGAAGAATATGGGTGAAAGGAAATAATAGAATAACAGTAGTTATGGAAAGGAATGTGATTGTTTTTCCAAAAATGATATAACGAAAAAGACTAATGAGCCCTCAATTGTCTAAAATCACCCAGATTAAATGTACGGCAGATCAATTAGAATAGATGGCCAGGATTAGTTTGTAGGTTAGTAAATTAAGCCTAGTTTGTATTTGATCTCTAATCTTTTTATATATATATATATATATATATATATATATATATATATATATATATATATATATATATATATATATATAGGGTGCGGTTCCAGTGAGAACGATGTTTAACGTGAGAACATTCACATTTAAATCAACGTGGTGCACAATGGAGCTATTCTGTTGCACATTTTCAATTTGCTCGAATTAAGCTTGTGTTAAATAAAACGGTGGCATTTTGGTAAATATTGTGAATATGTGAAAATGTGCAATATATAAGCTTCATTGTGCAACACGGTTGGGTAAATGTGGTATTCTCACGTTCTCACGTTAAGCATTGTTCTCATTTGATCTTTATTCTCTCTCTCTCTCTCTCTCTCTCTCTATATATATATATATATATATATATATATATATATATATATATATATATATATATATATTTAGGATCATGTAAGAATTTGATCTTAGGAGAGAAAAAAGAATAGATATCAACCATTGGATTCACTTCTTTTTTGATCTTAGGAGAGAAAAAAGAATAGATATCAACCATTGGATTACCGTTTGCTAGTATCTCGGTTGATTATTCTTTCAACTGTTTGCTTGCTTGTTACATTCTTTTAATATGGATACTCAATGGAGATGCTGAATTTCAATTCCACTTAGCCGCATATTATTGATGGTTTGATAAGATTCTTTTCATTTTTTATTATTTTTCCTTGATAGGTGTGTGATTTCTTTAGCTTTTTATGATTATTACATACATTCTTTGTAAATGAGCTTTCAATTTCTGTGCATATAGTGTTATTCTCATATAATTGATATTTTTGCAGACAAGCTAAGTGTTTTGCGATGCTTTTTATATATTTAGTGTCAAGTGCATCTCATTCATGTTTTAATTTCGCAGGGTTAGAAGATATTTGGAATATGTTTGCTATGTCGTATTTCCTATCGTAAATATTTATGTTAATTTAATTATGCATTTGACGTTTTTAGATATTTTCAGATAATAGTAAATATGGTTTTCTATTATGTTTTTTATTATGCACTTACCATGATTTGGGTATGCACTTTCATTAGTTTTTATTTTTCTTTTACTTTTTTTGCAGATACAGTGCAATGTCAATAGAGAAATTATGACCCATTTGGAAGAAAAGTGCATTTAATTTTATAGAAGATGTCAATGTAAAATTACAAAAAGTTTGATATAATAGTACACTTGTTGAAGGTAAGTCTCGTAGATCCGAAAGCCCAACACGAACTTTGGATATATCAGGAATGGTACAGAATCAAAGTGTATAACCAAATATAAAATATGAACTCACTAATACTCAAAAGCGCACTTGTATTAATTAACCAGTCTGATTACAAGGAAATTCCCGATCGGTAGGTCGGAATGATGCTTTAATACAAGAAATAAGAGCAATAATGCTATTCTAGAGCCTGAGTATTGAAATGCTAACCCTTACAATGATTTTAAACCTTCTATTTATACTAATGGAGAGCATGGGCTGCTCTATGCTGATAGGCTGTCGTTCCACCGACTTGGTCACCCATGTTTCCACTTGCTGAAGTCACAATCTGGCATTAATTGCACCTGACCACTTGCCGATTGTCCGTTGCTCGAACGGGATGTTGGACTATGCTGAAGACGCTGTCAAATTGGCCCAAGTATGATATATAGTCCGAACTCCGTTCGGTATATCTTCTTACTGGGCCAACCCTTATTTGGGCCGAATCTCGTTCGGCATGAATTCTTCACTGGATCTACTCATCATAGAGTGATGGGCTCGTTGTTTGGGCCGGGTATCTTGGGCCTTCTTGATCCGGGTATTGGGCCTCTGGATCAATATCCCAACAACACTTTTGTATTTATTTTAAATGCACATGATTGAAGTGTAATTCATTTTGTAATAAGACATATATAGAACTTTAGAAAGTGATGTAATGTTGCACTTTTGTATTCATTGAAGTGCACTTTTCTATACATTTAAAATGCACATGATATTTGTTGGTGCACACCCTTGTATCTTTGTATTCATTTTATTTAAGATCATTGTGATTTAAAAAATGTATGAAAGTGATCAAATTGCACATAGTGTAGGATAGTCTTAACCAAAGTGCAAGGTAATGACTTAAATGTGCAGTTTACAAAAGTGCGGATTAATATAATAAAAATGTTATTTCTCATTAGATTTGTTTCATTGATGTATGGTGTTGAATAATTAAATTCATATTTGTGGGAAAATCCAATTATTTGATCAAGTTGATGTTGTTTAAGATTTTAAATAAAAGTGCAACTATTCTATGCTGGAGTGCAAATCTGTATATGCAGGGTTTTCAAAATTTTAATGCAAATTTTTTGACATACTAAAGATGAATATTTATAATAAAATATTTAATATAGAAAAAAATACGTAAATAATGCAGTAAGAATAGATTTATGAAAAGTAATTTAGTTATCAAACTATATTACTCCTAACTTGGCTAGAGAGTACAGTAATTGAATTGTTTTCCTAATTATTAGGACACTTTCAACTATTAAATCAAAGTGCGTAAGTTATATTTAAAAATAAATAAATGCTTCAAATTAATACTTCTAACTTTTAGGGAAAGTTGGAGCTTACCGATTGAAAATGTTAAAACAAATGAGATTTTTAAGGAAACGTTTTCATGCGTCCAATTATATCATAATAGTATTTTACACCTTTACCCTTTCGTACTTATTGTGTTGCTTTTATCATTATAATTCCCCTTCATAGTTCCACATGATTACTACTTGCCATTAGCATTCTAATCAAATCTTAATCGTCCATTAACTATATTAGATGGTTAGATTTTATTCTCATTTCTCGCATGAGAGCTCTTTCTCACCCCTGCATTTTTACATTATTTTTACTGCATATTGAAGTTCAAAGTGATGCATATTATTGAGTTTGTAGGTTAGTATTTTAAGCATGGTTTGTATTTGATTTTTTATCTATATATATATATATATATATATATATATATATGTGTGTGTGTGTGTGTGTGTGTGTGTGTCTATACATATATATATATATATATATATAGTCTTTATAGATATGATATTTAATTTAATGTGATATTGACAAATTACAAGTGTACTACAAAGTATAAAAATATTTTGCGCTACTATTCTACTAGAGGAAACACAATATTAGGGGGGCCAAAAAAATTACAAGACAATAATTAAAAATAATTAATTAGAGGTTTTACTTAACTTTTTAGAGAAGCTAAATTTGCAAAATATAGTTACCTCTTTATTTTAATGTTATGCTTATTTTTATATCACATTTCACAAATGTATATTTTATACAAATGTATATTTTATGGGACGTCCCGAACCGTCGCGATTTTTCTCAGGTTGTCCCGGTTTCGTTTTAAATGGGACAACATCGGGATAAAGACTTATCCCGAGCCGTACCGGACCGTTATTATAAAATCGGATCGGGATTCGGATAAGCCAAATCTCGGACCGTCCCAGACCGCGCCCACCCCTACCTTGAAATACTTAAACACTCTCTTCATTGCTTGCCAATGTTGAGTACTAGGATTACTAGTATACCGACTCAACCTACCCACGGCATCAGCAATATCCGGCCTCGTGCTTGTCATGGCATACATCAAACTACCAATAGCTTGAGAGTACTCACGTTGTGATATCACCTTTCCTTTATTAGGCATCAAACTCACACTGGGATCCATGGGAGTACTAACGGGTGAACAATCACTCAAATTATGGTCCGTTCCAAAAATCAGCATGTCATCTACATAGAGACATATAAACACACCCGCCCCTAATGCATCAAATCGGCTATAGACACACTTGTCCGATTGGTTTAATCTAAAACCATTGTACAAAATAACTTCATCAAACTTTTGATATCATTGTTTGGGTGCTTGTTTCAACCCATACAATGATTTAACAAGTTTACACACCTTATGCTTGTTTCATTAAGAAATGTCGTCTTAACGTCCATCTGATGTATAATCAGATTGTGTATAGCCGCCAAAGCAATTAACAACCTAATTAATGTTATTAGAGCAACCGGCACATACGTGTCAAAATAGTCAATTCCGGGTTTTTGTCTAAAACCTTGAATGACTAACCGGGCCTTGAACTTTTCAATAGTTCCATCCACCTTCATTTTCTTTTTGAAGATCCATTTGCAACCTAAAGGTTTAGAACCCGGTGGCAAATCCGACAACACCCAAGTGTTGTTCTCCATAATTGATGACATTTCATCATCAATTGCCTCCTTCCAAAAGGCAACATCTCGAGACTCCATTGCCTCTTCAAAGGTCTTTGGATCATCCTCAACTTGGTAACAATATGGATATTGTACCCCCACTTCGTCTCTTGAAACTTCCACTAAATACAAGTGGATCAAAATCTTTCACGATACGACCTCTTTTGCTTTTCCTAATTTGTGGTGTTTTGGGATCCGATACACCATCCAAACTTTCTGGAAGTTGCACTTTACTAGTGCTTGGAAGTAAATCTTTTAATCTTTGAATCCATGAAAATCTCATCTCATCAAAGATTGCATCCCGACACTAAATCACGGTGTTAACCACTACCACATCGTTAGGTTCTATTACATAAAACCTATAAGCCTTGGAATTTTCAGCATACCCTATGAATATGCAATAAATTCCCCTTTCTCCCAAAGTTTTCCTTTTGGGCTCGGGTAATTTTACAACCGCCCTACAACCCCAAACCCGAAAATATTTCAAATTTGGAGCTTTTTTGTACCAAAGCTCATATGGGGTTGTTTTGTTCCATTTGTTTGGAACCCTATTTAGAACATAGCAGGCCGTGAGCATGACCTCTCCCCAAAACCCTTCACTCAAACCCGAGTAGAAAAGCATGGAATTAACCATTTCCTTTAAAACTCGATTTTTCTGTTCGGCCACACCATTTTGTTGTGGTGTATACGGAGCCATGGTCTCATGAATGATTCCAACAGATTGAAAATAATGGGGATCCATATATTCTCCTTCTCGATGAGTCCTAAGACATTTAATTGGATTACCTAATTGCAATTCAACCTCATCTTTATACACTTTAAATTTCTCTAAAGCTTCACCCTTAGTGTGTAATAAATACACATAACAAAACCGAGTTGAATTATCAATAAAAATAACAACATAGTTTTTATTGCCAAGGGAAGGAGTTGAGTGAAAGTCACATAGATCACTATGTACAAGATCCAAAATAGCCGAATTCCTTTCAATATTAGGAAATAGTTGTTTTGTGATCTTAGTAAGCATGCAAGTCCTACACTTATCATTATTAATATCAAAAGTCGGAATTGAACCATCTTTAGACATTTCATGCATTTTTCTAAAATTAACGTGGGCCAGTCTAGCATGCCAAATCTTACAATAATTCATGGAAGATGCCACAAAAACAGAATCATCACTAGAAAATAATTTATTCACAACATTTAAACGAAACATGCGATTTGATAAATATCCAAAACCAACAAACACACCACACTTGGACATAATATATTTATCGGATTCAATCACTTGCTTGAACTCTAAATTATTCAACATACTTCCCGAAACAAGATTCTTTCGAACCTTCGGTACATATAAAACATCAAACAACATAATTGTTTTTCCAGAAGTAAATTCTAAAACAACTACACCCTTTCCCAATATTGGCGCCATTGACTCGTCTCCCAAGCGTAAGAAGGAACCGACCTCTACTAGTTCTAGGTATTCAAACCGTCCTTTATCCTTACACACATGGCTCGTAGCTCCCGAGTCAATCCACCATGCACAATCATCATATTGTACATAAAAAAATTCTCGAATGAGTGATACATAATTCTGGACAAAATTATCAAAGTTAGTCAAGAACTGACCTCCTTTCTGTGGAACCAGGTCCATAGACCGTTCTTGTCCACTCCCACTCGTTCCGGCGCCATTCTTGTTGAGTTTCACACGACAATCACGCTTGACATGCCTAACCTTTTGACATCTCCAATAAACCAAACCTTTCTGTTTCTTGGTTGGTTTGTCATGGTCTTCGTACTTGCGCTTTTTGCCTTTCCCCTTATTGTTCAGGTTAGATTTTTTATCCTCAACTAAGTGAACACGAGGCTGTCCACATTCAACTTCACCCTTAATTTGGTCATTCTCTTGCGCACCGAGAGGCTCCTCAATGTGCAAGTGACTCCCAAGTTGAACCAATGACAATTCCTCATCTTGATGTTTTAAATTACATTTAAAATCCTTCCAAGAGGGTGGAAGTTTGTCAATTATACTCGACACGGCATAAGATTCATCAATACCTATCCTGTGGAGTTTAAATTGACCAAGAACACGAATGACTTCATTGTATTGTTCCATTACCGGCCTTGATTCAACCATTTTATAATTATTAAAATCACTCACCAAGAACTTCTTACTAGAAACATCTTCGGCGATGTATTTTGACTCCAGAGAATTTCACAATTCCTTCACACTCTCAACGTTTTGGTAAATATCAAATAATGCATCGGACATACCATTACGAATGTGGCCTCTACATATGTAGTCATCGTTCTCCCACTTGTTACGCCTCCTAGTTTGTTCCAAAGTTTCATCCTCCATCACTTCCGGCATCGGAGTGCTCAACACGTACACAACCTTCAAAGTGGTGAGAAGGAAGTGCATCTTCTTTTGCCATCTACAGAAATCATTCCCTTGAAACTTGTCCAATTTGTTGAACTTGGTTGTCATCTCTTGCACGGTACTCATGATTAACACCAAAAAAATCAATTTGATTGTTGGGATTTTTCGTGTGTAGGAGGTGATATTCGAGTACTTGGATTGCTTAAGGATCGTGTAAGTTCACTTTCCAAATTGATATTTCTCCCCTATGTCTGGGTTACAAGAAATTCAATCTAGGATAATTCTTAAGGACACTTGATATGCATTAATTAGTAGTGCATAAATGTATATTTTTATGTTTGATTTGTGTGTATTATTTACCATTTTTATTAGTTTGTAAACATTTGTTTTATTTGGTTTGTATGTACCATTTATAAGTTGTAAAGTAATGGTAGAGTTTTTGGAAAGGAAAAGGAGGAAAAGTCAAGAGGAATGCTGCCCGGAGACACTTACCCGGTCGGGTAGGAATACTCACCCGATTGGGTACGATTTAACAAGCGAAAGTGCCTGGAAAATCACTGGACCCGGTCGGGTGAGGTATTGCACCCGGTCGGGTGAGACATTGAAAAGCGAAGGTGGCTGGAAACTACAATCACCTGGTCGGGTGAGATATTTCACCCGGTCGGGTCTGACTTGACCCGGGACATTTTAACGTGCTGAAGATCACCAGAAACGTGGAGGATATCTGATTTTGACTGGACCCGGTCGGGTAGGCACTTGACCCGGTCGGGTACCCAGCCCAAGGTGTTGAAAACACCTATAAATAACACACTTTTCCTTCACAAATAATCATCCCTTCTTCCATACTCTTAAGCTCAGTTTAGAATAGCATTTCTTTATATTTTTCTAGCTATGTTTAGTCTCCAAATGAGGAGCTAAACTTCCATTCTTGGTGTTGCACTTGAAGCTTGTTGATTAAAGTTATGAGTTATTTTCTTAACTTCTTTCCTTGAATATTAATTCTTCCTTTACATACTATTTCTATATCAATGTTGGGGAGTGTTACTAAGATGACAATTAGTTTACATCTTGACATTAGTTATAGTAATAGTTATTTCTTCCTCTATGTTAATATTGGGGAGTGTTACTAAGATGACAATTAGTTAACATCTTGATATTAACTATAGTAGGATTCATCTTCTTTAATATTCTTCCTTGAGTAATAATTAATTCCTATTCATATTTCAAATTAATACTTTGAACATTACTTAAAGGATCAACTAGTTTTGTTTTATATATTAATTATTACTAGAATCGATCGACGAATACGCTTGTTAATCGTTGATGGTTTCACAAGTAAGTAACTTCGGTTTATTAATGCACGGTCGTGGTTAATAAACTTAAGAGGGATTATTTTTGTTGGTTAAACCGAAACCGTTGTGTTGAGATTATCAATCTCAATTGATTTCATCAAGGAGTTAAGAGATTAAATGCTACTATCAAGTCGGTATATGGCGGTGTTCTATACTTGACTAATAGTAAGGGTTATTAATGAACGGTCGTTGTTAATAACTACCCTCGATGAATTGAATATACTCCTCAATTGAGTATTCGAGAGGGAATAAGTTATAGATATAATAATGATCGACTAAAATATATTAACAAGTGGAAAATAGCAATGCCAAGTCCTTTTTATATTTGAATTAAATCTCATATAAGTCGTTCATCTTAGTTTTTAATTTAATTAAATCATTCAATCCTAAACCCCCCTTTTATTTACTAGTTTTATAAAAAGAAAAGTTTTCCTTTCCATGTGGATACGAACTCTACTTCACCTATACTACGTATAAGTGCTAGTATCGAATATTATTTTGACGCAACGTGACAAAGTTTCCGTCAACACTCTAGAACTTAGGCACAAGAACTAGAGCCAAATTAGTGACTATATGGACTGTTTTCTTAATTTGAATGCCAAAAGTGATAAAGATATGTTGTATATCTTCACTCTACCTTCTCTGTGCGAAATATGGTGATATATATATATATATATATATATATATATATATATATATATATATATATATATATATATATATATATATCCATATTAATCATTCGAGACAGTTACAACACGTTTGAGAATAACCGTGGCAGTTTTTGGAAAACTGCACAAAACTGCCCAACCGCTCTAGACTCCGGTCTAGAACCACAGAGTTGGTCTACCGAGTGTTCTACCACGGGTTCCACTGCCGTAGATACTTTGGAATAAAACTCGTTCTTATATATAAGTGTGACTTATATTAGAATACAGTTCTAATCCTCATTGGCACTCATGTCATTTCTAATTACACAAAATGGTCGGTGACACTAAAATTACCAACAGAAATTACTTTTCTAATTGTACTGACCGAAGTTAATGTAGATGATCAATTTAAATATAATTTTTGTATAAGTCAATAGAATTAGTGAATCCAACCACTTCAAACAGAATTTCATAAGTGATTGTAGAGACGTACATTAGTTACACAAAAAATAGATGAAAAAATGTCAAACACTTTACCAAGTGGATTCGTCTCGCCCACCAGTTTAATTTAATGAGTTTTTTTTTTTGTTTATTCTCGATCTATTTTACTATCGCTGCTTTAGTTTTATTTTATTTTGTTCTGGTTGGGTTTGCAAGCCAATTTTCCTATAAATATGGAGAACATCACTCAAGCTTATGATAGATAGTCCATGGATATATGAGCGGGAAGGTAATGGACCGATCCTCGAATCAGATGCGATGGCGGCGGCAGGCAAGGAAGGATTCAATGTTTTTTGTGGTATTGCCTGAAGATCAATTAACATGGAAGAAGATAACAATGGTTCAAAAAACGGAAACGATGTGGCACTCTCAGAGGAGCACCGCCTGCAACTCTGACAGATTATGAGAATGGAAGTTTTCCTTTGGAAGCGACTGGTCAAACTCCTTCTCCCTTTCTAATGTATGATAAAGCGGGATGCTCAAATTAAATTATTTCTCTGCATTTAAGGACAAATTGTTCTGTTTTAGTTATCATTGGAGTAGCAACTTCAGCGGTGCTGTTAGATTAGACTACATAGATGCATGATTAGCGTGTCTAATTGGTCTTTGAAGGCTTTTCAAATATATGTCTCATCCTATTGTAATATTTGGCTATTGTATTGTTTCGTTTCTTGTTACTTTTACCATTTATAAATAAGTTATCTGCTTGCAAAAAACTATTCACCTAGCTCAAATATAAACATTAATATAATACAATTGCAAGATTACTTAATTGAACTTATGTTTTATTGTGTTTCTATGTCTTGAATATAGTCATGCACTGCTTTGGGTTGGTGAGTGGAGGTTCCCAGCCAGACGGTATGCAATACTTCTTTGGGTTTTACCAAATTGAATACGAGTTAAGTTAGAAACGGTTCAAGCTTGGATCACATAAGAACTGAGTCGATTTTGAGTAACCAGCAAACTAACTTGTTTGATTGGCACGGTAGCACCCCTAATTGATACAACATAGTAGTACAAATTTGGGCAACTAACACCATCTTTCGTCCCAACCACAATGTAGTTGGGAGGCCATATTTTGCCTCAATGTCTACATATTACAGCTTCCTACCCCTAAGATTGGGACAAGAGGTGATAATGTGATTTTTAGGGAAAATAGAGTTATGTGATTGATTTTAAACTGATAAAGTGTGAATTAGTAAAAATGAGTTTGAACACACAAATATTACCAAATATGATATAAGACAAACTTAGTGGGAAATACAAAAAAAGAAAAAATTTAACAATTCCAATCGAAGTGGGACAGAGGAAATGTATATTAAAAGATTTTTCAGCTATGCCATGCTCCAAACTATTCTAGCCCAAAACATGATCGACATGAGAGCCGGAGTTGTAATAACAATTCTCTGGGTTTTACCTGTTTGAGTACGAGTTAAGTTAGAATCGATTCAAGCTTGGATCACATAAGAACTAAGTTGACTTTGAGTTACTTGTGTTGGAAAATATGTTAATAAATTGCATTAAATGGTCATTTTGGGGCAATTTTGAGTGGGGTCCACTTCCGGTTTGGTTCGGTTCAAAGTGGTTTCAGATTGTCCTTGCTAAGGGCTACAATTCGATATGTGGTACACTCAAAACCGATAACGGGTGAATGAGAAATTGATTCTCGAAGTTCACTCGTTGAAATGGAGAAAACTAGGAAAATGATGGTTTCTAGTGTGTTTTATCCCACACCGTAAAACCCATGGGATTTTCACTCCCTTATAAAAGGAACCCCATTTGAAGGAGTTAAGATTCTTAGGTGGAAAAACCGCGACTCGTGTGCGCGGGCGACCTGCGGACACGAATGTTGTCCGAAAATCTATCTTCTAAAGATAAGATTAATGTTGAACGGCTCGCAGCAGGCTGGTGCTCTCCTCGCTGGAGCAGACTGCTGGACATTGATGTCCAAACAGTCATGTCCATTAAAAACGTGATTGACGCACAACAAATCTTCCCCTATAAATTGGCTAGCAGGTGATTTGCAACAACACGTTCACAAACAAACTCACGCACTCTTTAGCTCTAAAAATACCTCTAGCATTCTAGAAGTATTCCTTCAAGTTCTGCCTTTGTTCACGTTCTCCGGAACAATTCGTTTGAGTGCTCAAACAATTGTTCGTAGTCATCGTATCATGGGAAACGATCGTTGCAACACTCCTAGCACTCTGGGAGGCAACGAATACGTTTTAAGGATATCGTGCGTAACACGAGCTTTGACTAAATTTTGCTTCATCTACTTTCTATTTTCTTTAGTCATTTTATTTAAATAATTTTTAGTAATTATTTTCTTTGTTTTTCGAAACACGCCCAACAGTAATTTGCTTGATTAGCATGGTAGCACCCCTGATTGATACAACATACATAGTACAATTTTGGGGCAACAAACACCATTGTTCGTCCCGACCACAATGTAGCTAGGATGCCTTATTTTGCCTCAATGTCTACATATTACTACCTCCATACCTCTAAGATTGGGAAAAGAGGTGATGTTGTGACTTTTAGGAAAATAGAGTTATACGATTGATTCTGAAGTGATAAAATATGAATAAAATAAAAATGAATTGAACCACACAAATATTACCAAATATGATATAAAACAAAATTTGTGTGACATCTAAAAAAGAAAAAATAAACAATCAGACTGGGACGGAGGAAGTATATATTAAAGACATCGTGCGTTGCACGAGCTACGGCTAAATTCTGCCTCATTTCATTTCTGTTTTCTTTAGTCATTTTAATTAATTTTTATTATTTAATTTCTTTGTTTTTCGAAACACACCCAACAATACCATAATTATTTTTTCATTTATTAAACTTTCACTAAAATGGGTAAACATATATTAGCTTTATTAAGAACTTGTTTCATTTTTTCCGGACCATGCAACGAGGGTAGGCATGGCAATGGGTCGGGGCGGGGCGGGTACTGCAAGACCCAGACCCACCCCATGACTTGACGGGGTGGGTCCGCCCCGCCCCATGACATGTACGGGTCCAAACTTGTTGACCCATGATCCGCTTCATGCGGGGCAAGTCCGCCCCGTTCCGCCCCGCCGTAACCTAATTAGCTAGTATGTATTTTTATTTGTGAGAAATTGTTACCAATTGAATCTACATAATGTTTATTTTTAAATAATTATTAAAAATTAATATATTAAATCAAATTCACGATACACTAGAAATTTCAAAAGTTAAGGAAAAATCACTTAAACTTGAATAGTTAATCTATTTAATTATATTAATACTTGAATATATGTATTAAAATGCTATATATAAAGAAGACATTGATGATTTGTCGTTCATCTCAATCTAATATATATATATATATATATATATATATATATATATATATATGTATATATATATTATAAGATCATAGAATTTATGATTTATTCTATACACATATGTATATTGAAGTATATTTGTAGTATAATTTAAGAAAGTATGTGTATATTTATATATTGAGCGGGTTGGGGCGGGTCAGCGCGGCACAGGTCAATACTGATACCCGGACCCGCCCCATTGTATAGGTGGGGCGGGGCAGACCTGCCCCATTTGCAAGACGGGGCGAGCCAAACCTGTCCCAAATGTCTCGGGCCAGGGCGGGTCATTGCGGGTCGGGTTTTTTTGACATCCCTAAACGAGGGCAATGATTTTTAATAACGCCCTTGCTATATTGCACTAATATACTGCACTAGCTAGTGCAGTATTTCACCTATGTTTTGTGAGATTGTGTTGCACAACTATTTAACTTATACAATTTACTCGTATATAGTAAATTAGTTCTTACTATTTTTTATGGTTAGATTGTTAATATGCATGGTGATTAAGAAGATTAAGTGTGTAAATAATTTATGCATTATTGGTTGTTTTTGTAATGCATTAACATTAAAAGTAAGTGTAGTAGATTGAACCAAGCATTCCAGTCCAGATGGTTGTGAGGTTACCGTGCCTAGTGAGAGGTCTCGAGTTCGAAATCCGCTAGGCACATAAGGGTTTGAAACTCAATGAAGTGTGTTTCAGCCCTGATTACTCCAGGCCTCCAGGCCCCTTCCCCAGACCCTCTGGAGTAAAAAAAAAAAGAGTAGTAGATTGTATTATATGACATGTCTTACTAGGGATAACAAATGAGTTCGTATCTTGATGTTTTATGTTAACTCTGGGGAGTTGGGAAACTGTTTTAGAAAATCCGGCGGATTTCTCCGAGTATCGTGTGATCACTTTCCGAATCTAATATTTCGACCCTATGCCTGGATTACACGAAATTTAGATTATGGGGATAATCACTCTAAGAGACAGTCTAAAACTGAGGCACCAATATATAGACCACGAACTAGCAGTTTTAGTAGAACTCGAATTCTTCTGATTACCAAAGAGATAAGGCCAATCAGTTAGAGTTTTACTCTAACAGAAAGTCATTCTATTAAATAATTAATATGGACATGTTTATCCGAAAATAATTAATATGGACATGTTTATCCAAGGGGCAGACCCCCGCCAGGGGCGCTGCCCCTTGGACCCCGCCAGGGGCGCTGCCCCTTGGACCCCGCCAGGGGCGCTGTCCCTTGGACCCCGCTAGGGAGCGCAGCCCCCTTGACCCCCGCCATTTAATCGAACCAAGTTTAAATTTAATTTCGTACAAGTGTGCGCTCCGCACCTCCTAACTTGTCTAAAATTAAACTTGAACTCCATTGGTAATCTGTAAATTCCATTACACTAAAATGAACCTGGTGATACTAAAATCACCAACATTTTATTGTTTGATTAAGGAACATAAGCACTCATGTGAAACACACGTTCTAGAGGGTTGAAATGACTTGCAATTCAACATGATCATACATTGTTATTGTTTATGTAGCACGAAAAAATATTGCACTAAATAAAAGCATTCATCGCACTAAATGAAACACTTCATTCAACAATAAATTAGAGAAGTATATATATTACTAACAATGAACCAAATTGAAATTTATTTGTTACTCATTGTAAACAAATGTACGATGAATCTTCAACATCATGGATAGCTGCAATCATGTTATCATGGTGACTATCATTACTAACAGGGATATTTTCATACTATCCACCATCTTGATCCTTTGTTTTTACATGAAGATTGATGGAAAAGAATATCACCCGAGAACTGTGTGTTGCAATATTATCTACTTGTTGATATATCCGACCAATATTAATATGCTCTTAACTTATTATAATCCTAATTTTCTCCCGACCTCTTTCAATAATCCTTTCTCTCTCTCTATCGATCAAAGGCCCCTCTTCCTCATGTTTTTAGATGAAGACAATTGAGCAGATGAAGACGATTGAAACATATCGCCTGTCCCACCATCATTTAGGCCTTGTTTGGTTCAACGGAGGGGAGGGAAGGGGAGATTCAAGGAGCGAAGGAAAGGGAAGAGGAAGGGAGGATTTTGATAAAAGTTTGTGTTTGGTTGGAGGAAATAGGAGAAAAGGTTTAATGAAACTATTTTTCCAATTTACCTTTATTTGATAGCTTACTTTAAAAAAATAGATACATCTCTTACTATTGTGAATATTACTCCTAAGGTCATAAGTCGTAATATTGTTTTTTGAATTTTTGATTTTTTACTTTTTAAAATTTTAATTTTTTATTTTTTATTTTTTGATTTTTTATTTTTATTTTTTCATTTTTCATTTTTGAATTTTTCAATTTTGGAATTTTTCATTTTTTTAGTTTGTTTTCTTTTAAAAAAATTTAATTTTTTAATTTTTTAATTTTTTAGTTTTATAATTTTTTAATTTTTAATTTTTTAAATTTTTAATTTTTATAATTTTAAACTTTTAACTTTTTAAATTTTTTATTTAATTTTTTACTTCTTGAATTTTTTAATTTTGAATTTTTATATTTTTATATTTTTTATATTTTTTTGTTTTTAAACTTTTTAATTTTTTAATTTTTAATTTTTTTATATTATAACGTTTTGTCCATTCACGTAGGAGATGGATAATTTGTGATTATCAAGACGTTTCTTCCGAAATACCCTGATTTGGGGGGTCTGAATGGAAGGAAGTGGAAGATTTTGGAAGCGTTCAACTTTCCTCCAATTTCCCCCTAATTTCTTCAACCAAATACACACAAATAACTCACCTCCCCCCTCCACTCCAAAACCCTCCAACCAAACAGGGCCTTTGGGACCCATTCCTATAATTGGAAATATGTGATGGCAAATTGAAAGAAATGTGTCCATCTATGATCACAATCACTCCTTTTTTTGTTGTTCTTTCCCTCTCCTCATCCTCCATTGGAAAGTGAATAAATGCAATCAAAGAAAGATGATATGCAATAAGTAATGTCACAATGTTTTTCTTGCACGATACATCACGTCCTGCAAAATTATTCTCATTTATTTTTTGGAATGTCTCAAAAAATACTTTTCATTTTGCTTTTTGAAAAGTTTTATGTGACTACTAACTAACATTTATTTACCTTTTTTTTGCTCAACAACAATCAAACATTTTCACTTTTTTCTAATTGTGATAAACTACGATTGAAATCCAATCGGGATAATTTTATACTCCCTCCGGTCCCAAATGAAATTCATACTTTCCTTTTTGGGTAGGTCCCAAATAAACTTCACACTTCTTCTCCCTTCCTTATTTGGCAAATTATCTACATCAAAACAGTGCAAAACAATGTCAAACAGTGTCAAACAGTGTCACAACAATGTAATCTACAGTAAAATCAAATTTATTTCATTAATTTGTAAATTTCATTTGGGATCGAAGAGAGTAGAAAAGAGAGAATAGTATATTAATGGGAAGTGGAGATAATTATGGACACCATTTTTATGTGCAAGAAAAAAATGAGGATTGATTATGTCAAGAAATACAAATCAGAAATGTCAAGGATAGTGACGTTGGAGAAAGGACGGTGATGTGGTCGAAAGCGCAATAATACCTGCATGAAGCGTAATGACACCGGAAAATGTGATACCAACATTTAGCCCCTGTTTGGTTGGTTCAAAGGAGGGAAAAGAATGGGAGAGTAAAGGAGGGAAGGGGAACTAAGGAGAGGAAAGATTTTAACAAGCATTTGTATTTTGTTGGAGAAAAAGGGAAGAAGTTTTAATAATATAAATTTCCTAATTTACCCTTGTTTGATAAGTAGCTATTCATTGGCAATCCTTTGACTAAAAATGAAGTACTTTTTTCACCATTATAGAAAATCTAGTATTACTTTACTATATACGTATATGTCAGATCTAATTGACACAAACCAATTGTTGAATAATTTCAAACATTCGATTATATATGTAGAAGAAGCAATATTATTTAAATTATGAAATAATTTCAATTCCAATCATATAATTAGTCGTTATATAAGAGATTGATTACTTTAAAAATATAAATTTTAATAGTATTGTATTTTAATACTAAATGGCCTTTACATAAATATTAAAAACAACTAAATAGTTTTAAACATGAGTTATAAAAATTGAAAAACTGTCTACGACAACAAAAACAATTCAATTTTTTTTATTATAAACAATTCAAAATCTTCATAAACTATAAAAAATGGTCCATTAAAAAAGTACTCCCTCCGTCCCATATTTAACTCTGGTTTTGACCGGGCACGGGTTTTAAGATAGTGAGATTTGTGTGGTGGAGAGTTATGCAGAGGAGAGAGAAATGTGTAAGAATGGTTGTGAACCACATACTTTTTACCAAAAAGGGAAAAAGGAGATAAATTTGGGACGGACCGAAAATGAAAGAATGAAGATAATTCCGGGACGGAGGGAGTACAAGCTAAGTCTCTAAAAAGCTTAATTTTTTCAAATATGATTTATTTTTGAGAAATAACTAATATTTCAAAATCAAAAGAAAAAAATGAACTACAAATATTTTAAACAAGCTCTTACCTATAAAATTAAGATTTCAAAATTAAAACTATTCACACAATAAATAAACTACATAGTGCAACCCAAATATAACCGTAATGTCATTTTAAGGTTCAAACGAGATGTATAAAACATACTAGTCAAAATATACTTCCATAGCATATCAAACATCATATGTCTAGTTCAATAGCATAAATCATAAATAGTCTTCACATCACAAATGTGAATTATAGACCATTAGATAGTAGGCAGTGAAGTAGACAACTTCAGTGAACTAAGATTGCTCCATAGAACCAAACGTCCCTCGAATAAAATCCTTGTGATACTCCATTGGACAAACCAAGCACCGCATTAAGCAGATCCACATTCATCACAAGTTTGGTGTAATACATGTGGATTAGTGGCGGTTGAAATCCCAATTCCATCAACAATTCGTAAGTCTGGCCTGGAGATATTGGAGCTTTCTTGCTTAGAAGCTCACCGGAAGTTTTGATCGCATCAGCCACCTTCTCAATTGCTTCCTTAATTCCTTCACAAAGAATGTCTCTCTTTTGCAATTGGTTTCTTGGATTTTTTGGTGGATTTACTATTTGAATTAGACGTTATCTCAACATCATCATCAACACGCACATGTGAATCAGTGGTAGAGTCATTGTAGTCATTTGCACCAATTGAACTAGGACGCTTTCGAAGCTCCGAAGCAGTTGTTGATTGATCTCCAGTAGCTCTATCTTTTCCATAGAGAATCACCATTTTACCATAGTAAGGTACAGGAGCTTGCATGAACATCTTAGCTTGAGGCTTTACCTACGCCAACCCAAATTGAATAAACCAAATTTAACACATTCATATGCAATCAGTACAGAGAAAACAAACTTCATCTAAACAAGCAACTAAATAAAAATAAAATAAAATAACTTCTCTTTTGAATAAGTAATAATTAAATAAATTAAAACAAGGAGATCCAAATTAGCTATCATTTGAAAATTTTATTTGAGGGTATACTGTAACAATACCTTGATAAGGTCATCCCAAATTTCTGGTTCAGCTGTCCAAGCTTGTGTTATTGGGTCGGATAGGGTATATTCTAGAGAGAAGTGAGAGCTAGAGAGAGAAGTGCAAATAAATGCTTCAATAAATGATTTTCCAACCCCTACAACTACCTCCAGAGGAAGTATTTATAGGGAAAATACGGGCTGGGCTCCCAAGCCTTGAGCTTGGGAGGCCCATTTATAACTGGACCGCTATTGGGCCGAATACAATGTGTGTAGAAATGATTAAGTGTAAAATCTAGTTCTGTGAGGCTTCCGTGACCGACGAGGGCACGGCTGACGGGGGCACCCAAGTTCCCTGGCTTCAGGATCATATTCTGAGTTGGTCCCTCTTCGGCCGAAGGGGGTCCTTTGGCCGACGAGGGCACCACTTGATGGATTGTACTTTCTGTTCTTCTGAGTATGTGGGACCTGGGGCCTAGACCCATATACTCCATCAGGGTCTATAGTGAAACAATTATCAAGATAAATCTTTGGCTCTGAAAATTAAATTTACTTATATGGTAGAATAGCTAAAAAGGAAACCTAATTTACCCGTAGGAATTTTCAAATTGTCCTCTCTCGCCAATGCATTTTTTATAATTCTAGAGTCTGAGGCAGTCCCTTCCCATCCAGCAAGAACATATGTAAACTTCAAATCAAATGTGCATGCAGCTAAGACATTTTGGGTTGGATGATCTTTTCTACCACGATATTTCGGGGCCTCTTTCGGGGACACTTACACGAATATGTGTCCCGTCAATTGCACCAACACAATCCTTGAAGTAAGGGAAAAATCTTTCATTGTCTTGAACCTCAGTTGAAATTGTTGTGCCATTGGGTTAGATAAGAAATTGATCCCCTAGTTTAATTATAGCTCTTATCACGTTATGTAAGTGACGGCTAATAGTTTCTCCTGAACGTCGAAACCAGAAGTTCACCCCACGGCTCTTGGCACCAATATGTGTTAGTACATATATATAATGTTTTTGCAAGTTGTTCTTCAACACTTGCCCATCGTGTAGGTTTTAAGCCACATTGCCCATCGGTAATCATGTTTTTCAGTCCATTTGGTAATCATTCTTGTCGATCAATTTTTTCATAAAAAATATAACTTTTGATTTTACGTGCTGAATTGTACTCTATAATAATAATAAAAAGTAAAGTTGAACTTACTTTTCTTGCTGTATTGACTATAGTTAAAAGTAACATTTTAGCTATTTTTCATATAAGTTTTTTTATTTTATTAAAAAATAAATTCTAAATATAATTTTTACATAAATCAGAAAATTCAGTCAATTTAGTGCTAGAACTTTATAAGTTTTAGCGGAATCAACCGATTCAACCATTTTTGGTATTACCAAATAATGGGATCTTAATTATATACTACCTCCGTTCCTTAAAATTTTGCCAACTTTCCTTTTTTGGATGTCCCACTAACTTTGTCATTTTCTTATTTAAGTAAAGAATTTGTGATTCCAGTTAATTCTCTCTCCTCTGCACAAACCTTAACCACACAACTTTTACTTTATTAATCCCCGTGTCAGTCAAATTTGACAAAATTTTAAGGGACGGAGGGAGTACTTCATCCGTCCCTTATAATTTTGCCAACTTTTCTTTTTAGATGTTCCATTAACTTTGTCACTTTCTGTTTTAAGTAAAAAATTTGTGATTTCAATCAATTCTATCTCCTCTACAAAAACCACAACTCCACAATATATACTTTATTAATCCCGTGCCGGTCAAACTTAGCAAAGTTATTAGGGACGGAGGGAGTAAAAACTAGTCATTTTTAGTTTTATAGCATTTAAAATGTCAAAAAATATTTTAATCTCATTATTTGTATTGAGTGACATTCACAATCACAATAAACAAATGTGAGATTGTTTTTGTTGAAGAAATTTTTTATTGAAGGGAATAATAAAACGCGTAATGCAACTATGCAACAACGTAACACTTCTATTAATCCACGTACTTACTGACTTACAAAATGAATAAAGAATATAATTCCAGTCTTGTAAAATTAAACACTTTTCACAGGCAGTAACTAAATTAAACACGTAGGAATTTCATCACATATATACTGATATACAGCTGATCATCAACACAACTTCATTAGACTCACACATCCTCAGGACCTCCGGCGCTTGCATTCCGGAGGAAGACCCTGCGGGAACCTCTTCACATCAGCACAGTAATCGTAAATCATGAACTTCTGCTGCACCCATCGGAGCCTGTTTCTTCCCTTCCCATCAAGATCCTGACTCTGCCATTCCTGCCCGCCGCTTGATGCCGACTCTGTCGAACCGCACCTCGACGACTGACCCCACCACACACAGGCGTTGGCGTTGAAGTCCCGGTATGAAGCCGAAAATGGAGCCTTTGACCAATCCGTCTTGACCCGCCCGCCCTGCGTTGCCCATTCGTCTGCATTCCAGAGGCTGGCCACAACCTTCATCGGCCTGTTCTTCGGGAACGGCACGCCGATCGCTTCGTTGTTCGTGAACACTCTTATCGGAATGTTATCTATTAAGAATCTGTAGTTATACGAAAAATAATTAAAATACTAGCGTATGAACTACTACCTCCATCCCACTAGAACAGAAGCCGTGACAGTTATTGTGAAAAGTTCATTTTATTCGGTTGATAATGAATTGAAAAATATTAGTCGTATCAAATACTGCACATGATTTTGAAACAAGATTACTAATGCTTATTCTTACATTATGCGTTGAGGATTCCAAACTATGGAGTAAGCGTGGAAGGAAGCAGTGGGGTCGAACCAGGGCTGGAATTGTTGCTCTTTGTCGCCCTTTCCTTGGGAGTAAACATTGGTGTGGATTGTGTAAGGCTGCCCGGAGGAATTCCCCAAGAACTCGAAATCTATCTCGTCATGGACGCTTCCTGTAGTTCGAGGCGACGATAGCTGCATGTGATCAAGAATTCCGTTCATCAGAAATTGGAAAAGTTGATTAAAAGAAATTAGCATCGTAAAATCAAAGAATTTCCGGGCATGGGTGAGCTGAGAGGGGACGTACATAGAAGGTGGTGACAGTTCCGGCAGAGTTTCCGGGGACAAGCTTCAGCCGGACGTCGAATCTCCCGAACAAAAAGTCGTTCTTGGAGTGGAAGCCGGAGCCAGAGGCCTTGTCCAAAGTCAAGTTGAGCAGACGGCCACCTTCCAGCATCTTCACGCGTTGGTCGCCGTACGTGGGCTGCACATCCTGGAAGAAGTTGCCGGCAGAAGCTAGGAGGAAGCTAGAAGCTAGCAGAACTGAGAGGTGCCAAAATTTTGCAGAAGAAGAGTTCATGGTTAAATCAGAAAGGAAAATATGCATATTTTGGAATGAGATAGATGATTGATGGGTTAGAGTTATATATAGATGGGGTAGCCTGTAGGGTAAGTGCCCGTAGCTGAAAGTGGGTGTTGAGAAGAAGAAAGAATCCAAAAAATCGAGGTGGTGCTTAGCTGGTGGATTGGCAGCTTGCGCACGCGTTTATTTATGAGGGTGGGTATAGGCGTGTGGCGTTCGAATCAAGATTTTTTTTGGAGTTTGATGACGATATTACAGCTCTCGAAGGTAAGTACCTTTCCCAAAAGTCAATATTTTGATCGACCATGTTTGATGTACACACCATTGTACACACTTTATACACACCATGTTTGTGAAGCTTTTTTTTTTGTCTGTGAATCCGGTTCACAGACAATATTTTGTTTGTGCAAAACATTGTCTATGAATCGACGTTCACAGACAAAAAGAAAAGTTTTCACGGACATAGGTGTGTACAAAAATGTGTATAAGAGTGTGTACAAAAATCATTTTTGTATTTTGATAGCTTAGTTTGGAGC
The DNA here is from genome assembly GCA_945859875.1 of Cuscuta europaea. Taxonomy (NCBI): domain Eukaryota; kingdom Viridiplantae; phylum Streptophyta; class Magnoliopsida; order Solanales; family Convolvulaceae; genus Cuscuta; species Cuscuta europaea. The sequence goes on along the minus strand of CAMAPE010000051.1, from coordinate 1,887,907 downwards.
TTGTATGGTCAAAATCCAGCGCAAGTAATGTGTGCTTCACATGAAATGCTGATAGGAATGCAAGGAGGAGCATAATAAGAGCGGGTGACTCTTGTTTTTCCGCTCGGGCTTGTCAATCAATTTTTTAATCAAATACGTAACTTTTGATTTCACGCGCTGAATTGTGTATTAGTTAGAAAAAGTAAAATTGAAGTTACTTTTATGGCTGAAGTTACTGTAGATGATAATTTTAACTATTTTTCATATAACTTTTTCTTTATTTTATTAATAAAATATATTTTAAATATAAGTTTTTCTTAAATCAGCTACTTCAGGTAGAACTTCATAAATTTTAAGCAGAATCATCGGATTTTTCTGATTTCACGGTTATCAAACGAATTCTAATTGTTACGAAGGATTCAAAAGTCCGACAATCTAGCAAAGTCAATAGGTAGTATTTTGATGGAGGTATAGTCAAAAGCAAATAATGTGTGTCGTACGAGGGGGATATAATAGGCGTAGGGGGGACATCGGGCGGGTTTGGGTCGGTCGGGTTGGGAAACCCAAGACCCTATCGGGTTTCAGACCTATTATATGGATATCTGACCCTAGGTAAATTCTTAAAAAATATTTCGGATTTTATCCAGTTCGGATACTTTCGGGTTCGGTTCGGATATCGGGTTGTTTCAGATATTTTAAAACCGGTAAATTTAAGTTGAAAACCAATTAAGTGTGACAAAGTGATTTTTTTTGAAGTGAAGTATACAAAAAAAAGACTGTACTTGACATTTAAATAACTTAATAAGTAATGTAACAATGTTAGCAAGTACAGAATTAAAGTCCAAAAACGATGTAGCATACTAACATCTAAGTAACGAAGTTAGCTAGTACTACGTAATAGTATGATAACATGTACTTGACAATAATACAGATTACATTGTGCAAAAAGAAGTACTACCTCCGTCCCATAAAATTCTTCCCACTTTGACTTGACACGGAGATTAAGAAAGTGAAATAAAGTGGAAATGTATGATTGTTGTTGTGTAAGAAAAATGTGAAATGAATGTGAACCACACAAATTGTCCAAAAATAGTAAGTGGGAAGAATGTTTTGGGACAACCCAAAAAGGAAAGTGATATTTAAGCAAAACAATATTACAATCTGATATTTAAGTGTTAAACATCCCAAAATGGCAGAATTATACATCTTAGCTTGAAGTTCCACAAGTCCACAACTCCACAAGACCACAGCTCCACAGTTTCACACATTTACACTTCCACCTGAATACAACAAATACAAGTATCCAATTCTACATATGAACACACTTACACTAGTAGTTCATATAATAAAATATATACATGGACAACAAAATGTGACAAACCAGACAATCATATATAAAGAAGTCATGGGCTCAGAATGCTTATTTTCATTCACACATGATTTAGGGGCATCTGCTACAATTTCAGTTTCAACATTGCAGTTATGAACTGAAAGAGCAACACCAATCCTAAACCATAATTTCAGTAGTGAATGGAAGACTCATCATAGCCACTATGATATCATAATACAAGTATCAAATTCTACAAATGAACACAAGTAGTTCATATAATTTATTTACATAGACCACAAAATGAGACTAACCAGACATCCAAATATAAAGAAGATGGCTTTGAATGCTTATTTCCATTCACACATGATTTAGGGACATCTGCTACAATTTCAGTTACAACATACTCCCTCCGTCCCTAATAACTTTGCCAAGTTTGACCGGCACGAGGAATAATAAAGTAAAAACTGTGTGGTTAAGGTTTGTGCAGAGGGGAGAGAATGAGTTGGAACCACAAATTCTTTATTTAAAAGGGAAAGTGGCAAAGTTAGTGGGACATCCAAAAAAGGAAAGTTGGCAAAGTTTTAAGGGACGGAGGGAGTATAAGTTATGAACTGAAAGAGCAATACCAATCTTAAACCATATATTTAGTAGTGAAAGAGCAATAACAATACCAACTATTATCAGAATTCAGAAACTATTATCTATGAAATGAGCACTTATACACATGTAATTTATCCTCTGTACAAAGGTCCATGTATCAGTGATTATACTCACTCTTTGACAGTGTCTAGGTATATTTGATAGATGTCTCTAGCAATTGTCCACCTATAAGGAATTTGAAATCTAGGACATGCTACAACAACAAACTTCCTAAAACCTTGTCTATCTACAAATCTAATGGAAGCTCATCAATCATTAGCATTTCCCCTAGAGCTCTGACGAGCACTTTGTCACGGTGCGTCAAAATAAATTCAATACTAAACACTTATACGTAGTATATCGTAGTAGAGTTCGTATCCACAGGGAAAGGAATGGTTCTCTTTTTTATGAAACTAGTAATTAAAAAGGGGGGTTTTGGTTTTGAATGATTTAATTTAATTAAGAAACTAAGATGAACAACCTATATGTGTTTACATCAAGAATAAAAGGGACTTGGCATTGCTACTTTCCACTTGTTGATATATTTTAGTCGATCATTGTTATATCTATAACTTATTCCCTCTCGAATACTCAATCGGGGAGTATATCCGCTTCATCGAGGGTAGTTATTAACAACGACCGTTCATTAATAACCCTTACTATTAATCAAACATAGAACAACGCCTTATACCGATTTAATAGTAGCATTTAATCTTTCTAACTCCTTGATGAAATCAATTGAGATTGATAACCTCAACACAACGGTTTCGGTTTAACCAACAAAATCAATCCCTCTTAAGTTTATTAACCACGATCGTACATTAATAAACCGAAGTTACTTACTTGTGAAACCATCAACGATTAATCATCGGTTCGTTGATCGTTTCTAGTAATAATTTGTCACGCCCCGGACCTAGCCGGACACGTCAACAACCCGCCGTACAGTACGAATAGTCAACCGTAGTCCAACCCATCCATACTATACAAGGCGTCATGAATATCATTCACACATAGTACATCCATAAACAAACATAATGTAAAACATTCATTTAAAACAGCGGAAGCATTAATACAATTGTTCAAGCCACACTTGGCATAACTAGGCATACAAGCCCCCAAAGTAATTGTCCAAAAATAATGTCCATGAGCATTGTTATCATTATTTTGAAAACAGGAAACAGAAGGAGCACGAACCACGTCTTCTCCTTTGAATATCCCCGAAGCAACGGGCGCCGGTAGCAACCTTCAAGTTCTACCTGAAACTATGAGGTGGCCTCCCCCGTGAAGGGGAGGTCAGTACTTGGAAATATTTGACAAGTACAATAGCAACTATACTAAGTATAATCAACGTTTTAATTTCCAAGACCCTCAAAATAGGGTGATATCATAATATAAATAATAATTTATATTCCCCACTTATCATCTTCATAATAAGTAAATTTATCTATTTGTCGGCACACGGCCCTTCTTATATATCCTTTTTCATTTATCGTTTGCACAACCCAACCCTTGGGTCCTATTATTTCTACGGGACTTGCTACCGCTGTCCGAGACCTCATGAGGCTCCCGGTTCGGACTCCAACATTCCGCCCCTGGACTCGTACCCATCATCCCGTAGGAAGGTAAGGCCCTTCGGGGTCCTATCTTATGTGTTACCGCTACCGGAACCTAGTTAGGTCTCCGATTCGGATTCCACCCTAACCCGTGATCACGATGTAAGTCCATGCTATCCAACCCCGCTCTCTAGAGTCGGGAAGGGCCATGGTCCTTACTATTTCCATAACTCAACCGGCTATCCACAAGAATCACCGATCACACCCGTAGGCCAATCCTATACTTAGGATCAATTTAATATTCACACTATCTTGGGTATCCCTTAAGGCCTACCCCTAGTATAACTTAAAGTTCATACTTTCCTACCTTAAAGCATCTCTTAAGACTACTTAAGGCATTATATTTCACAATCCAACCTTAGGATCAATCTTAACAACATTTCATTTTTATGTCCAACTAGCACCTTAATACTAGTCAAATTAATATCAACGAACCAAGTTCTCAACTCATAGTCATATAGACAATTCCAACTGATTTTCCTTTGAAAATATCATTTATGTCAATATCCAAAATATCACTTTTAATCACTCATATATTCTAATATGAAGATAAAAGTATATTTCAACACATGTTTCATAACAAACTCCACTTTCAAGTCAACATACTCATAACACATGAACATACACAATTTATTCCTAAATTTGTATATCATGCTTCTTTTTCTCTAGACATTTAATCTTTTCATTTTTAGGCATTATTAATCGTTAATAATCCATAACACATTTAATTACCTTCGGTAATCTCATGAAATTAACTCACTAATTATAAGCAATATAGTCAGGCATCCTCACCTTATGAAGTGCTGAAATAGTTGCCTTTGCTAAGCCCCTCGATCAATCCCCATTCTAGGCCGATTGAAGGTGTAAAACTGGACTGCTGGGCAAAAGCCGGGCGGCTTTCACGAAAGCCGGGCGGCTTTCGTGGTCTGCAGAAACGAGCAGCTCCTTTAAAGTGGCGGTTTCCGGCGATTTCGACTCCTATCGATTCACCAACTCTCCTAAGTTAAATAACACCACTTTATATCAATATTCTACACTTTTAAACGTGTAGAACATCATGTTTAATCCACCATATGATTTCTTAAAAATCATACACCAAAAACTAGTTAAAAGAACTATTTGGATTCGTACCTTTCTTTTAACTTGGTTTCTCTTGGGTTTCCTTCCTCCTAGCTTTCTCCAACTGTGGCTGAGGTTTGTAGAAGTCAACTCCAGAGCTTCTCTCTCTCTTGAGGTTAAGCTTGTGCGGGTGAAATGGAATGGGGGGATATCTTCTCCTCAATCAATTTGAGGGATGATTGAGGGAGTAAGACAAGGGAGTTAATGGGTGGGTGTAGACTTTGTCTCCATGAGGCTTCCTCATGCACGCCCCTCCCCCTCAAATTGTCAATCTGGTCACCTAAAAACGTGGGGTGGCCCCTGCTTATGTGGGAGGTCATCCCATTATGTCCCGGTGTGTACAATCGGCCCCGAAAGTTGTATTTCTCGGTCCGTTTTAATTATATTTTATTTTATCGGGCCAAACAAAATATATCACGCGTTCCTAATAATTGTGGGCCTTTAGAATAGATGTACATTCCCCAACATTAATTTAGGAGTCTCCGAAACTCTTTTCGGGCTGTTATCCGTTAAATTACCAATACCGGTAATTGGGCCCCGTTTGACCGACCGGTCAACTCCATGCCTTTCTTATGGCCCAAATAAAATATCCACCACCATATACATATTATCTAGACCAAGATGAATATAATATGTGGTTCGGGAATTATCGGGCGGTCCCCGTTCCCGCTGTGGGCCCCACATGCAATTTACTATTCACGTAAAAGAAATAATAAAAATTTACAATTACGCAAATTCATAAATCATCTTTCAAGGTTTATTACATAATTTACTAAAAGTAAATATACTCGGGGTCGGTGTTACAAGTTCACCCCCCCTTAACGGGAATTTCGTCCCCGAAATTCACAATGCTCATTCAAACAAAAACGCGTATTGTTCCTTCATCAAGGCCCCCGTTTCCCAAGTTTCCTCCTCAACTCGGTCACTTTTCCAAAGAATTTTAACCATTGGAACTTTCTTGCTCCTCAATTTCTTGACTTGTCTGTCAAGTATCTTCACCGGTTTCACGGCATAATTCAAGTCTTCTCGTATTTCCACGGGTGGTTTTTCCAATACATGAGATGGATCCAGCATATACTTCTTAAGCATGGACACGTGGAATACGTTATGTATCTTCTCCAATTTTGGAGTCAACTGTAATCGGTATGCCACGGCCCCAATCCTCTCAAGAACCACGAATGGCCCTATGTATCGTGGGTTAAGTTTCCCTCGGCTCTGAAATCGGATGATTCCTTTCCAAGGTGAAACTTTCAAAAATACTTCATCTCCCACCTTAAACTCCAAGGCTCTTCGGCGCTTATCGGCATAACTTTTCTGTCTATCCTGGGCCGCCTTAAGTCTCTCACGGATCATCTTCACTTTAGACTTGGTGATCTCCACCAATTCCGTACTTTCGAGTTTGGCCATACCAACTTCATCCCAACACAACGGCGTACGACATCTCCTCCCATACAATGCCTCGTATGGAGGCATGCCTATACTCGCCTGATAACTATTGTTATAGGCAAACTCCACAAGTGACAAATGGTTGTCCCAACTCCCTTGGAACTCCAATGCACAGGCTCTCAGCATATCCTCTAATATCTGTATAACCCGCTCAGATTGCCCATCCGTTTGTGGATGAAAAGCTGTACTGAATTTCAACTTTGTCCCCATAGATTCTTGGAACTTCGGCCAAAATCGTGATGTGAATCGCGGATCTCTATCGGATACAATGGTTATAGGAACCCCATGTAGCCTCACGATCTCGTCCACATACAACTTGGCTAACCTCTCCAATGCATAGGTAGTGTTGATAGGTAGAAAGTGTGCACTCTTCGTGAGCCTATCGACCACAACCCATACGGCATCATAATTCTTAACCGTTCGTGACAGCCCCACCACGAAATCCATAGTCACGTGTTCCCATTTCCATTCAGGAATGGAAAGTGGCTGTAGTAACCCAGCCGGATGCTGATGTTCTGCCTTAACTTGCTGACAAGTAAGACACCTACTGATGTACTCGGCTATTTCCCTCTTCATCCCTGACCACCAGTAACTTTCTTTTAAATCACGGTACATCTTCGTGCCTCCCGGGTGCATGGCATACGCCGATGAATGAGCCTCCTCTAAGATGGACTTTCGGAGCTCATCATCCAACGGTACACATACTCGGTCACAAAATAATAAGATACCATCGTCTCTCTCCCTGAAATCCTCAACCGGTCCCAATAGCATGCGTTCACGGATCTTCATAATTTCTTCGTCGGTTTCTTGACCCTTCTTGATTTCATCAAGCAAGCTAACAAGGCACCATCGTTAGATACCTCCAATTGAGCCCTCAATGCTCTCAAGCTAGTCAATAATGCCCCAGATGAATTCTTTCGGCTCAAGGCATCCGCTACCACGTTGGCTTTACCGGGGTGGTACTCGATAACTAGATGGTAGTCTTTTATCAACTCCATCCACCGTCTCTGTCTCATGTTTAACTCTTTTTGAGTAAACACGTACTTCAGGCTTTTGTGGTCGGTGTATATATGACATGTTTCCCCGTAGAGATAATGTCTCCAAATCTTCAATGCAAACACCACCGCCCCCAGCTCTAAGTCATGAGTGGGATAATTTACCTCATGCTTCTTCAACTGTCGCGAAGCATAGGCAATCACCCTCCCATTCTGCATCAAGACACATCCAAGCCCTTGGATGCTTGCGTCGCTGTAGACATCGTACCCCACACCCTGTTTGGGTAGTGCGAGTACCGGTGCCTCAGTCAATCTCTTCTTCAGTTCGAGGAATCCCTTCTCACATCGGTCATCCCATACAAACTTGGCCCCCTTTCGAGTGAGCTTTGTCAATGGCGATGCCAAAACTGAGAACTTCTCCACAAATTTCCGGTAGTACCCTGCCAATCCAAGGAAGCTACAAATTTCCTTGACGTTCTTTGGCCTCTCCCATTCAGTAATGGCCTCAATCTTCTTGTTATCTACGGCAATCCCTGATCCTGAAACCACATGCCCGAGGAAGCCAATCTCCCTTAGCCAAAATTCACATTTGGAAAACTTGGCATAGAGTTGCTTCTCCCGTAGTGTCTCAAGAACAAGTATCAAGTGCTCCTCATGCTCTTCTTCACTCTTTGAGTAAATCAAGATATCATCTATGAATACAATCACGAACCGGTCCAAGTATTTATGAAATACTCGGTTCATCAAGTCCATAAATGCCGCCGGGGCGTTGGTTAGCCCGAACGACATAACTAGGAACTCGAAATGACCATACCTTGTGCGGAATGCACTCTTCGGTATGTCATCCTCCTTTATTTTCAGTTGGTGGTACCCCGACCTCAAGTCAATCTTCGAAAACACCGTCGCTCCTCGGAGCTGATCAAACAAGTCATCAATCCTAGGCAAGGGATACCTATTCTTGATTGTGACCTTGTTCAGTTGACGATAGTCAATGCACATTCGAAGTGTTCCATCTTTCTTTTTCACGAAAAGGACCGGTGCTCCCCACGGAGAGTGACTCGGCCTTATGAAACCGTTATCCAATAGCTCTTGCAATTGGGTTTTCAACTCGTTAAGTTCAGCGGGTGCCATTCTGTATGGCGGTATAGAGATTGGTTTGGTGCCAGGTTCAACCTCGATCACGAACTCAATCTCCCTATCGGGTGGGAGTCCCGGCAAGTCTTTTGGGAAGACATCTGGATACTTGCACACAATTCTCACATCGTTGATGTCTACCCCTTCTTTGGTTTTGTCCACTACATAAGCTAGATATGCGTGACATCCTTTCCTCATCATGTTCCTCGCTCTCACGGCGGATATGATACAACTGTTTGATTTGCCTCTATCTCCCTCAAAGCGTAAGGTCAATCCTTCACTACTTTCGAGTTCAAGAACCTTCGTGTAGCAATCGACCCTAGCATGATGTTTCTCAAGCCAATCCATTCCTAGGATTGCATCGAACTCGATCATACTCAGCGGTACGAAATCACACGTCAAGGTTTGGCCCTCCACTTCCACCTCACACGATGGATAGTGGCTATTTCTTTCGATATCATCCCCTAGAGGCGTGGACACCAATAGGGTTTGAGTCATTGGTACAAGTGGTCCGTTGAATCCGCTGGCGAACGCCTCACTCACAAATGATCGTTGCGCCCCGGTATCAATAAGAATCCTTGCGTCTCTCCCGTTTATCTTTAGTGTTCCTACATTCATAAGTAATGTAAGACACACTATCTGATTAATAGGCTCGTTTCTAAATTCGTAGAGTATGTTGGTCGTGTTCGGGTGGGGTCCGTTCGATACCCTTCCGAAATTTCCCGGTTTCTAACCTTTAAGACCGTTTCAGGACCAATTTAGGTGAAAGCCGGCCGCTTTTCACGAAAGCCGGCCGGTTTTCGTCTGCGAGAAAAATTCATCAATGAAAATCACGAAAGCCGGGCGGCTTTCACGAAAGCCGGCCGGTTTTCGTCGCCGCAGTTTTATTCGTGGAAAGATTTCGAAGGTCGGCCGGTTTCTACGAAACCCGGCCGGGTTTCAGCAGCGCAGGAATCCCCAGGCTTAACGAAAGCCGGGCGGCTTTCCCCCAAAGCCGGGCGACTTTGAGCGCCGCAGATTAAATCCGGATTAATTTTCCAAACGCCGGCCGGTTTCTGTGAAAGCCGGCCGGTTTTCGTTTGCGAGAAAAAATTGTTGATTGTTATATACGAAAGCCGGGCGGTTCTCGGTGGAAGCCGGCCGGCATTCGTTGCCGTAGTATTTTTCCCAAATGATCAAGACGAAAGCCGGGCGGCTTTCGTCAAAGCCGGGCGGCAATCGCCCAGGGCGAGGAATCCGCTGGCGAACGCCTCACTCACAAATGATCGTTGCGCCCCGGTATCAATAAGAATCCTTGCGTCTCTCCCGTTTATCTTTAGTGTTCCTACATTCATAAGTAATGTAAGACACACTATCTGATTAATAGGCTCGTTTCTAAATTCGTAGAGTATGTTGGTCGTGTTCGGGTGGGGTCCGTTCGATACCCTTCCGAAATTTCCCGGTTTCTAACCTTTAAGACCGTTTCAGGACCAATTTAGGTGAAAGCCGGCCGCTTTTCACGAAAGCCGGCCGGTTTTCGTCTGCGAGAAAAATTCATCAATGAAAATCACGAAAGCCGGGCGGCTTTCACGAAAGCCGGCCGGTTTTCGTCGCCGCAGTTTTATTCGTGGAAAGATTTCGAAGGTCGGCCGGTTTCTACGAAACCCGGCCGGGTTTCAGCAGCGCAGGAATCCCCAGGCTTAACGAAAGCCGGGCGGCTTTCCCCCAAAGCCGGGCGACTTTGAGCGCCGCAGATTAAATCCGGATTAATTTTCCAAACGCCGGCCGGTTTCTGTGAAAGCCGGCCGGTTTTCGTTTGCGAGAAAAAATTGTTGATTGTTATATACGAAAGCCGGGCGGTTCTCGGTGGAAGCCGGCCGGCATTCGTTGCCGTAGTATTTTTCCCAAATGATCAAGACGAAAGCCGGGTGGCTTTCGTCAAAGCCGGGCGGCATTCGCCCAGGGCGAGGATTCCCCTCCCCTTTTCCTCCTCAAACCCGACCAAACTCGTCGGGGTTAGCATTTTACAAGTTCCATGCTCCTATTGTTTATGAAAATTAGTACGTGAGTTTAAGGAATTACCCGCAACGGAGTCTGGGTTGGCACGAGCATCTGCCTCCGTCATTAGTAGTGTCTTTAGCATGTGATTTCTGATGGAGGATGTACCATGTTTTTTTGGAGTGACAACAATATAGTTTGGCAAAGTAATCACACTTCCCCTTGATAACCACCTTGATTATCCTTAATCTTGGTAAAGTGCTCCCGAATCTTAGATCTGACTTCAACCACTTTACTTTTTTGTCCAGAAACATGAGGTGGTGAAGTGACTGCAGTTTGGTCATTGGTAGTGTTAGGTTCAGCAATTTGACCTTCCACCATTGTTTCTTGACTTAAAGGAGATTGAGACCGAGATAAAGATATGATCACACTTTCAGGACTTTAACCTTCCATCTATTCATTGGGAGTTGCATTATCATGCTGTTGTTTAAGTTAGATAATGTCAGGGTAATGCCATCATGAACACACATGCAACACAAAAAAGTTCATGTGTAGCTTGGATTAACTTCCACTCATATTATTTCATACTTAGCAATTAGGAACAACCAACACCTTTCATAATCATAGTGATTATGTCATACACTTATATGAATACAACTCAACTAATAAAATGTTGAGTACTAGAGTATAAAAAGGCTTCTTCATGAAAACATGAGTGTAGTTATGTACAAATAGGAAACACATTACACATCATAAGCTTCCACATGAGACATGGCATTGTACATTCAGAATTCAGAAAACAAACAACCAATTCATCATCATTCTGATGTGTTGACACTTTGAACTCAGAAACAAACATTTACTCCATACTCAGTCAACATATAATCAATAAAAGGGATTACGGCTATCATAGTCTCAATTTGAATACTTCCACTGAAAGAACATGCATTCATCATCAAGGATTCAATAAACAATGATTCAAACATGCATAAGTATTTTATACCTCAGCGATGCTCAAACAAAAAAAAGAGTGGGTCACAGAATGGCAGAGTATCGGACTATGGGCTTCCAACACCACATAACAAAGAACACCCGTCAACCAGTTCTCACTTTCTCAGAACTCAGATGGAATTCAACAGATGAAGAGAAACCAACATATCAATATGTAAGAAAAACATAATACAAATTGAGAAGTCGGAGACGAAGAGAGAACTAGAGAAGTGAAATACTCAATAATGAGCTTAGATGGCTGACGAAGAAATATGTGAGATACTCAAACGGCAATGGTGGCAACGACAGTGAAGTCTGAGAGAATCAGATCTCAGAGAGATAGAGAGAAGTAAAGAAGTTAGAAGGTGGCGTTTAGGGTTCGAAGGAAAGAGGCGTTGAATGATTAGGGTTAAAGGGTATTAGGACGAAGTGTAATAAGTAGTATATCTGTGGCCCATATGTATCGGGTGGTCGGGCGGGTAGGCAGTATTGAAACCCTACCCGCTATCCGCCCAAAGCCAATATTTGATTCGGGTTGGGTAATTTTGGGCCGGGTAATTTGATCCATAGTCCAAAAATCGGATAAATCCGGTCAGGTCATTCGGGTAGGGTCGGGTTTGCACACCTCTAAATAGGAGAGCCAAGTGGTCGTTTGACCCCTCATATGTTCGAACACATAGAGGATGGATAAAGTAAATAGAGTATTAGTTATATTCCAAAATTTTTAAGAACAACATGATATTCGCTCATTAGCTACGTGAATATTATACAATAATATACTCCATATTACTTATTATTGAACGAGTAAATCTATGTCTCATTTAAAGTAACATTTATCCCATTCACGTGTGAGTTCTTCAATTCTAGGGGTGGGCGTGATCACGAACGGTATGATAAGTTAACAAAGCCTGTAATGTACCATATCATTCAAAATATGCTTGGAATGCAAAAAACTGAGCTACCAATTAAAATACTTGGGAGTTAATCTCCACAAAGGTATTAATAGATATGCCTACTGTCTGGACCTTATTCATAAATTTGATGCTAAACTTAATTACTCCTTGGAAGCAGAAGAATTTATCTCAAGGGGGTCGCCTTATCTTAATCAAACATGTCCTTAGTGCAATTCCTCAGCATTTGCTGGCTGCTGATACCCTGCCAAAGAAAATTGTTAGAATATTGGAAAGCAAAATGTCAACATTTTTTTGGATCCCTAATACTTGTTTTGATATGACTATTAGGCAATTATTTATATGCTCGTGGTACAAAGCAGGCAGTAAAAAGCTTTTAGATTTATTTAAACATAATCTACCCGAAATTATTTGTTGGCATATATGGAAATCTTTTTCAGGTTTGGTTTGGGGTTTGGACACAGTGGTTCCTACTCCTGGGTATCTTATTGCTCAAATAAAAAACTTTAGTCAGCATTGGACTTCTAGTTTGAACAAGTTAAAACTTTGTGAGGTTGATAATATATTCTCTATGAGGAGGAACTTATACCGGCTAATTTTCAACTATGTGGTACAAATCTAAGAATCATCAAATGGAAAAAACCCCAAAGATTGAAATTGAACACGAATGCTTCGTTCTTACCTCAAGGTGCTTTCGGAGGGGCGATAATGAGGAATCCAGATGGTGCTATGGTCTTCTCAATCTCCTTCCTGTTGCAAGCTGAGTTCGTGGTTGATGCTGAGATGAAGGCTTTGGTTTTTGCTATGAGATGGGCTATGAATGCTGGTTGCTATGCCTTTCAGGTTGAATCTGATTCTACGCTGGCTTTGAGGAATGTGGAAGATGTTCGGTTGGGGAGATGGAGGGTTCTCATTCAGGAAATGTTGCTAGAGTCTAACAGGAAACATGTTACATTCAAACATATCTGGCGAGAAGCCAATTGGACCGCATATAATCTGGCCCAACGTCACTCAGCCCATTTCATTGTTTTTAATAATGTTGCTGATATGCCAGGCTCGGTAAAAAGAGCTTATTATATGGATAAGTTTGATATCCCTTCACTTAGATTGTGATTTTCCCACTGACTGTTGTTGGCGTTGTTTTGTTATGCTTTTTAATGATCCTTGATGTATTTTTGAGGAGGTTTTGGTATAGTCCCTCTCTCCTTGTACTCTCTTTTATTTTAATAAAATCTGGTAAATGTCCTCCGACATTTACCCCACTTATTTTTGTGGTTAGCCTTCCGGGGTAGAAAAAAAACCTTGTAATGTACCCGTGGGGTTTGTAACGGTTCGATACGGTCTGGTTCTAAGGGTGAAACCATTTGGTACCATGGCATTTATAATGGTACGATGCTGAACTAATGCATTTTTTTAAAAAAGTACAAATTATATATATCATCATACTGACTAGTTCACATGAAATGTTGATAAAAATGCAAGAAAGAGCATACTAAATTCTAGGAATGATTCAGCAGTCTGAAATTTTTGTCTTTAAATTTGCAAATACTCAATAGTGTTTCACAACCAATAAAAAATAGCACAATGATGATGATCATCTTTATAAAATTGATATGAAAATATTAAAAAAATATCATCCTTCATCTTTGTTAAAGGTTGAACTTAGTTCTGATTTAATTCTACTTAATTACGACGTGAGAATTAATATTTAAATCATATTAAAGTTGTAAGACTACACATATACAACAAAAAGTCATATTCAATACATTAATGTAAAGTAAAAGTCTTTAATGTCATTTTAAACTTTAGCATTTTTTCAATATGTGCCAAAATATAACATAAATTATCTAAAAGGGAAAAATAACAGAATTTATATACTAGTATAAAAATAAACATTAGCTATTTTAGGGATGGGTGAATACATACATCAACTATAAATTGTTGGCCTAGATAAGAGATTTATTAGTACATAAAAATATAAAAATCTCAAATGCATATATTTAAAAGGTCCGGTCCAGCATTTTTCGATTTTCATTAGGGCCGTACAACGGTACAAGAATAACTCGATCAAACCCGTGTAACCGACCCAACCCGACCATTTTTAATTGGGTATGTGATTTAAAACAACATTCATGGGTTAAATACGTACGAATCCGCACCTAATGGGTAGGGTTGCGAAATTAAAATCTCAAACTCGATAGTAGCCGACCCGACCGAAAGCTCATTTTGCTATTATTATGCTACAATGTTTAATTTGTTGAATAATTTCAATACAATGTTTAGTATTTAGGACACTTATTCTATCATATATAGGACATTCAGGGCTACCACATTGATAATCATGCCATTATTCTCACAATTATGAAGTTAATACTATCACTAAACTATTATATTATGATACTTCTTTTTTTAACCCGGAAGGTAAACCACCAAAATCAGTGGGGTAAACGCCGAGGAACGTTTACCAGATTTTATTAATACTCCCTCCGGTCCTTAATGAAGTTTACACTTTGACTTCACACATATTAAGGAAATAAATTTGACTTTACTGTAGAGTACACTGTTTGACACTGTTTGGCACTGTTTTGCACTGTTTGATGTAGATTTGTTTGCCAAATAAGGCAAATAAGGAAGTGTAAAGTTTAATATGGGACAACCAAAAAAGGAAAGTGTAAAGTTAATTAAGGATCGAATGGAGTAATAAAGAAAATGATACAAAAAGATAGGGGACAACACCAAAACCTCTCAAAAGAAGGGCCCCTTCTCAAAATATACCGAACAAAAAAAATTTAGAATCTCGGGGGGCTAGACCTGACCCGAGAATAGTCAAACAAGAAGGCAAAAATCTAATAAAATCGGAAGAAAGAAAGACCCAATTTATCAGCGACAATTGATCTTCGAATATACCCGGGAAGCCCAATTGACGTAAAGAAGACAATAAAATTATATTATGATACTTCTCTGATATACTAATATTCATTAACATTATTTTGTGTGTGTGTGTAATTCAAAGCCTTACTCTTAGATCGATGTTCCAAAGATTGACATATCTCTATAGAGAGATTTCCAATTTTAGTCCCACAACTCTAGGCTATTTTCATTATTAACCCCATAACTTTAGTCTTTTGTACGTTTGATCCAGTAACTAATAAATTTTTGCGATCTAAGGGCATTTGCCCGGAAAAGTATAGTTTCCGGCAAAAATATACCAAAAAAGATGTCGTCGGCATTGAATTTTCTCCCGGAAAGTGTATTCTTCCAAGGGAAAGTCCTTAAATTGCGAAAACTTAATATTTACAGGACCAAACTTGAAAGTGACTAAAGTATTTAGGATGAATAATGAAAATAGCCAAAAATTATGGGACTAAAATTGCAAATCTCTCTTTCTCTAAATGAATTTATCTTGATGTCTTCTGTAACTCATTGTGCAACCCGATTTAACTTTGCAAAAATGGCTTGGTCAATGGTTACAATGTGCTATTTTAATTCCATTTTGCAAAATCACTTGAAAATCAGATCAGAGACCACAATTTTTCCCTCTTATTTGTATGAAAACTCTCTAATGGTCCAATGTTGCATGTGATCTGAGGTGCATACTTGTGGTGGGCCAGGTTCACGGTTCAGGATTGGTCGGAACCGGGACCAGCTCACTCCTAGGACCAGACTTGGACCTATGAAGGCGGTTTCAGGTTAAGACCGACCCTAGACCCATGGTTAGCCAAGTATCAGTTACAAGTTTTTGGATCAAGATCGCCCGATTTAGTCCAAATTTTGTCATGTGAAACAAATTTTAAGTATTTACTTAAAATTAATCGCATTCAATATATGAGAAATATTTGGTTCGATATCTAAATTTGATCCTGTGATTCTTCACTTGAATTTTGTAAGAGATATTATTAAAGAGTTTAATTTAAAATTAAATTCCTAATCCTAAGAATATTCAAATATTTTTCAAATCTTCAAATCTGCGTTTTTGAAATCTTCAGATCTTTGACTCTTCGTTCTTCAAATTTTCAAATCTTCAAACCTTCGTTCTTCAGATATTAGCCACAAAACTTCATTTTTCAAATATTCAAATCGTCAAAACTTCATTATTCGAATCTTTGAATTTTTAAACATTCTTGAATATAGAATTCTTTTTGAAGGGCCTCCGGTCGTCAAGTTGCTTGATCTTTAACAAGAGGATCGTTTTTATTGGGTTGACCTTGTGTTAATGGGCTTCACGTGATATGTGGCTTTGTCTCCAATTGAATCTAGATCCAATCTTGAAATGAATATATTCAAATCTGCAAAGACGACCCATTTTTTAGATCTTGGAATATTCAAATCTTTGTTATTCTGATCATTGAATCTTCAAAGCATAGCTTGTTTCTTTAGATCTTCAAACGTTCTTCAAAATTTGTACTTATATGTTATCAAGAACAGAAAAAATCACAACAAATTATTCTTGTATTCCTAATAATATTCGTGATTTAATTTGATTTCTTCAAAGCTTCTTGGGAATTCCTTAGAGCCTTTCGGGAATTCCTTATAGCTTCTTTGAGGCATTGTTCATTTCTCTTAATTGAGACCCCTATTTATAGATATGAATGAGATATATGAGATATGAATTATGGTTTCAAAATTTCGTACATATCCCGAGGCTTCATTAAGAATGGGGTTTAGACCCCATTCAAATGTATTTTCATAGCTAAAAATATCAACCTTTGTACGTGCAATATATTGACAACTTTTCTAACATGGTTCATAATTATTTCTCATGCATATCGACATATTTTTAAGGGAAAGTTCCCGAAATAAGACTAAAAAAGTTTGAAAATTCCAAAATAGAACTGTCATGTTTTTTATTCCCAATATAGGAG
Source organism: Cuscuta europaea (assembly GCA_945859875.1). Classification (NCBI taxonomy): domain Eukaryota; kingdom Viridiplantae; phylum Streptophyta; class Magnoliopsida; order Solanales; family Convolvulaceae; genus Cuscuta; species Cuscuta europaea. The sequence continues at coordinate 1,870,912 of CAMAPE010000051.1, read as the reverse complement.
TAATGACTGCCAAGTTTAGAAAATACTGCCATGCTTGAAGTCTGGTACTGCCAAAACATGACAGTAATTAGTCCTATTTTGAGAATAAAAACATGACAGTCCTATTTTGGAATTTTCAAACTGTTTTAGTCCTCTTTCGGGTAATATTCTCATTTTTTAACTAGATATGTCATTTTTTCATAAATTAGATCATATTTCTTATATATTAGGAAATTATTTAATATTGGACTCAAAATAGAGAATTTAATATGCCGACCCACTCCTTTAAGAACTTAATCCATAATTAAACTACTAGGATATCTTAAATCAGAGTTTTTTCCGGAATAATGCTAATTAAATAAATTATTCCCGAAATACTGCCGGGTTAAAAATAATTCCCAAAATAATGTTGGAATTAACCACGGTTAAGGAAAGCCGCCACTCCAAGTGGCGGCTCTTGTATTACTTCACAAAAGCCGTCATTCCAAGTGGCGGCTCTTCTCTTATAGTACAAAAGCCGCCACTTCATGTGGCGGCTCTTCTCTTACGTCCCATTTTGTACATATATAAAACACAGTATGTTTCAAGAATTTATTTAACTGCCTACCCGATTGAATTGTGAGATGAAATTTAGTATGCATAAACTAGACTTGATAAGGAACATGCTCAAAAAATTTCATCAAAAATTTTCACCGGGAACACCATCTGATCGTGTTGTCCGTGGGAGTTTCCGATCAGGACGTCATGACAAAAGGGTGGTCCGGTCACCTCAATGTGAGGTGATTCCCGGTGGGATGATTTGCTGAATTTTTTTGTGTATGTTACTCATCAAGTCTAGTTAATCCTTGTCAAATTTCAGAACCAATCTCAACCGTGAAAGCAGTCAAATGATTTTTTAAAGATAACTGCGTTTTATATGTATAATCCGGCGTAATTATCTTTCAAAAATCATTTGACGGTGAGGCTAGAGGGGGCCTTGGACTCTAAGAAAAAATTTGTGATATTTATATATATATATATATATATATATGCATATGTATGAAAATTTATAAACATTACAAAATATAGTGAAATAATAAGCTTTGACTCACTATATAATTTATTTAAGTCTCGGCCTCCTAACCCAGTAGTTTTTCGAAGGGGGAAATTGACTTTGCACTCCACTTCAAAAGATCTTTGACTTTGCACCCCATCACATAACATTTTGTGGAGAAATAAAACTGAATGAGGTGCAAAGTCAAAGAATTTTTATGTGAAATTAAATGAGGTGCAAAATCAAAGTTTTTTGAAAACGAGATGCAAAGTTAAATATCATCCAAAAAGTGAGGTGCAAAGTCAAATTCTTTTTTTTTAAATAGAAAGTGTAACCCAATTCAGTTTAAGATTCAATTGATAACTCTTTACACAATCTTGTTTACACATTCTTAAAGACAGTGATCAATGTAACATACTTCTATAATGTAAAATCAAAATCTTCTAAATAATAAAGACAGGAAACATTATATATGGATCATGACATATATCATTAAAGATAGCCCTACACTAAAGGCCGTGCATTATATTGAACTCAAATTCAGTAGTCTTTATGAGTTAATTTGGCTACGCGAGTAGACGGTTGGTGGGAGGAAGAACCAAAAAATCCAGCTGGCGCTTAGCTTGTTGGGTTGTAAACAAAGTCAACATGTAACGTACGCTTTTATTACAAACTTGTGAGTCGTTTTTCCTCGCGCTATTCTGTACGGACTACGTAGCATGCTTTTTGACGTTTATTGTTTGGTCCAAACTCCAAAAGGTGGAATCTCCCATCCCAAGAGTTCCCTATACCCCGATCCGACATGATTTTTGAGAGGATGTTAATCACGGTGACTCAGTCGGCCCAATGATGGTAGGTCTTTTTTCTGTGCGCACCAGAGGCCCAGCCTTATTTCAGGTTCTGTGACCTCCACAGAGCCCCCCATACCCCGACATGACAGGATTTTTGGGAGGATGGTAATCACGGTTTTTGACGTTTATTGTTGACTCTATCTATTAGCGCAGTGTTTGTGGAATACTTCTACTTTCATTTCGCAGTTCTCACACGATAAGACTTCATTTTATTTGATCTGTATCCTATATAAATAAATATATAGAAAAAATTCCACTTTTGGTCCAATGACTATTATACCACTTCCACATTTAGTCTCTTACTTTCAGATTGTCCACATTTAGTCCGTGACCATTATCCCCTCACCACCCCCGGTCCTTCCTGTAACACTCCCAAATTTCCCACCCAAAAATACATTTAAATAACGATTTATTGGAAAGTATTATTAACTTTATTTGAAAACATCACAAAATGTGCAGCGGAAAATTCAGAGGGAAATAGGGGTGCTACCGCCACACTCGGTTCTCTCTTAACCGAGTGCACAGGCTAAAACAACTTAAACTTCAAAATCAAAAGCTCACTGATTAAAGTTATTGAAAAAGAAATTTACAATGATTAACTAATAATGTTTTCTAGCGAAAGCTCTCTATCGAAATCAACTTCAACATCGATCAACTCAACACTTGTACAAAAATCATGTACAGAGAGAAAAATAAAAGAAACAAACATTAGCAATAATACTAAGTAAGTCCCACCTAACCTTTTAAAATAATAATAGTATATATATAAATTCGTACAACCATTAGTATAAAATATTTTCAAAACAATTTATAAATCATAAGTAAACGATATCTATACAAAATCTCAATCATATAACTCGTGAATCATAATAATTCCAAAATACATGAAACACCAAAATTTCTCCTCTATTGAATTTCTCCAAAAATCACTTTGTAACTAACTTCCTAGTAATTTAGAAGAGCGGTGCTCAACACTCTGGTTATGCCCGGTGATCCGTTGTTATGTACGGCCACCCCGGAATTATCGCCGGTACCACAACTGCTCCTTGGAAACGGAAACAACTACTTTAAGTGTGCACACCCCCTAAAGGTATTCCAAGCCCTCCAGGTTAGTAAGTCGATCCGGGTAGCCGGGATGTTTTCTACCAACTACCCCACCTCAAAAACTGAATGATTAGGAGCTACTACTACCACTACTACTCAAAAGCCGGGATGTTTTCTACCGACCATCAATTCACCTCAAACCAATACCAACAAAAATTGAGTAGTAGTAGACCTAACCACCCTCCACATTTTAAGGGACGTGGAAAACCAACACCACAGATTTCTCCTGTGATGCTCACCTTTTATGAAAATATTTATTTTTCTTAAAATCAATCGAAGTTTGTACTTCAAAAATTCCCTTTGCATCAAACTCCCACAAAGATAATAAATTACGTACTATTACAAAAATCTCCCAAAATAGTATACAATAACTCATATTAACAAACCAATATATCAACTAATATCTCAAATACAACCCTTTCATATAAAAATATTTAATCAAATTCAGCACATATAAATTCAATTCTCAAATATGCACACAAAAATATTTAAAAGAAATCACGAAGAAAAAGAATTAATTTCGGTTGACGTGAAACTTACCTCAAACTTCAAATACTCTATGAAATTCTTCCAGCTCGCTTCTCACTCAAATCACCTTATATATAAATATTAAAATTCGATGATCATTATTTCATTCGATCTATAGTTGAACTCCTTCTACCCTCCATTTATAAATTCTCCCTCTTATGATTTGATAATAATTAATCTCTATAAAAGTCCATAATAATTTATTTTATTTTACTAGTCAAACCTATACTAATAAAAGTCTAGTTAATTTAAGTCATCCGTACATTAACAAGTTTATTTGAAATAGCCCCTCTTATTTTTACTTTTGATTGGAATAGTAATTGGAAGTGACTAATTACACTTTTTATGAGTCAAAATATTTAGTCAAATTAAGCTAGTATTATCATCCCATGAGTCTTATTATTATTATTATTATTATTATTATTATTATTATTATTATTATTATTATTATTATTATTATTATTATATCAGTATTTTTAGTCCAACATTAAAAAGGATCGTATCAGACGAAGTGAAGAGAACTATACGTACTATTCATGCGTCGTTTATGCTAAACGACTGAAGTCGGCGAATAAAAGAGAACACGGCTAGCAGCGATACCACACAGTCCTCGTTGGGCACTTTCCGGCGCGGCTCCCTCCGTAGTCTTCTCTTCCGATAGTAGTGACCGAACTGAAACCTTCCTCCTGGACGTTACAGTAGCTCTCCGGTGCAACGGCTGGACTTCTTCTCCGGCGAGCAAAACTCAGCGCCGCAGCGGTCCTTTCTTCCAGGGATGGCGTCCGAGTGTCACAGCAGCAGAACAGGTTGACACGAACGAGCAGCTGTGATCTTCTTCCTACTCCGGCGAATGGATGGCCGGCAGTCCGGCGCTCAACGGCTGTCATTCTTCCTTCTTCCTATTTACGATGCAGGCACGTCTTATTGAATGGTTGTTTGCTTTGTTGTGCCCAGAGAGGTTAGGTTTGCAGAAGAAGTCTGATCATCCGTCTATACATTTGCGGCGGCGGACGTGTGCTTGATTGTGCAGGGAGTTTCGTAGGGTAGGAAACTGCTATCCGGCCAGGTCTTCAAGCGTGTATATATATATGCCTTATTCGAAGCTTCTAGTCCAGGGTTTCGTACTACGTATTATAATTGTAATATAATTGTAATAATATTTGCTCAGCCCATTAAAATCTTCAAATAAAAACTTCAGTTTGTAGTCTTCCGGCCGTACATAACGTCTAACGCATGTACCTTAAATTGTATCAATAATTTACTTAACTAATATTGTAGTATAGTATATGCGTATGTTATGTATGTTAATTATACATCGTATATATTATGGAGCATATATATGTAGTTCGGTTGCTGTAGTACATGTTTTATTAATTATGTGGCAAGTATAAAATGTACTTTGAGTTACAATGCTTTATCATCTTATTTTATACATAGTAGTGCTTAATATTCATATTATTTTTATTTGGTGGATCACATCTGTACTATATCAAATAGATTATATCTGCTTTATTTTAATCAGATAAATAGTATATGTTTTATTTTTACTTTTATACTTTTATGCTACTTATTTCATCTTAAATATTTTATTTTTGTTACATAAATTATACTATGTATCTATCTTATTTTATTTCATTATTATGTCATGGCCATAGCCATACATATACACTTACATACATGTTGCTCAACTAACTCAACAAGAGATAAGCTACAGATCCTAAAAGTTAGGCTATAAAATACAAGTAGTTAAAGTGATAAATATAGGATAAACACTAGTTACGTATATTATAAAATTATATTTTATCATATACTAATGAAGAAGATATGTTAGGTCGTGCGTTACATCCGTTGGAATTCTTTCTCATTTATTGTTAATTATTATCATTATTATTATTATTTTTATTTTTATTATTGGTCTCTCCATTTCCATTGCTTGTACAGTAGAATAAAAGCTATCCGTTTTTTTATGTCTAGCCAATGGTCATAATTGCATTCTAGATTTTACTTCCCCATTTGTATGCATTACTCCATAAGTATATATAGAAAAGTCAACATTTGTATATTATTATGTGCTATATACGTGTGTACTTTTAATATATCACTTGTAAACCAAAATGTTACTTCCATTATTTAGATCAAAATTTTATCTGATTAACATAATTGTCATAAAATATCACTTTCAAATATGATTAGAATTTTTTTCCCTATCTTATTAGTATTATTAATATTATTTATTTTATTTTATTGAAATTTTCGGAGTGTCACACTTCCGGCCAAGATTCCGGCAAATTTAGTCCACTTCTCAGCCTCAGAATCAGTCTTTGCATTTAATTTTATATCAGTTTGGGTTTTTCATATCAGTCTTTGCATTAAATTTGTTTTTTCATACCTAAAATCTGCATTAAATTTGCCGGAATTTTGGCCGGAAGGACGAGGGGTGGTGAGAGGATAATGGTCACGGACTAAATGTGGACAATCTGAAAGTAAGGGACTAAATGTGGAAGTGGTATAATAGTCATGGACCAAAAGTAGAATTTTTTCTAAATATATATAATGGTGCAGTTCCAACACAAAGTGATATTCCTGTGCAAAGTGCGAACAAATTCAATTATTATTATCATAGGGGTGGCAAAAGACCTGGTCCCGTTGGTCCATGCCGAAATATTCCGGTTCCGTTTCGAAATTGTTCCGTTATATTTGGGACACATTATTTTTGTCCTGTATTGGACCCGAACCGTTTCAAAACAAAACGGGTCTGGGACAAGTAGAATATATCATGTTCCATCCCGTTGTCCCGAATCCAAATTGTACTTTGTAGTAGGTTAGTGTGGTCTACCAACAACTCATTATGTAATCTAAATAATAATGAATATCATTTTTTCACAAACCCATATACCAATGATTATTAATTTACTAGTTGTTTAACAACAGAGCACCTAAAAATTCTAAACTACATAGTATGAACTATGAACTATCATCTATCTGTAAAAAAAGAAATTGATTTTTACTCCCAAAGGCTTCACCTCTTATAGTATTCTTTTATCTTTTTTTTAAACGGATTTATTGATAGTTTTTTGTGTTAAAGTTTTTTTCCTGCAAGTTTTGTTTCTTACGGCTAATTTGGTAGGTTGCTTTTTTTATCACAAATTTCTAGATTAACTGCAATTTGTTTTTTGTCATAGAGTTTTTTTTGCTAGTTTTTTTTCAAATAGCTTTGCTTCATTTTTGGGATTGGATTTTTGTCACTACAATTTTTTGGGATGTCCCCAACCGTCCCGTTTTGTCCCGATACCGGTTTAAATGGGACAACAAAAGGACAACATCTTGTCCTGTCCCGTTCTGATCCGTTATTATAAACCCGGATTCGGTACCGGGACAACCCAATTCTCGTTCCGTCCCAGACCGTGCCCACCCCTATATTATCATGTACTGTGCGCCCTAGTTAATTAGCTTCTTTTTCTTTAAAACGCGTTTTAAACACGTACCTGTTTTTGAGCAAAAAACACGTTTAAAACAAAAAACAATGTTTGTACATTTAAAAAGGAAAAAAACTCCTACTTCCCATATAAAACGTATTTTCCCGAATTTTACAAAAAATAGAAACATGAATTAATCAATTAAATGAATGTATTAAATTTATAAGAGATCAACTATAGTTTAAAAGCAAAAAGGAAAAGCTCCTCCACGTGACTTCGTGTTTTTGTATTTTTTTCTTTTTTTAAACCCCGGTTTTTGTCCAAAAAGCCGAAGCTTTTTGGGGTGAGGGTCAAGAAACACCTCACCTGTTTATTAGAAAAAGAAAGTACAATGAGGAGGGTGGGACCAAAGCCTACTCAGTAAATCATATGGGAAATTACATAAGGGAAATTAGTACGGAGTATTACATAAAGGAAATTAGTAGCATCAAATGATGATGGTTGGTTTTTACAGAAATATGCCAATCAACCAAATAACCCGCATCCCTCTTAATGTCCGGGTGTATGTGGGACATGGACCAATTGTAGTTTGCAAGGTTCCTCCGGGTGTCTTGAATTAGTGGCCAAAATTTCCGTGTACCTGTAAGGCCATCATACACTTCCCTACTATTATCCACTTCAAAAATAAAGTTTATGAGAATAGATGAATAGTGTTTAAGTGCTCCAAAAGTGGCCATGGTTTTGTTGTTATGATGAGATCGGTGTGTAGCATGGCCATGATCATTTCGAATGAGGATGGAGGTACGAGTAAGGTTGAGGTTAAGATGGCGACTGGCAAAATTGACTTTATAGTAGGAGGGGGTGGTTTGGTCCAAAAGTAGAGCTTGGGCGGCTTTTTCGCTTTCTTAGGGGTATTGGGGTAACAGTTCCGTATGTCAAAAGGATGTCTCATACTTTTGGTGTTAGAAAGATGGTTCTAAACGAACCCAATCGAGTCGAATAATGAGATTTTGTATTTGTATTTGTTTAATTTTTTCTAATACGAAGAAGGTAAGCGGAAACGCGGAAATGAAGAACAGGTACGGGGATACGATAAAACAAAAAAAAAATAGGATACAGATACGGGGTATATTTATAAATATTAAAAATTTTGAGGTGTATTTATAAATATAAAAAATTATGGGGGTGTTTTATAAATATTAAAAATTACAATTTTTTTTAAATATATACATATGTTATCTTGTGACATTTGATCATTCATGCCATTGAAACATTTCACATACTCAACGTAGTTAGAAATATATATTCATACTTTATCTCATTTACACCAATGCATGTCGAAATACGATAGTATAAAAATAGCCAATAATGCATTAATTTAAAATGAGAATCGAGTCAAACAATCATAGTTTTGAAATTAAAAGTGCAAGTACACAAAATGAATGGAAAGGTTGGCGAACTCAAGTACTCTTATAACCTCCACGATCCCAAAGTCATCTTCACTAACATCCCACATTTATTGTTGTTCATATAATGAGTTGTGTGCGAGATATATAAAAGTAATGTAAAATTTATTTTTAGTTTTTTTTAAAGAATTTTAATATGTAATTATGGGTGTATTTTTATAAAAAAAACGTTGATACATGTATCCGTCAAGATAAATATCCGAAATTTTACAATAATTACAAACAAACTTGGAAAGTTTAAATATATAACAGATACGACTCGGGAATGTACGATACTGTTATCCTAGAATGTACTAAAAAATAAGAGTATCTGATACGGGAAATGTCCTATACACCGATACGGTACACTAGTGAAGTATCGGTGCAGCCTGTGCAATGCTACATAATATAGATGACACCAATAGTTCAATGAGCAGGACAAGTTTGGACTCTATAGAGTATAGAGTACATGTTTTTGTTGTCATGCTCTGTATTTTGGAAGGTGAAATAAAGGATTTAAAGGTTGGTAAGAACCATTAATTATTACTGAATTTATCGTACTCGGTGTATATAAATACTCCATAATCTTATGTCCGAATCTAATCGCAATATTATCTTTCTTATGTTCTTATCCTTTTGTGCTTTTTATTTTTTTTCATAATTTCATATCATATCATTTTTATTTTCATCTTATGTTTATCTTTATTTCATCTTTATCTTATCTTTTTATCTTTCCTTGTCGTTTTATCATTCTATCTTTCTTATCTTTTTTACTCCGATTTCATGTGTTGCTTCATCTTAGTCGACTCTAAACCTATGTTGTAAAAACCGGACCGTGAAACGACCCGGATGAATAACCGGGTCACGGGTCAACCCGGACCCGGTGGGTCAACCCGGTCCACGCCGAAAAACCCGGTCAACTTTTATAAAAAATTGATAATAATAAATGTATATTAATATATTTAAAATTATTATTTTTCACTATGAGAAAATAATTGAAAATTGTCCTAAATAGGAGTAAAAACGTTTTGAAATTCCAAAATAGGACTATCATATTTTTTATTCCCTAAATATGAGTAATTCTGCCAAGTTTGGAAAAAATGCCATGCTTAAAGCCTAGTAATGCTAATCTTGGCAGAAATTTACTCCTATTCAGGGAATAAAAAACATGATAGTCTTGTTTGGAAATTCCAAAACATTTTTATTCCTACTTAGGGAATTCTCCATAAAATAATACGGAGTACGTGTAATATGTAGTTAGCAGTTTTTTATATTAAAAAAGTTTGTTGATATTTGTTTTAGTTTTAAAGAGTATTTGAATATATAAATATTTCAATATAGTGTTGAATAAGAATTCATAAGCGCTTTTAATATTTAATATTCAAATACTTTCACACATTCATCATATTCTAAAATAAATATAGTCTTGTGCCTATTGAATCATTCATATTATTTTATATTCGTTTTGTACCTTTTTAAAATATTTATATATTATTCTCTTTCTATAGTAAATACTCCGTATGTAAATACTCTGTATATTACACACTTTATTCAAGAAAAATAAAACTACACTTATCATAAAATGTTAAAAATGTTTGTTAGCATTTTAATTTATATTTGAAGTTTATATACATAATAGGATAGTAAGTTGATTGAAACAATATGTATCAGTTGGGATAATGGGCCAGGCCCAGTGCCATCGGCCCGTTATCTCCGAGCTTAGGCCCAACTAGGCCCAAGACGCAGTCTCACGAGCGGGAGTCGCCCTTGCTCATTTACTTATTTATCGGACCGGTTCGCCCATTAGCTTGGAGATGTATTATTAACATGGGCCAAGCCCACGTAGATTAGACTTTGGACTTATGATGGATGCCTATAAATAGGCTATCAACCCCCCATGTATTGGGAACGCTATTTTACTATACTGAAATGCTGCTAGTTTCTCTACCCGGGATATTTTCTTCTAACATTGGTGCTTTCATTGAGAGTCTTCTCTCTTTGTCGGTAGAAAATTGGAGAGATTCTAGCAGCGATCACTTAGATTGCTTCGAAAAAATCACAAATTCATCACTATCACAATTAAAATACTGAAAATTAGTTCTTGAAAATCCACTTGATCCAAATTTGGAGTCGGAGATCTGGAAGTTCCAGACCCAGCCGAACGTATAGCCACACCGCTGAGATCGGGAATCCAAGCTTGGAAAACCGGAGCCACTAGAGCCCTCCATTCCGCCACTGTACGACATCATTCCAGGTCTCGTCGTCGCAGCCCTAGGTCTCACCAGCCGCCGTTTCAGGTTGTTGCCATCGTCGTCAACAAAGCAGGATAAGTCAGTGTTGGGGCCTCTGTTGGCCATCGCCACGACGCTCGCTGTAGCTATTGCTCATGGTCATCGCTTGCGGCTTCCTCGGCTCCTACACCCCGTCGCTGCATCACCGGTTTCTACATTGGTCTCTCCCCTATTGGCCGACAATTTGAAGCAGCAACTGCATGTTTGAGGTGCGAAAGGTCAAAAAGGCAAACCTCTCTGCATATTGATTTCTAAACCGAAGGTGCGATGGAGGCTTGAGGTTCATGGAGAGCAAATCCAAGGCTATGGCTGGCATATGGGAATCTATCTTGTCTCTAGCATTAACGCTAGTTTGAGGGGATGACTGCCTACCGAGAGCGGGGCTTCCTTTTCTCCAAGCATGACTCTTAATTTTGACCCAAGCAAAGGACAATCATCAATTGTGATACATCACAAATTAAAAAAAATGAAACTTCTATTAAAATTTTCTGAAATTGCAGGTTGATTACCTGTGCCAACTGGTCGGGTTGCGGAGCACCATCGCAAGGTCGTGCACGCTCGGATCTATCATCCCAGACGCCTGTATACTCGGTGCCCATAAACCATGCTCGTACGCTTAATGCATGATTGATCCCGAAGGGAGTACGTGTCTCGGCAAGTTGAGCAGCCAAGAAGGAGGCCTTCCTGGCAACACTCGTCCCAGGAAGGAGGGAATGAGTCATTTCATCACCCTCGTCGACCAGGTAGGAGGGCTGGCTACCCCGGGAGACGTATCAGCACAGACGTACCAGCAAAGATGGGCCCTGAAGGGACGTACCAGCACAGACGTACCAGCACAGACCAGCACAGACGTACCAGCACGGGCGGATCCCGAATAGAGTATGTGTCCCAGCAAGTTAGCCACGACAGTAAGGAAGGAGGCCTTCCCGGGAACACTCGTTCCGAGAAGGAGGGATTGATTCATCTCATCACTCCCGTCAACCGGGTAGACAGCTGACACCCCAGGAGATGTATCAGCAAACATGTGCCAGCATAAATGGATCTCGAAGGGAGTATGTGTCCCGACAAGTTGGGTAGCCATGGTAGCAAGGAAGGACGACTCATCTTATCACTTCCGTCGACTGGGCAGGCGGACAACCTTCCCAGACGGACGTCATGCTAAATCTTGACCTCACGTACGTGAGAGGGTTGCAGAGTCTTCTACTCAAGTTCAGCTCCGCGTTGGGCGCACACGAGTAGAACTAGCCCCTGATGCGGTGAAAGATCTGAGGCTAAGGCTACACGAGCTGAGGAGAAAGGTCGTCGGGGGAGAGCCATATGTGGCCGACCTCCACGTCCCAGAACCATGCACTGGTACCATGATGAAGCGTTGTTGACAAAGGGGCACATACATTGTGACGTAGAGCTATTACTCGAAGGCATGGAAGCATCGTTGCTAAAGGGGTACAAACCTTGCAACGCAGCAGTAGCCAGGAAGGAGGCCCTCCCGGCAACACTTGTAACGGGAAGGAAGGAAGCACCGTTGCTAAAGGGGTACAGACCTTGCAACACGGTGCTATTACTCGAAGGCATGGAAACATCATTACTAAAGGGGTACAGACCTTGCAATGTAGGTCTGTTACTCGAAGGCCTTGAAGCATCGTTGCTAAAGGGGCACAAACCTTGCAATGCAACGGCAGTCAGGAAGGAGGCCCTCCCGACAACACTTGTCCCGGGAAGGAAGGAAGCACTGTTGCTGAAGGGGTACAGACCTTGTAACGCAGAGCTGTTACTCGAAGTCCTGGGAGCATCATTGCTAAAGGGTTACAAACCTTGCAACGTGAAGCCATTCCACAAGGGCATGTAGACCGCCAGGCTGAGGCAGAAGACGCCGAGCAGAGGAAGAAGGATGAAGAAGGAAAGAAGGAAAGGAGCACAAAGGGAAGCGTGATGACCCAGAAGACGAGAACACCAATAGGAAGTCTTCACTCACGCCGAGAAGTATGCACAGCACAACGACCATCACGTAAGGAGCCAAGTGATGATGCTGACAGGAGATCTCTAAAATCAATTGTCGAATCCTAGAGACTTGAGGGGTACACTGGATCACGGTTGTAACATGTAATTCGACTGGGATCGTCTTAGACGTGAGCCCTATCGTGCTCTGCGCACGAAGTCGACACATCTTCATGCTAGGGTGAAATCATTCCGGGAAGCTGCCGCTCTCTAGGAGCTTTGCTTCAAGGGTTCTAGAGGTTGACGCCACGGGAGAGGTGTATAAACATTAGATTCACATTATTCTTGTGGACATGGAGACATTCCTCGGATGATACAAAGATGACATATGACGCAGAAATTAACATTAGCATGGAAGCACAGTTGCCAAGGGGTACAAATCTTGCAAAACGGAGCTGTGACTCGATGTTTTGGAATCACTGTTGCTAGAGGGGAACAAACCTTGCAACCCAGAGCTATTAGACGAAGGCGTGGAAGCATACACGCTAATACCCAGAAGCACCATAGAAATAAAACATTGCAACGCGAAGCCATTACGCGAAGCCATTCAAGCAACTCGAGCGGGTGGACCTCAGGATCCATACCATCAACAACAAAGCTATGAAGTATGAGGAGGGTCCTCAGCTTCGTGATGAACCAACCTATGAAGTCGAGGAAATCCAGGTTGACCTCCAGAAACCGGGCTGAAGATCAAGATCAATGAAGGGCACCTTGTCAAATTCTATGAGCGGAGGAGCACTGCAAGCTCGCGGATCAAGTGCGGAGCACCGAGAACCTTCTCTAATCATATGAGGGGAGCACTGCAAGCTCATTGATCAGGTGTAGATTCCATATCAGCTCTCTCACGTTCTATGAGTCGATCATCACAAATTGTAGATCAAGTGCAGAATTCGGAGCAACTCCTCAAGTTCTCAAATTCTTTCATTACTTAAAAAAAATATTTCATTTTCCAATCTTGAATTTGATGAGGTCCGACCTCACTTGGAAATCAACGGGCGGCGGCTAAAAAAAAGAGAGCAACAAAAAAGAGAAAAAAAAAGAGAGCAATAAAAAAAGAGGAGAGAAAAAAAAGAGTATATGTATACCACGTCTCGTTCTCGGTGTTTAGTCGACCACGGCTCGGCCCTCGGGCAAAGAAATAATCAAACTATTTTCTACGTCCGGGGTTAGGTGCTTGGTCAGGGCAATTGTAAGACCGGCTTACGGGTCGAAAAGGTATGCGAGAGGTCGCGCTCCAAGCCCCTCTCGTACATCTGTTGTCTCACGTTGTTGTCTAAACAGCTCGCATGCACGTATGATCCAATCAACGATGCGGCAACTACATGACTGGTCTCCGGGCCAAAAGAATGTGAAAGGTCGTGCTCCGAGCCCCTTTCGTACATCCATTGTCTTACGTTGCTAGGCTTAACAGCCCGCATACGCGCTTGATAGGATTCAACGATGCGGGTCCGTTCTGGTCTGATCATGCAGGGCCGTGCCCTTACGTTTGGCAGACTTCAGTTCGACTTTCATAAAGGGAACAACCAAAATATTTCCTAAGTATGAAACTAGTTGTACAAGTCAAGGTGGTGTAAGACCGACCTCCGGGTCGAAGGTATGCGAGAGGTCGTGCCCCGAGCCCCTCTCATACATCCGTTGTCCAAACGCCGGTCGAACAGCTTGCACAACTTGTCGGTCCTAGACCGACAGTGTGCGGTTCAGCCCCGCCTTACCCAGCAGGGCGCGGTCAAGGTCGACCCTGTCGACCTTCCGTCCCTCGCGGCCTAGGTGGGGAGCTAGATCCCTAATAAGTTATCCAAGTATTCTTGAATGAAAAACGACCAAATAATTTGAAAGATGAATGAAGCACACATACAAGCTCAAGCAATGAAGAAAATCATGTAGAATAGTTCCAAGATCATGACCATCTTCTCTGTGACAACTTGGAAAACACTCCCAAATCATGCTCGTGGGTGACTCCATCCAGATCATCATGAACCTCTAGAAAGTGTCTAGAAGACCAAGTATCGAGGTCATCGTCGTGACCCACCTTTTCCAACTCATCAGGGTCAAACATGATCTTGGGCGAACCAAACTTCTCAGGGTAAAATCCGAGAAGACGATATGTCAACCTATCATTCCAAGTTTGGGCATGCTCCGATCATCTGCTCCATGACCAGCCGCATATAACTTCAAGGCATCATGTGCTTTCTTTGCCCACTCCTGAGCCTAGACTACCTGGCGCTGGTTCAAACTCTTCTTTGACAGGCTTCGAAATTCAAGCTAAGTACGTGGTCATGACGAGACCAGTGATCATTACATCACCATTCATTCTGAGTCACGCAAAGCTCATCTCCAACCCAAGTTCGTGCAGGGCTATCTGTGACACTTCAAAAATTTAAATAAAAATAAAAATAATTTTTAGTCAGATAAAATATTACGAAAATAACATTTTAACAATTAATCGAGTCAGACAAAAATTCAACAGTTGAAACATTCTAATCAGATAAATTTCAAAATTTATGACGTTTTAGTCAGATAAAAATATTTCAGTAATAGGAACAACATTTTATTAAACAAGTGAACCAGACAGAAAATTAACATTTGTGACATTTTTAGTCTGATAAAAGTGGTCCGATAATAGAAGTGACATTTTTGTGAAATGGTGGAAATGACATTTTATAAATGTTAAAACACTAAATAATAAGTGTCAAATAATAATTATACACATATAAACACATACGTAGTAATAATACAAAACCTACTAGTATGATAATATGTATACTCCGTAGCATGTATATTAACACTACAAAAAACTATTCTAGTATTCAAACGAAAATTTCTCACTAAGGCTTAATACGTAAAACGTGCGCAGCATGAACCTGAGCTAGAAACGAACTACATTCATAGTCCTAAAGAAGAAAGAACTACACTCCTTGATGTTCTCTTTTTCTTGTCCGGTAAAACCAACGCAACTTACGAAATAAAATCGGATGAGGGAATAAGCTGTTTTAATTTAACTCCAACTCTAACGCAGCCTAAAAACCCTCGACCTACACCTATAAATAATAGTCTAGGACTTGTGTTTTTTTCATCCCGAAACCTGCAACATATATACACATATACGTATATATATATAAAATTGCGACCCATCGTCTTAGCCAGAACCAAGCCCTGAAAACACCTCTGAAACCTTCCCCTTCGTGAGACGAATCCAACGGAGAAAGAATCGTTGAAAACGGTCGTGAAACAAGGGAGAAAAGCCTCGCCGGAGTTCGTCGGGCAAACTTCCACGGCGGAGAAACGAGGAAGAAGGGGGACACCACCGCTGCCGCCAGTCCATTGCCGACCGTCTCCAACCCAGGAGGAGCCCCTACCGCTGCCGTTCGTGCTCCCACGAAGTAAGTCCCTTCCCCCCTGCGTTTTCACTTCGTTTCCGGCAATTCAGTGAAGAAGACGACCCAGCCAAGGCTGGGGTCTGTTGGGAATATTTTATGGTGTTCAATCTAGTTAGTTATCTTTGTATTTGTGTAGTTATCAATTAAACGTGTAATACGGGCCACAAATGTATATCAGCCCGGGGGCTTCCTTGTAACCCGTAAGTTAGCCAACTTCTCCTATAAAAGGAGGCTAACTTACGGGAACCCTAACTAACGATCGATAGAGGCTTAGAGTTCAGAGGCGTAAAGATAGAGAGAGATTAGGGTTGCCGCTGCTCTCCTTCTCCAGGGAGAGCAGCGGCCGGTTTTCATACGGTATACCAGATTCGCGTATAATATCTACATATCTTTCTATCTGCTTCTTCTATAACTGCTATATTTGTTGTTTGTTAAGTATTCTGGGATTAACATTTGGTATCAGAGCCGAGGCGTGAAACAGGTTGAATGTATCTGCGATTTTCTTGGATCTAACGAAGAATGCTCTGCTTTTCTTCTCTTTTTCTTCATATAGAGTTTTGCTCCTGTAATCTTGTTTGTGAACGAAAATCTGTAAAAATTATACTGTTGGAATCGCCTCTCAAAACCGATTCTACAGCATATCTTCTTTTTCGTTTTCTGCAAATTTTCGAAAAACTCTCATTGAAAACTCGAGTTTATGCTTTTATATGCCTGCAGAAACGATTTTGACTTGAAACAGATACAGGAGGGATCGCGATCTTCAGGGCTATTCAGAACAGTTTTCAGATTCTCAAAATTCGACAGTTTTTAAAACCGAGAGTTTGTAAACTCGCGGTCATGGACTCGAGTTTTAAACTCGCGGTCATGGACTCGAGTTTTAAACTCGCGGTCATGGACTCGAGTTTGTAAACTCGCGGTCATGGACTCGAGTTTGTAAACTCGCGGTCATGGACTCGAGTTTGTAAACTCGCGGTCATGGACTCGAGTTTGTAAACTCGCGGTCATGAACTCGAGTTTGTAAACTCGCGGTCATGAACTCGAGTTTGTAAACTCGCGGTCATGAACTCGAGTTTGTAAACTCGCGGTCATGAACTCGAGTTTGTAAACTCGCGGTCATGAACTCGAGTTTGTAAACTCGCGGTCATGAACTCGAGTTTGTAAACTCGCGGTCATGAACTCGAGTTTGTAAACTCGCGGTCATGAACTCGAGTTTGTAAACTCGCGGTCATGAACTCGAGTTTGTAAACTCGCGGTCATGAACTCGAGTTTGTAAACTCGCGGTCATGAACTCGAGTTTTTAAACCTCGAGTTCTAACCTCGAGTTTTAAACCTCGAGTTTTTTAAATTTTGAGAGTTTTGGAATTGCGAGTTTTGGAATTTATTTCGAGTTTTGGGAAATCGATGTTTTGGATTTCAACATTCTAAAAAATTTTCAGAATTTTCGGAATTTCTCGATGTTTTGAATCTTTCAAAGTTTGCAGTTTCTTGGAACTCATAATTTGAATCTTGACATCCTTTGCAGTTCATCGAAGCTTTACATTATAAGGATCTCTGAATGATTCCCTGCTCAAATCCGTCCTTAGAATTTTGTTTAAATTCACCTGCTCTCGAAACTCAACATCGAGAACCTCAACCTCGAAGATTTTCCTCAAAAACTCAAAATTAGAGATTTTCTGCGACACCGCACAGTTTTGGCCATAACGTTTGACTCGGTGATCCGATTTGAGCAAACTTTTTTTTGTTAGAAAGCTAACGAAAAGATCTACATTTATTCTCGGGCTACGCCCCAGAACCCATCTCACGCACCCTCACTCGCAGTCTTTGAGGGTCAAAACGTGAGTTTTCCGACAAACATTGTAAATCACCGATGTCCAGGTCAAAACTTAGGCAAATCTGTTCAATTCTTTCAAAGTCAACCCTGAGGTCAAACATTTTCTAAACTTCAATGTAAAGGTCTGAAAATCGTAGATAATTCAATCAACCTCGCGTCAACGGTCATCTTACAACAATCAACAATCAACTGCTGAAGCCTCCCCTAACTCATCAACATTATGTCATCTTCAATATGCTGAAATTCTACATGGTGAGCTCAGGGAAACCGTCATGAGTGGTACATGTTCAGATTGCTCCACACACATGGCGGGTATGACAAGCTGTGAGCAATCAAACCTTGCACATTCTGAGGGGGAGTTTCGGTTTTCTCCTCCTGGCGCCTTACACCGACAAAGCAAGGAATCTCTCAAAGGATGCAACATTTTAGGGGGAGTGTTCAATGTTATCCTCCCCGGTGCCTAACAATGACAAAGCATACCGAGTGCTCCCGTTGAGGGGGAGTACAGAGAGAAAATGAGAAAGTAATGAGAGAACATGTCCCTATGGCTTAGTAAACCCAACTAAGCCTACCCAAGGGACAAAGCCGAGCATAAGTGCGTAAGTGAGCGAGTGAGTAAGTGAACATTATGAGCATTAGGAAGCAGAAGGCTCGAGTGAGAAGGAAACAATTATCAATGATGAGTCTGCTACCTCAATTGCCTGCTATGAATTGACCATTTGCTCCTAGCCACTAAAATACTCTGGACTATCCCCATAGGTTCAGGCCTGAATTTATTCAGATCCCGGGTAGAAGTCGCTGCATTTTGTCCAAACGGCGCATGCACAACCCTACCCTAGACCACTCACTTGTCTCCCAACAGACAGGTGTTTAATCATAGTTCACGGGGAACCGCATCTCTCATTACTGTCTCCTTCCGAGGCAAGTAATACTGACTACAATGGCCTCAGCCCCATGCCACTGAACTTTCATTGATCACGTTGTGTCTAGTTACTCACTCCCAAATGTTTTGAAATTTTCTAGGACACAGACGCACTTTTAGAGTCAGTTGCAGGTCTACATGACCCGCGAGAACTTCCATAGGTCTCATCTATTGCAGATGTAGACTAATGATTGGAAGGAAGTCCTGCTGTTGCAACATAAGAATCACCAACATTTTCAGGCCATTGCTTAAGAGTTTATCTCTATAGTGATGATAACGGGCGTCTTCACGACCCCGGGGGGCTACGTTATCTTTTTTTAGATTCTGCTTGTTTTTCATGTTTTTATTTCCGCAGAATAAAAGAATAACAACATGACGTCCCGATTCATCGGATCGTCATGAGGGGGAGAGTGGTCCATGTGCTGTTAACACTGAACAAATCATTCTGGGACACCCCACTCCTCCATCACAAAATTCAACATCCTCTCTACTATCTCCGCAACTCAAATCAAATGGTCAGCTACACTCACAAATCAACCATCATTATGTTCCGCTGTGCCACCGACAAGTTCTCCTCAAATGCATTCATTCCAAATAGTCAAAAAGACTACATTGTGGAGGAGACAGAGGTCAAATACTCGTGTCCTGAAGATGAATTCCATGGGCGTCTCCTATTCTCCAAAGAATATTCATTCTAGAGGCGTCACCGGACTTCATCCAAGCTAATCAAGAGCAACTTCTGGAAGGCAAGGACTACATGCAAGATACTGAAGGTCCCTCAACCCCCGGCATCAAAGATCAAATTGTCAAGAAGACATC
Source organism: Cuscuta europaea (assembly GCA_945859875.1). Classification (NCBI taxonomy): domain Eukaryota; kingdom Viridiplantae; phylum Streptophyta; class Magnoliopsida; order Solanales; family Convolvulaceae; genus Cuscuta; species Cuscuta europaea. The sequence continues at coordinate 1,851,321 of CAMAPE010000051.1, read as the reverse complement.
AAAGGGGAGATTGCAAGGATTTCTTCAGATAGCCTTCTTCAGAAGTCAAGTTCAAAGACAAAGGAAGCTCAATAACAACAAAGACAAAGATATCTGCGCTGCAATGCTGATTCAACACGATTGATCACCAAGGGGGAGATTGTTGGGAATATTTTATGGTGTTCAATCTAGTTAGTTATCTTTGTATTTGTGTAGTTATCAATTAAACGTGTAATACGGGCCACAAATGTATATCAGCCCGGGGGCTTCCTTGCAACCCGTAAGTTAGCCAACTTCTCCTATAAAAGGAGGCTAACTTATGGGAACCCTAACTAACGATCGATAGAGGCTTAGAGTTCAGAGGCGTAAAGATATAGAGAGATTAGGGTTGCCGCTGCTCTCCTTCTCCAGGGAGAGCAGCGGCCGGTTTTCATACGGTATACCAGATTCGCGTATAATATCTACATATCTTTCTATCTGCTTCTTCTATAACTGCTATATTTGTTGTTTGTTAAGTATTCTGGGATTAACATTTGTTTCACGCCTCGGCTCTGATACCAAATGTTAATCCCAGAATACTTAACAAACAACAAATATAGCAGTTACAGAAGAAGCCTAGGAATAATAGCCTAGGACTTGTGTTTTCTTCATCCCGAAATCTGCAACATATATACACATATACGTATATATATATAAAATTGCGACCCATCGTCTTAGCCAGAACCAAGCCCTGAAAACACCTCTGAAACCTTCCCCTTCGTGAGACAAATCCAACGGAGAAAGAATCGTTGAAAACGGTCGTGAAACGAGGGAGAAAAGCCTCGCCGGAGTTCGTCGGGCAAACTTCCACGGCGGAGAAACGAAGAAGAAGGGGGACACCACCGCTGCCGCCAGTCCATTGCCGACCGTCTCCAACCCAGGAGGAGCCCCTACCGCTGCCGTTCGTGCTCCCACGAAGTAAGTCCCTTCCCCCCTGCGTTTTCACTTCGTTTCCGGCAATTCAGTGAAGAAGACGACCCAACCAAGGCTGGGGTCTGTCTTGTTGGGTTTAATTTTTGGGCCAGTAAATTAAAAGAAGTTGGGCCAGTCCGGCCCAGTTGCAATAAAAATAAAAATAAAATAGTAAATGAAATAAATAAAATCTGTAAAATTTTAAATTAAATACCTAGTATAAATATACGTATTCGGACCAACCAGAATTGTAAAATAATATTTTTAGCTATTTTTAATGGATTTAATTGTAATTGGGCCAATTTATACACATTTAGTAAATAATTAACTAAATGACGAAAATAATTATGAAATAAATATTGGAGTAAACTAGGATAAATATATGACTAACTAGGACCTTATGAACCATTTATAATTAATAAAAATTAAGATTTAGTATATTTAATTGTAATTGAACCGGTTAATAGATATATGAATTTAAAGAAATAATTATGGAAAATAATTATAAAATAGATATCTGAACAACCTAAGTCAAATATAGACCCAAAATATAGTTATAGACGGTTACTAATTTATAAAGTCAATTCTTAGGCTATTTAGTTTAATTGAGCCATATAAAACTAGTTAAGTAATTAAATAAGGAGATTTTATATTGATGGTTTAATTAATAAAAATTGGTAAACGAATATCGCATTAAAATAATAATTATTTATATGGGCTTAGTAACATGATTAGATTAAATAATTGGATAGACATTAATTTCACTAATTATTGGATTAATTGAAGTAGATTAACAAAATTAACATAATTACGGACTCGTAAATATTAAGTGTGTGATTAATAAAATTAATTAAGTTGATGATGATTAGTAATTTAAATAAATGTTATAATTTTCGGATGTACTATTAATGTTGATTAAGGTAATCCTGAGAATTGAATATTTTATTATAATTCGGACTTTTACATATTTATTTGATTAATGGTATAGGTGATTAATAATAAAAAGATTTTGATAAACTGAATTAATTATTTAATACTAAAAAGTTTTTTTATCGGACTAGATTATAATTAATAAAGGATTGTTATATTAATGACCGAATTAGTTTAAAATAGCTTAAATAATAAGAGACAATTATTTGGTACGAAAATATAATTGAAGTAATTTGAATATGTTCATGATTTGTATATTTTAATAATATTAAAATATAATCAATTATGTGGATGATTTATAAGTAGAATGATGATATTTAAATTAAAAATGGGATGTTGAAGTTAATTATATTCGGATATTTCATTTAATTAGAGAATTCAAATATGATAATGAAATGCTGAATTAATAAGGTAAATTGATTAATAAAAGTAATTAACTCGAATAATTAAATAAATTAATAAATTCGAATAAAATAAAAGGAGAAAATCAGGTAAAATAATTACAAAGAGAATAAGTGACTAATTATATCATCTTAGTTAAAAAGGTGAATATTTAGAGACCGGAATTGAGGAAGAGAATTAGGAGCATCAGGACCTACGGTAAGTTTCTCTGCCGATCCAAAATTGTTTCCTCGTATTATATGCTTATTATGCATTATGTGATTAAGTGTGAATTGTGAATTTTGTGTATGTGATTTTGAGGAGATATTATGTATATGGTAGTTGAGAAATATAAATTAAGTACTTTTGGGGTATTAAATATTTTTAAATACCTTCGAGACTTTTTAGAGAAATTGAGAAGTATTTTTGAAGTATTATTTAATTGAAGATAAAATTTACATTTTCATAAGAAGTGAGCTTCTCGGGAGTAATCCGAGGTGTCGGTTTTTCAACATCCGGATAAATGTGGAGGGTGATTAGAGCTACTACTACTAAGAAGTACAGTTTAAGTTTCAAGTGACATTTGGATCTATGATACCTTTTAAGAAGAAGTTATAGTAGTAGTCCCTAATCATTCAAGAATTTTAGAGGTGGGGTGGTTGGGTTCCGACCACTCGGGATGACTTACTACTCGGAGGGCTTGGAATCCCTTTTAGGGGATGTGCACACTTAAGGTAGTCATTTCGTTTCCGCAAGAGCAGTTGTGGTACCGGCACTTGTTTGGGGTGGCCGTCCGTAACCACGGTCCACCGGGCTCAGTCGAAAGGTTGAGCACCGCCCTTCTAAATTACTAGAAAGTTAGAGGAGAAGGTTTTTTTTGAGAAGTTCAAAAAGAAGAGTTACAATAATATTTTCGAAGAAAAGTTGAGGATTTTAGTAAAGAAGTAATTTTAAGAAAAATCAAAGAGAAAAGAATTTTGGTGGAGTGAGTTCTTTTTATATAAGTATTATATAAATACTATTTTCACCAAACCTGATTATTTTACGGGGTTGGGTAGTACTTACTTAGCTCTAAAGCTAATTTTTGTTATTTCTCTTGTCTCTCTCTTCTCCCTTAAATTTTATCAGGTGATGAGTTGGATGCCTATGCGGATTGATGGATTGCTCGAGCTTGAGTGCGAATTAGAAGATGCCTTAGTTAAATCTAGTCATGAAATAAACATTTATTTACTATTTCATTAGTTTTAATATTTTGTTTGGGTTGCCTGTGCATTCGGTTAAGTGATGACCGGATGTGGCGGTAACACCCATTTCCCTTTTAGACTTCCGCTGTATTTCTTCAACTCTTTGATGAATAAATAAAGTATTTCTTTTAAATATATCATTGTTTTGGGTGGGAAATTTAGGGGTGTTACACTATCTCTCCTCTAAATTCGTTCACGGCTACCTCCATGTCAAGTTCGTGTCAAAGAGCGAGATTGTCCATCCTTCCCAGACCACTTGCAATCGAGTAACGCTCGCGTAAGGATCAACGCATAGCTTGGAAGACCGAATGCAATCAGATGCCATCCTCGTCAACAACTGTTCATCAAGACGAAGTAAAGTGGAGATCCCGCCAGGCTCGCTCTCCATCCTCAAATTGCATCAGGTCAGGCCACCTTGGGCCCCGATCAACAGCATGAATGAACAGATCTGCAAAAGGACTCTCTCACTGACTCAAAAAACGACAAGGAATGAGTCGCCCAAGCATCACTCTTTTTCCTTGCATCTCTCCCTTGACCTACATCAGGGAGTCCTCCAAGCACTGCTCTCAGTCTGGAATCTTACATCCATCCTGAGGAAGCTTGAAGGTCAAATGACACCGTGAATTTAATCCTAGCGACTGCTATACCAACCATTCCCATTTCAAGACCGGTCGGGTGAGGACCACTGCTTTGGATTCATCATGAAAGGACTAAACGTTGTCATCCTGATTCTATGATCGGGCTCGCCCACCGTCCTCCCAGATGACGACTATTTTCTCGTTGCAAACCCGATCTCAACCACTCCTTTAGCAAATGGCAAATCTTTGCAGATATCTTACATGCTTCGGATGGGACGCAGAGCGAGCCAGACTTCTGTTGGTCTGGTCATGTCTACTTATTTTCAGCTTCATGTCCTTACTCTTCTCGACAAAGTTATTCTTCATGGAGCAGGGAAGGTGAGTGCTTCTTCCCAGCATCAGGCAAAGAAGTTATTAGCATGTACCCGACATTAGGCAGGGAAGATGCATGCTTCTCTCCAGCATCAGTCAGAGAAGCTAGGCATCTCTCCGACATCAGGCGGAAAAACTCTTAGCATTCCCCGGAATTAGGCAGGGAAGGTGTGTGCCTCTCCCCAGCATCAAGCAGGGAAGGTGCGTGCCTCTCCCCAGCATCAGGAAGGGAAGGTGCGTGTCTCTCCCCAGCATCAGGTAGAGGTGCGTGCCTCTCCCCAGTATCAGGCAGGGAAGGTGCGTGCCTCTCCCCAGCATCAAGCATAAAAGATCTAAGCATCTCCCTGACATTATGCAGGGAAGCTGCGTGCTTCTCCCCGACATTAGATGGACTTGCATCGGATGTCAAAGGTCGAGACTTAGCATCCTTCGTCGCATCCAATGCAGCAATTGCGCTTCTCCGACCATCCATACCTAAAAAGAAACGAAGGTCGGGGCAGGGAAGCAAGTGCACTTCTCCAACCTACCATACCTATGAGGAAACGAAGTTCAGGGCAGGGCATCAAGTGCGCTTCTCCAACCAGCCATACCTATGAGGAAACGAAGGTTGGGGCAGGGAAGCAGGTGCGCCTCTCTGACGTGCCATACCTACAGAGGATTCTGCCAATTGGGTTATCTCCCCTTACCCGGCCTAAGGAGATGTTTATACCTTTGTTCTTCTTGGAAAGTCGTTCTTCGCAAAGCAGGGAAGCTTCTCGCTTTTCCCCAGCGTCAGACGGAGAAGCTCCGGGCTTCTCCCCTGCATGAGGTAGACCGTCATCAGACGTCGAAGGCCGAGAGTTAGCATCCTTCGTCGCATCTAAAGCAGCGAGACCACCTCTCCTACCTGCCATGTCTGTAACAAGTAATAATAACAATCAACAGGGACTACTTATTATGGTGAACTACTCACCGCATCCTCTCGAGAACGTCAAGTAAGCATTGTTCACAATTGAAGACCGGTCTTTGCCATTCCCTTAGCAGATGGCGACTGATAGTGTGAATTTCCTATCATGTATGTTTGTATTTTTAACTAGTTTTTATTAGTTCTAGTTGTGGAAATTACACATTTTTTTGTGTAATACTTTATTTTCATAATTATTTGTAATTTGTTTAGATTAGGACTATTCTGAGCTAAACAGGTCAAAACTCATCCAAGGGATCAAGATGGGACCTCAAAAGATCAATGAAAGTGCAAAGAGACATGAAAGAATTTGATTTGGAAAAAATACTCGTATACCCGGTCGGGTATAGGCAATGCCCGATCGGGTATTTGCTTGATTCGGTTGTCCAAATCAAATCCGGGAACAAAGGATCGTGGGAGCAAATTTTCGTAAAGATTTGTCACATACCCGATCGGGTAAACCGACATACCCGACCGGGTATGTCCAGAAATGTGGCTTTCCGGGAAATTTCCTAAGATACCCGATCGGGTATCCTATATACCCGGTCGGGTATCAGCCCCTGCAGCTCCCAAAAGCCTATAAATACACCCCTTTCCTTCACAATAAAATATCCAATTCCTTTGTACATCTAAGCTCAGTATAGAATAGCTCTTTCTTTATATTTTTCATCATGTTTAGTCTCCAAATGAGGAGCTAAACTCTTCCATCTTGGTTTTGCTACTTTGAAGCTTAATGAATTTGTAAGTTGTGAGTTATTTTCTTTAATCTTCTTCCTTGAATATTAATTCTTTCTTTCAAAATACTATCTCTATATCAAAGTTGGGGAGTGTTACTAAGATGACAATTAGTTAACATCTTGACATTGGTTATAGTAATAGCTATTTCTTCCTCTATGATAATATTGGGGAGTGTTACTAAGATGACAATTAGTTAACATCTTGATATTAATCATAGTAGGATTCATATATTTTAATATTCTTCCTTGAGTATTAATTAATTCCTATTCATATTTCATGTTAATATCTTAAACATTACTTAAAGTATCAACTAGTATCGTTTCTCATATTAATTATTACTAGAATCAATCGGTTAATACGCTTGTTATTAATCCGGTTCTTTCAACGGTAGTAAACTTGGAATATTAATGCATGCATCTCATGGTTAATATGCCAAGGGGAATTAATTATATTGATTAAACCAATAAAACCGCTTGTGTTGAGGTTATCAATCTCAATCGTTTTCATCTTAAGTTTATTGCTACTATCAAGTTAATATACGGCGCTTGTTCTATATTGACTCGATAGTAAGTTTTATTAATGAACGCATCTCGTTATTAATAACTACCCTCGATGAACTGGATATACTCCTCGATTGAGTATTCGAGAGGAAGATAGTTAAAGATATAACCGGGATCGACGAACATTTCATTAAGTGGATAAAAGCAAAACCAAGTCTTCATCTTTTTGAATTAAACTCATATAGGTCGTTTATCTTAGTGTTATTAAACCAAACAAATCTAAACCCCCCTTGTTACTATTTATATAAAAGAAAAGTATTCCTTTCCCTGTGGATACGAACCTTACTACACTATACTACGTATTAGTGTCGTATTGATTAATTATTTTGAGTGCACCTAACGACGAGTGCACGTCAAATTTGGCGCCGTTGCCGGGGAAGGGCAATAAATTTTTCTTTTATTTCATATCAAGAAAAATCAAAAAAATATATATATACCAAACAAAAAAAAAATATAAAGAGTTCTTATTTCTTCTATTTCTGAGCTTAGTGGAGTTTATGGTTAAACATCGCTCCATAAACAAAATCATATATAAAAAAAACCCAGAAATAGAACAAACTTTCGAGCGGTTGAAAAGTAAATTTTCTAATACCGACTCGGAGGAATCATCTATCAGAGATTCATCCAGCGCTAGTTCTCATTCTAGCGAGACCGAAGAGTCAATAACCATGGCTCTTGAGACAAGAACACTACGGGAGCTCACTGCTCCAAATCTCAATCAACAACCGTTATGTATTACCTTCCCTACACTCGATGAAGGTAATACATTTGAGCTAAAATCTGGGCTCATACATCTACTGCCATCCTTTCATGGCTTAAGAGGAGAAGATCCGAACAAACACCTTTCTGAGTTCCATATTGTGTGCACAAGCATGTGCCCCAGCGGTGTCTCGGAAGAACAAATCAAATTGAGGGTTTTTCCATTCTCCCTCAAAGACACTGCAAAGGATTGGCTATTCTATCTTCCTTCGGGAAGTATAGACACATGGGCAGCAATGAAAAAATGCTTCTTGGATAGGTACTATCCCGCCTCAATCTCATCTTCTTTAAAAAAACAAATAAGCAACATTGAGCAAAAAGAAGATGAAACATTGTATGAATATTGGGAGCGCTTCAAAAAGTTGTGTGCTAGTTGCCCATATCATGGGTACACCGAGCAAGACCTCATCCTCTATTTTTATGATGGTCTTGCGGATCAAGATAGGCGCATGGTGAATGCGGCTCGTGGAGGGGGAATTGTTAACAAAACCCCTTCTCAAGCAAGGAATCTCATCTCCGAATTGGCCGAGAACTCCAGACATTATAGTGGGCGATCCTCAACTCGAAGGGTTGCCGCAGCAGAATCCAACACCTCGTTGGAAAGCCAAGTTGCCAGTTTGACTTCTCTTGTCAAAGAACTTCTTCTGAAACCTAACACTCAGGAGGTCAAAGCTTGTGGCATTTGCACAGCAACCGGGCACCCCACTGATTCGTGCCCATCCCTCCAAGAAGAACAAGTCAACGCCTTGGGTTTCCAAGGCCATCAACAGAAGAGGTATGATCCATTCTCAAATTCTTACAACCCTGGATTGCGGGATCATCCTAACTTGAGGTATGGAAACCCTCAACAATCCAACTCATCTTCTCAATCTGGTATGTCAACTGATGACATGATCCGGACTTTGACCTCAAGCATGGTCACCATGCAACAAAACATGGGACAATTTCAACAAACCATGGTACAATTTCAACATGAGACAAAGTCAAGCATTAACAATTTGGAAACTCAAGTTGGTCAAATTGCAAATGCCGTGAACCAACTTCAAACAAAGGACTCGAGTAAACTCCCATCCCAAACGGAGCAAAACCCGAGACAACATGTGAATGCTATAACGTTGAGAAGTGGTGCAACGTTAAAAGAGGCAGAAGAGAACGATGAAGAGACTGAGGGTGTGGACCCTGGAAAAGTAGTCCCACCGGAGGAGGAAAACAAAGAAACCAAGCTTCCCCCACCCTCATCATATGAACAAGAAGTCTCGTTTCCTGAGGCGCTGAAGGAGACAAAGAAGCTAGAAAAAGACGCCGACATCTATGAAACCTTCGCAAAGTGTGAGGTAAACATTCCGCTTCTTAACTTCATGAAAAATGTCCCTCGTTTTGCTAAATTCTTAAAAGAGTTATGCAAAACAAAAAGAAAAGATAAATTGAAAGGGAAACAAGAGGTTAGAGTTAGTGAACACGTCTCGGCCATTTTTCAGAGGAAATTCCCCGAAAAATGTAACGACCCAGGCATGTTCACTATCCTTTGCAAAATAGGAAACACCACATTTCCTAAGGCCTTGTTGGATTTAGGGGCATCAATAAATGTCATCCCCTATTCTGTTTATAAAACTCTACAACTTGGCCCACTACATCAGACATGTGTAGTGATTCAATTGGCAGATCATTCTAGTACTTACCCAAGGGGTGTAGTAGAAGATGTGCTAATAGAAGTAGAAAATATGGTCTTTCCTGTTGACTTCTATGTCCTTGAAATGGGAACTGATGACCAAACAACACCCATCCTTTTGGGTAGACCCTTCATGAAGACCGCAAAAACAAAAATTGACGTTTCTAGTGGTTCACTAACTTTAGAGTTCGATGATCAAAAAGTGGAGTTCAACATCTTGGACTCTACGAAAAAACAAATGCAAAATCCAACTCTGTGTTCTTTACATGTTGTTGAACCACAAGAACCGCTGTTTTTCAAAGAAGCGGATAAAATCAGATGTCTTTTGAGAAAGAAACCCCGGCCTTACTGGAAAAGGCCGAAAAATAAAAATGAAAAATGGCCAAATAGGGCCTTAAAAAGTGAAACAAGGGATACTCATGATCCCACATAAAACAAAACCAAAAAAAAAATGAATAACGTCGTGCCACGACGTTAACTAAGGCGCTACTTGGGAGGCAACCCAAGTTTATCTTAATTTTTTTTATTTATTTAAGTGTGTGTAATTCATTTTTTTTATTTAATTCAAGTATTTAGAATTCATTTTTTTTTTCTAATTATTTGAGAGATCAGTGAGGGAGGGCACTAATCATGGGTTTTTGGAAAACAAAAATGCAGGTTTTGGAACATCTGGGGACATACCCGATCGAGTATCTCCTTATACTCGGTCGGGTATGAGCAAAAAGAAAAGGGACCGGGCACTACTCGATCGAGGGAGCATTCAAAAAATTGAAAAATAAGCAATACCCGATCGGGTATCACTATACACCCGGTCGGGTATTGCTAGAAATGCTAAAATTGAAGGGGACTGACTCCCACACTCGACCGAGTACCCGCTTCAAAAATCAAAGAAAAGGGAGATACCCGATCGGGTATAGCCACTTACCCGACCGGGTATTCTTAAAACGTGCAATTTCAGAGCTCACTGCCTCGTGTAGTGATCGGGTATGAAAATCCCAAAAATCAAAGAAAAGGGAGATACCCGATCGGGTATAGCCACTTACCCGACCGAGTATGCTTAAAACGTGCAAATCTGCAGCTCACTGCCTCGCGTACCCGATCGGGTATACACACTTACCCGGTCGGGTAAGCGGGATTACTCAGCATTTTAATTCGAAAAGTCCCTTCTTCCCAAATTCCTTCCCCAAATCCGACCAAACCCTCCCCAAACCTCCATAGCCGGTTCTTCTACCTCAAATTACTCCCTGACTTCTCCACCAAATCCCTCCAAACCACCACCAAAATCTTCCCCACATCCCCCTCTACACACCCATACCCATCAACACCACACTCTCTTCCAATTTCGTAGAGTCCGAAAAACCCACCCCCACCACATAAAAGTCCGAAATTTGGAACCCAAAATCCAAGTTTTCTAGCAAAAATGGCACCAAAGAGGACAAGAGGAGAAAGTTCTTCTTCAAGAGCACCGGTTCCCGGCTTTGAAAACATCATCATCACCTCATCGGCTCACCGGGAAAAAGTCTTGGCCCAAACTAAAAGAGAGGTACATCATTCCCGTTTTTTGTGTATGAATACTTTGGATGAGCTAGAAGTTCTTGCTATGATGCTTCAATTAGGTGAATTGTTGGGCATGAGCAAAATTTTTGGGTTGAAATATAACTCAAATGATGAACTTGTGTGTATGAATTCTTGGGTTCTGTTGAGAGAATCAAAGATGATAATGATGATAGGGAGGATAAACTCACGTTTCGTTTATTCAATAAATCACATTCCATAACAAAACGTGAGTTTGCGGAGCACTTTGGCTTGCCCGTGCCACCACAAAACGCCCAAGAGCCCGACACCGGGTATGGCTTTGAATTGTGGAAAAAAATGACGGGGGAAATGAACTTTAGCTCCAAAAATCTTGTCATAACCCATGTCCAACACCCAGTGCTACGCATTTTCTTGAAATACTTGGTTAGCTTTGTGTTTGGACGCCCCAACAATCACCAAGCACGAATAGGTGATATATGTATTCTAGCCAATGCACTGTTTGACATACCTCCCTTCCACTATAACATTGTGAACCGTATGTGGGAACATCTGTATAAAGAATGCACCGCCCAAGGAAAAATTTGGATAGGGGGCGTTATTCTCCACATAGCTACAAAATTCGGTTACGTAGACAATGCACCAATAGCCGAATTCTGTCTTTTTGACATAACACATCTGGGCAATTCAAAAGACATCAAGTTCTCTCATCGTGATTACAAGGGGAAAATCTTTTACAAATGGTCCATCTTCCCAAAACCCACTCGTTACTTCACAATCCCCTCCGAGGGGCTACCCACTATTCCATTCCGATTAGAACCACCTCTTGTGCACCACTATTTCCTCCCTCCAGCCATCCCACCATATTTCCAAAACCAAGAAGATGAACCCGCACAAGAACAAGCCCCTCCAATTCTTGAAGATATTCCAGCTCCACCTCACGACCAACCCCACTACGATCCGTATCAAACACAAGTGCTTGAGAACCAACGTGCTCTATTGGAAGGACTCCGTGATTTGAGCTTCCGGGTCAACCGCATGGACGAGGACAACCGACGGGCAATAGCCCCCATCTATGCTTACCATCATTAGCAGGGGCACTTCTCCTCTATGCGTCCCCCAGTGCAGCACCCGTCATGGTATGACCCCTCTCAGTGGGGTAATTTTGGGGAGGACAGCGGTTACAGTGGAGGAGACTATGGTGGCGGTCAGCCTGGCTTTGACGGAGACAAGCACTAGGGACAGTGCTTCAAGCTAAGTGAGGGGGAATCACTCATTGGTACGTACTTAATTGTTTCAACCTTGTAACTTGCATTATCTTCTTTAAAAAAAAAGAAAACAAAAACAAAAAAAAAAAAAAAAAAGGAAATGCTAGTTAGGTTGAAAACCCAAAAACGGGCAATCTAAGCAAAAAGGGCTTATAAAAAAATGTTAATGAGTGAGTTAGAAAGGAACAAAACAAAACGAGAGGCTAGGATGAAAACCTGAAAAGGCTCCTAGGTAAAATGAGAGATATTAGAGGTTCATATTTTTTTTTACAGGGCAATGGTGGTCTCAAGAAGCGGAATGAAGGAGTTGAAAACAAGAGAAGAGCATAGAAGGCCATAAAACCCGAGAAAATATTAATCTTTGAGCTTAAAACTCAATTTAAATCTCATGTACAAATCTTGGTGGTCTTTTGCTCTTTCTTGTTAAATTGTTGAACTATTGAAGACATGAAAAACTTGTAAACATTTGGCTTTACTCGAGGACGAGTAATGAAACTAAGTGTGGGGGAGTTTGATAGTGTGAATTTCCTATCATGTATGTTTGTATTTTTAACTAGTTTTTATTAGTTCTAGTTGTGGAAATTACACATTTTTTGTGTAATACTTTATTTTCATAATTATTTGTAATTTGTTTAGATTAGGACTATTCTGAGCTAAACAGGTCAAAACTCATCCAAGGGATCAAGATGGGACCTCAAAAGATCAAGGAAAGTGCAAAGAGATATGAAAGATTTTTGTTTGGAAAAAATACTCGTATACCCGGTCGGGTATAGGCAATACCCGATCGGGTATTTGCTTGATTCGGTTGTCCAAATCAAATCCGGGAACAAAGGATCGTGGGAGCAAATTTTCGTAAAGATTTGTCACATACCCGATCGGGTAAACCGACATACCCGACCGGGTATGTCCAGAAATGTGGCTTTCCGGGAAATTTTCTAAGATACCCGATCGGGTATCCTATATACCCGGTCGGGTATCAGCCCCTGCAGCTCCCAAAAGCCTATAAATACACCCCTTTCCTTCACAATAAAATATCCAATTCCTTTGTACATCTAAGCTCAGTATAGAATAGCTCTTTCTTTATATTTTTCATCATGTTTAGTCTCCAAATGAGGAGCTAAACTCTTCCATCTTGGTTTTGCTACTTTGAAGCTTAATGAATTTGTAAGTTGTGAGTTATTTTCTTTAATCTTCTTCCTTGAATATTAATTCTTTCTTTCAAAATACTATCTCTATATCAAAGTTGGGGAGTGTTACTAAGATGACAATTAGTTAACATCTTGACATTGGTTATAGTAATAGCTATTTCTTCCTCTATGATAATATTGGGGAGTGTTACTAAGATGACAATTAGTTAACATCTTGATATTAATCATAGTAGGATTCATATATTTTAATATTCTTCCTTGAGTATTAATTAATTCCTATTCATATTTCATGTTAATATCTTAAACATTACTTAAAGTATCAACTAGTATCGTTTCTCATATTAATTATTACTAGAATCAATCGGTTAATACGCTTGTTATTAATCCGGTTCTTTCAACGGTAGTAAACTTGGAATATTAATGCATGCATCTCATGGTTAATATGCCAAGGGGAATTAATTATATTGATTAAACCAATAAAACCGCTTGTGTTGAGGTTATCAATCTCAATCGTTTTCATCTTAAGTTTATTGCTACTATCAAGTTAATATACGGCGCTTGTTCTATATTGACTCGATAGTAAGTTTTATTAATGAACGCATCTCGTTATTAATAACTACCCTCGATGAACTGGATATACTCCTCGATTGAGTATTCGAGAGGAAGATAGTTAAAGATATAACCGGGATCGACGAACATTTCATTAAGTGGATAAAAGCAAAACCAAGTCTTCATCTTTTTGAATTAAACTCATATAGGTCGTTTATCTTAGTGTTATTAAACCAAACAAATCTAAACCCCCCTTGTTACTATTTATATAAAAGAAAAGTATTCCTTTCTCTGTGGATACGAACCTTACTACACTATACTACGTATTAGTGTCGTATTGATTAATTATTTTGAGTGCACCTAACGACGAGTGCACGTCAGCGACCGTTGCAGCTGCGTGCAGTGGTCGGAGGGATCACCTTTTTGTTGAAATTAGAAGAAGACCCTGGACTGCTAATCGAACAAACAAGACCTCAGGTTGCTAGTCGGAGAAACAAGACCTCGAGCTGCTAATCAGACAAACAAGACCCCATGATGCTAATCGGAAGAACAAGACCTCGGGTGGCTAATAAGACAAACATGACCAAGAACTGCTACCCAGATGAAGGAAACCATATCCTCTCGTAGGCAGTGGGGATCAATGTGCACAGCTGTGAAGCCACCCTCTCCCGAGCATACCTCGGCTCGGCATCATACACAGACACCTTTGTGATCGGCCTTTCATGGGCATGCCTTGGCTCGGCATCATCAACAAACAGTTATGCGGGTGGTCTCTCCCGAGCACACCTTGGTTCGACCGCCACCCCTGGCAAACAATCGTGCGACTGGCCTTTCCCGAACATATATCGGCTTACCAGTAAGGCAGAGACTCAATCAAGAACCGAGGGGACTAGCCTTCCTTTGCTTTATTTTAAGGTTCCGATGTACTCTTTTTTCTTCACTAGGATTTTTTCCCATCGGGTTTTTTCCTAGTAAGGTTTTAACGAGGCATCCCCTCATCATAAACAAAGGAAGAAGTCTTCCCGGAAGGAACGAAGAAGATCTCGGGCTGCTGATCAGATAACAGGACCCCGGGCTGCTACCCAGACAAGGAGGGTCTCATCCTTGCGCAAACAATAGGACCATAGTGTTACATGACTAACCTTTACGGGCACACCAAAAATCGTCATTATCAACGAACATCTATGTAATTAGCTAGCTAGCCTGGTAACCGGGCCGATTTCAAAGCAGCTCAACTACTCCCTTTTAGCCAAGTCTACTACTCGACTAAGAGAGTGGGGGACTCGTGTTGGGATAATGGACCAGGCCCAATGCCATCAGCCCGTTATCTCCGAGCTTAGGCCCAACTAGGCCCAGGACGCAGTCTCACGAGCGGGAGTTGCCCCTTGCTCATTTACTTATTTATGGGGCCGGTTCGCCCATTAGTTTGGAGATTATTATTAATATGGGCCAAGCCTACGTAGATTAGACTTTGGACTTATGATGGATGCCTATAAATAGGCCATCAACTCTCCATGTATTGGAAACACTATTTTACTATACTGAAATGCTGCTAGTTTCTCTACTCGGGATATTTTCTACCAACAGTATCATTTGATTTTTATGTATCCACTAATACTACTAGATGCAATTAGTATTATTTTAATACAGTAATATAAATACAGTCAAAGAACAATTAGAACACAAAGGGCGCACTGGCAAGTAGGATAGGAACTTCGACACTCACGGGACACCTAGGTTCGAAACCCAGTGTCGAAGTATTGTACACACCGGGATGATTTCCGGCTTCTCTATTGTTTCCGGGTATCTGGCGGGCCGGGTTGCGCCCGGGTCCGAACGTGCTTTCTGGATTTTCCGGTTTTAGCCAGCTTTGCAGGTCGGTACCTAACTGGACCGGATTCAATGCTGGTTCACCGGTTTCCGGGTCAACCCTGCCGGTCCGGTTTGGTTTATGAAACATAGCTCTAAACTCTTTTGAGCCTAAAAGGCTTGAATGTTATTGTTGTGAATGGTGTGAAGATATTGTACATGTTTGTTAGTAAGAACCATCAAAAGTATGAAGGAAACATGGCAGATGTTATACCTATAGATAAATGCACACGTTTTAATACTCTTCCACACACACACACCGATAGTCCGACACTACTTGTAACACCCCGGGGCCCCACACGGACCCGAGGTAGTTACTCTAGACCTCTAGTACTGTCCCCACAAACCACCACGAGCCTTTACCGCGCACTTTGTCCTCACTCATGCGCGCCCTGAGAAACTTCCCAGGGGGTCACCCATCCCAAGACTACTCCCGTGCAAGCATGCTTAACTTTGGAGTTCTTGGGTGATGAGCTCCCTTAAAAGGAGATGCACCTCTGTTGGTATGAGTAGTACTATTAATCCTCTTAAATTAATCTCGGGTATTACAATCACCCCTACTTAGGATCGCAACGTCCTCGTTGCGCTCTTAAACCAATCTCAATAAAACCCCAGAATCTTGCCCCGCTAAGTGCCCGCCCGATATCTAACGGGTCAGCACATTGTCGCAGGGTTGCTCTGATACCACCTGTAACACCCCGGGGCCCCACACGGACCCGAGTTAGTTACTCTAGACCTCTAGTACTGTCCCCACAAACCACCACGAGCCTTTACCACGCACTTTGTCCTCACTCATGCGCGCCCTGAGAAACTTCCCAGGGGGTCACCCATCCCAAGACTACTCCCGTGCAAGCACGCTTAACTTTGGAGTTCTTGGGTGATGAGCTCCCTTAAAAGGAGATGCACCTCTGTTGGTATGAGTAGTACTATTAATCCTCTTAAATTAATCTCGGGTATTACACTACTCATTAGTCAATTTTTTGTGTAATTTCAATTTCATGATAGAGTGGAGATTCTCACGACTTCTTTATAAATCATTATCATTAGATATTTCATATTGATACATTTACATGTTCATTACATACATCACAGCTACACTTATTAATTACACGCCCTATGATAAATTATTGCTATTATGTCATTTACTTAGCGATGACATGAAAATTAAATGTTGTTCATTATATCTTTTAAAGTATACATTTACATGTTCTATTTACATACAACTAATATCTTTATGATATGTTGAAATTTGCACAAATGTCAAACATATAATATGTTATGAATCACCTTGTGGAATCATTAGTAACATTTTCTAAAATTTATTAATACGTACTTCGATTAATGCACTGAGATTATAATTTAGTAGTACTTCGATTAATACACTAATCATTTTTACAATTTTTGTTCAAATAATGTTATTATTACACCCTCTATCTGTCATATTATCATTTAAATGATATATTGACTTATGAATAGCTAAACAATTAATATGTTGTCAACAATTTTCCAGATATATATAGGAGAGAAATTGATTGTCTATATGTTATATTAATTAACTAAAGATATTAATTGTATATTGATGAAATTTTAATTTTATTTAAAGAACACTCTACGAATATTGATTTAAGAAAATAAAGATTAAGATTATTTGAGATAAAATAATAGCTTTAGTTATACTTCGTATATAGTTAAGAAATTCCGTTAATGTGTGTGTGTGTGTGTCATAATTGAATATCATGCTTATCGAGTCATTCTTACTAACCACAAGTAATTTAACCGGTCAATCATTAAGTTGGATAGAAAATCAAACAAAACATCTCCAATCACCACCATTCTAGTTTCAAATTCCATCCAAAAGAATGCCAACTTATGAATACAAATAGGGGTTTAGTTTTAGGATAATAATAATTATATTAACAGTCTGGTTTCACTGTAATCAATTACTTATATTGTTAATTAATAACCACACTTTGAAGTTTGGGGAATCAGTTTGGGGAATCTCATTTTGATAGTGTATGTCTAGGTTTCAAAGAACATAGTGGGAGAAAAAGTGGAAGAAGAAATGCACATGGTTATGCATGTTCCGGCTTGGTTGGAGTCCTTACTAAAGATGGCGTTCTTTGGTGATTGTTCAGTCCATCTTCAACTTCAAAGCAATAAGTTGAACAACTTTTGCATCAAGTGTAAATTCTGCATTTCACCATCTTCATCATCTAATGTGGAAATCGGCCATCATCTTGGTCATAGGCTACTAAATATTTATCGGCATGTGTACACGGATGTTGTTCCCCTTGATGATATCAGACCTCATCTTGACATCTCCAAAATACAAGTATATTCTTCATATACTACTATATCACCACCAGCATAACTATGTGAACAAACAAGAGGACAATTAACAAAGCTCGCAATTAAATTACGGTTCACTGTACCCACACTAGAAAAAACAATGGTATTAGCATGGAATCGGCACGAAATCAGCACGGAATTGGCACCGAATTGGCACGGATAATTGAGTTTAGCACATATCAAAATATATAGCCCCTGACAAAACAACTTTGGCACGGGTAGTTGAGTTGTTACATGTATCAATTGAATTGCACGTTACATATATTAAAATTCGGTTTAGTTCATTTTTCTAGGTCAATCGCACTTCAAAGATTTCTCAAAACATAGCTAATTACATAATAATGGAATGCATTTAAAGTAAGCCTGCCCATTTTTAGTTGAAATTGCCTGTCAAACATGACCCAATTGACCCAAGTTATTTATGTAGACGCCTATCTTTATTATCGAGTGATATTCAACAATGGTCAAAATAAGTATTTTTAACAATTAGGGTCAACACTATATATTTTTACTATATAATCGTGAAGCTTTTCTGATTGAGAAAATAAGTGCACTAATCCTGGATAATTGGTCTTTGAAAAAATACTACGGAGTACGTACTAAATAAGAAAAAATTCCACTTTTGGTCCCATGACTATTATACCACTTCCACATTTAGTCCCTTACTTTCAGATTGTCCACATTTAGTTCGTGACCATTATCTCCTCACCACCCTCGGTCCTTCCGGCCAAAATTCCGGCAAATTTAGTCCACTTCTCAGCCTCAGAATCAGTCTTTGCATTTAATTTTGTATCAGGTTGGGTTTTTCATATCAGTCTTTGCATTAAATTTGGTTTTTCATACATAAAATCTGCATTAAATTTGCCGAAATTTTGGCCGGAAGGACGATGGGTGGTGAGGGGATAATGGTCACGGACTAAATGTGGACAATCTAAAAATAAGGGACTACATGTGAAAGTGGTATAATAGTCATGGAACCAAAAGTGAACTTGTACTTGATGAGCTAATATAAATCACTACATTTTGTTCCAATAAAAGAATGGTTGAAATAAAAAATGCAAACCTTTAGTATTTGATAATGGAGAAAATCTTAAATTCTACCATATTAGTTGCATTCACACTTGCATATACAACAATGCAACTGTGTGATATGTCAACTCAAAGTATAATGATTAAAAAAATTAAGGAAAAAACACTTTTTTAAGGGACACACAAAAAAGGAAGTGAGAACATTAAATAGGGACGGATGGAGTACTTTCTTAGAACAAGCACTATAGTCATTAGTTTCACCGCTATATATGAAGTTTCTCTCACAAGAACTAACCCTTATATATGTGTGGAAATATACGATGGACTCACTATTACCTTATTATGACAATGCATTGATAAGTGGGCCATTATACTAAATTGTATAGTTGTATATTGTATAGTGGACCATAAAGTATAGTTGTACACTAAATTGTATTGTACAACAATACAAATGTCCAAGCTTGTCTCACAAAAAATCAACAATTAAAAAAAGTCAAAATGTCGATCTGATATATGAAACTTACATAAATACACAAAAATTTAGTACTATGATACACAAAAAAAGCATGTTGGTCTAACTAGAATTAACCTTGTCTTGTATATATTGTGTGTGTCGGCGATTAAATTAGCAATTACGGAGTATTATACGATAGTATTATGCAAACCTAGCATAGCTAATTTTGGTTTAAAGCAGATTCATCAAATATAAAATTAGATAGATTCATTAAATATCAAGTGAGGTATTCAGACAAATTTTACAAATAGGGATGCCGACTGTTGCATGATTGCACAGTAATAGTACTGCATGGATGGTTTTGTAGTGTTATATTATCTCAATTGGAGGAATTAAGTTAGGACTACATATGTACCACCAAATGGTTGTGCAATAAACACATAAACACCTAATTAATTTAGTTATATATAATTATATAAAACGTTAAATGTTGAACTTCATATTTAAATCTCTAGTGAGGCATTGCTATATAAATGCTCCCTACTACTTAATTCTAAGAATGTTCCCCAAGTAAGAGTAGTAGATAACATTGCTACTTAAAACATGACTCATTCTCACCTATTTTAAAAAAAGTTTTTGCTTAATTCTTTTTACAAGACCAAATAAGTCATATTTTTGTCAGAAAACATATTTAGTACTACCTCCATCCAATTTTATGCGTCTTGTATTGGTATTTCTTAATTTATAGTTGTTTCAATTTCAAGTGGCAGCATACTCAAAGAAGTCAATTATGAAGAATAGCAACAGACAGGGAAATCTGATCCCAGTAAATTTCCAAACGCACAAGAGAAAGAGTAGGAATCCGCATCGTTCGCCTTCACAATAAGCTTGTATTGTATTAACTTTAGAAAGTGGTAAAATGCATACATATTAATGACACTAGTAAAAAAATGGCTTATAGTGACATTAAATTAGTGTCACTAAACGATTTAGTGACACTCTGAAAGTGTCACAGAAAAGTAGGGCTAGTGACGCTAAATTTAGTGTCACCGTTAACAAGTCACTTTTGTGTCACAAAATTATGACATATAAACATCATAGAGAACTGTGATATATACGTAACAAGGATTTTTGTGATACCAATGCATCAGACTTTTTAGTAATATATACATAACAAGAATTTTTGTGATACCATTGAATCATATTTTTTAGTGATATATCGACATCAACAAATATAATGATACTGATACACATTCAAATTTTGTGATGGTTTGGTGTCACTGCGCTATATCTTGCATTCATGACACATTAGTTTCATTACTTTATATGTTTGGATTTCAAGCAATACACTAATTAACCAACTTTAAATACAAACACACTAGTAAAAATTACAATATAATAATAGTTTTTGGATTTCATCATTGTTAATTCTTCATGTTAGGTTACCACTTCCACTTAAGCAAAAATGAAACTGAAAGCCTGCACAATAGTTTGAACTATTATTATTATTATTAGGTTTCAATTTCAACTTCCACAATTAACCGGGGCATTGCATAACAGTTTTACATTCCACAAAACATGAAGCTACAAAAGTATGCCCAATGAACATGAAACTACAAAAGTATGCCCAAAAGTATCCAAAAGTATTCCTTCACTCCAAAAGTACACGAACTCCAGACCATCATTCAATCAACCGCATCTGTAAACAAGAAGTACAAGTATAAGAAATTAATCCAAGTTCTGTAACATGTTAACACAATGAACAAAATAAGTTCAATATGGAAATAAAATTCTTACTTTAGGACCCAATTTTGTTGCATATGCTGCCCACTCCTCACACACTTGCAAGATGTCTTGTTCAGAGTAGTCCTTTATTGTTGAGAACTAGAGTATAAAAATACAATGAGTACAAACATATACAAACTTCAATTAATGCTATCCCACAAAAAAATATATACAAACAGTCCACATTTAACTCACATTCTTTTTCAGGATGTTAACATCACATACAATGTCACTCATGTACTTCATCAAGAAGTATCCACATTCCATAGAACCAATTTGCTTAGGGCACTAGATAAGTGTCAAGTACAGATTAGTATTATTATACAACATTATGTAAATACGCCAAATACAATTTAGGGCAATTAAGAATATACCATGACTATAACCCAATTAAGAGATAACCTCTTCTTTGAAACCGAGGCATGATGAATTTTCACTCCCCTGATATTCAAATACAAGTTAGATATGAGTACATTATTTTTTCATGGACTTTTTTTTATCCCGGAAGGCAAACCACCAAAGTCAGTAGGGCATATGCCGGGAGACATATACCAGAATTTTATTAAATAAAGTAGAAATTTACACAAAGGAAGAGAGGACTAGGCCAAAGCTTCCTTCAGCAAAATACAATCAACAGAAAAAAATAGACACTTCTTAATAGTTCCACTCAAATCATTTAATGAAAAATAAACCTTTAAAGTGCTAGGTAGTGAGTTGGCCAATTTTGTTCCCTGAAAATGTGTCTGTAAGAGATGTGGTGTTTCCTCTTCCATTCACGCATCTGCTCAAGCATACCGCTCCATCTTCCATCCTTCCTATCATCCTCAATCGACCGGATAACTTCCATGGAGTCAGATTCAGCTTCAATATCCTGGAAGCCATGCTGAATAACCCAAGATTCCGCAGTATACATAGCGTATACTTCAGCTTCCACGCTTGACCTGGCAGCAATCGGAAAGGAAAGTGACCAAATGAAGTTTCTAGTTCTAGAACGTAGTACGCCCCCCTGAAGCTTCACCCTGGAGAAAAGAGGCATCGACATTCAGTTTGTAGCTCAACCCAGGTAAGAGCCATTTCACAATCTGATATATGTGTCTAATCTTTGGAAAGGACTTCGGTAGGAACTGTTCATCCAATAACATTTTGACTGGATTATATTTTTTCAGGGACTTATAAAAGTGCCTATGTTTCAACACAATGCTCTGACTGAAACAATTACAAAAAAGTCATAGCTACATACATGCATTGTGATTAAGTACCACAATGTATGACACACAAAAATAACTTAACTGGTTCACAATTAGTGACAGATCTTCTGATGGATTCTCTCCAATCGAGTCCAAATAGTACAATATCCACGCCATAACATCAATGGCTACCATCACCCAATGATTGCTACACGTTATATTATAAAATTAATCAATTGCTATAAAAAATTCCAGGTTGAAATAAAAGGATACGAGAATCAGTAGCAAAAAAAGATTTAGTGTAATACTTCTAACCATCGTAATTACCATGTATTATAAGGGATTAATGTGATTTGTCCAGGCAAACCAACACCCAAAAGATCTGCTATATAGTGAGACCTCCTTGTAATGGACTCATCTGAGAGTTTCAATGGTATTGGTACTGCAGCAGACATGCCAATTGGACTTGCATATTACCTCCATCTTCAAGCATCTTCTCATATAAGTGCCTACACATTGAATGAAAAAAGTCACATGAAGTTTTTTTCATATAGAGCCGAAAAACTAAAATCAATGAAAAACAAAATTAACCACTAATGATAATTTTCAGCATGAATAACTTAAATAAAATATAAATAAAACTTACCTACACCAGATTTATACAACAGAATTGTTCACCATCTCATAGTTGATTACAAGGCCGCACACTTGCTTATTGTACTCCGCGGGAGGTAATGCTAACTTCTGCAACTCATGCTCATGTTGATAGATAAAGTCAGTTCGCAGCTCAGATTTGAAATTTCTAAAAGCTACACTCATAGTAGTTAAGACATGTTTTTTTGAATTCTCACTCAACAAGAACAATTCCTACATACAATTTAATATAACGTTGTTAGCCCTATAGCAAATTAAGAGTTTAAATACTGAAATATAGCCTTGGTTTCTACAAACATTATATTATTTATTATCTTAAGATGATTCCACATTTCATCTTTAAGTTTAATTGCCACATGTCTCCATTCATCATGCACTATGGAAACACGATCCCGCACTAAGACACCAATATAATTGACCAGCTTTGTCCATTCTTTACCTGCATGAACACCAAACCTATTCACCTTTACCACCACCTTTTCATCTGCATCTTTCTTTAATAGCATTTTCTTCTTTGTTTTTTGTCTCCTTTCAGGGCGTTGGCCCAAATCATCCAACCCTTCGTCCACATCAAAATCATCCATGACTTCTTCATTCTTTGACATGGCTTGCTTTCACCTGTAGACATATAATGCAAATATGTGGTTATTAATTAACCATATAATACATGAATCATGGTATGCGGTTTATAACTGAAAATAAAAATAGTAATGAATCACAACAGAATAATGATTCAAGTACGCTTATAACTTACTGAACGAAGTACATAAATCAGGGCAATTGAGACTCATTGAGTACTGGAATTGCATCAATGTCAATCCTATGATAAATTTGATCATCATGTTCAGTTTCCACATCGTTAGCATGGTTTGGGTATTGTGAAGTTAAAGGTTCATGTAATATCATTTCATCACTGTCAACATCCATACCATTACTAACCTTTTTCCCAACTGAACAAACTATTGATTTTTTAGGATCAACTTGATCTCTCACATAAAAAACTTGTTTGGCAAGGGAAGCTAAAATGAAACAATCATTTTTCTGATCTATCTAAGTGATATACGGTTTTCGGAGTTAAGCATAACAAAGTTTATGAAATCATTGACTCCATCCGTGTATTTTTCAGACAACCTATTGTCATTCTTTATCCATGATATCTCCATTTGAATGTTACCTGACAATTGAGTTCCAATTTGTCACATTTAACTGATCATTTTTACAAATAAAATAAAATACATCCTACATAGCGCTTTTTTGATTTTTATATATTAATACTAATTTATAGACCACAGATATTATTCAATTCCCCAAGTTAGTCTTGAGTGTTTTATTTTTACTATTTGAAGACCACATATGACTGTGGTTGAGCCTTAAGTACTTTACAAAACTAGATGTGTTTTCCCAAGTGTACATACTAGACTGAATTTTAATTTGAGCACCAGAAATTTTACTCATGCAATCGTTTCGATCATATACATACATATACAGTCATGGTAATGAGTTAATCACTTCAAAAATTAACCAAATAATGTATTTAATTTTTAGCACCAGATAATTTCAGAAACATACCTCTTGAGGAAGTTATAAGTTAGGTAAAACAAAATATTTGTAGACCGTGCGTGCCTGGACAATCAATCCATAGATCCGATCTTAAAAGAAGCCTTTGGAGATTTTACAAATTAGGAAAACACCTGAAGTGCAAATTAGGAAAACTACATTAAAAAAGAAAGTAGTACTTTTCTATAAGCCATAGAGAAGTGTTTGTGTTTATCTCATATACTTAGATGATTTCTTCTACAGATTATATGAAAAGAATTTAACAGCTAAAAAAAAGATAGTGTATTAATAGTGTTCTACATGTAGGGAAAAAAGTACATTAACAATATTATTACACCTTTAGGAGGATAAAACTAAGTTCGACCAAAAAAGAATCAAATTGTAGTTGGGATAGAGAAGATACTCACAACTTAAATATTACTTTTATGTAAGAGTAATATTTATAGTCGATTTCATATTAATATTCCCACAGAGCTAATTAAATCAGTTTAGAGTGTCACTTATTGTTGGTCCCGGTTGTACTGGATACAGTCTAGAGGGGGGGGGGGGGTGAATAGACTGTATTGGTTTTTAACTTTTTTAAGCTAAGTACCAGATTTAACAGAATAGCCTGTTCTGATGGCAGAACAGACTGGCAGCATATGGGGTTCTGGTAGGGAGTTCTGTTAGTAGCCTCAGAGAAGCAAAGGCAGTAGGCCTTCTGTTAACTCACAAGACAAGTTCTACTGAACACAGATACCAAGTCTTTGGAGTTAAGCATTTCAAATAAAAATAATGAATGTAATGTAGTAAGTAAATGACACTAGGGCTTTTTATAGTGGTTCAAGGAACAACTTGTTCCTCTAGTCCACTTTTCCACTAAGCTTGTAAAAACGACCGTTTATAACGTCTTAGCCCTATCACTTAAGAAGCTCTCCACGTCTTCTTCAAGTGTAGATGTATTCTTGGATGCACTTCCGGCTTCTCTAAGACTAGTCCTTTCACTTAGCTTTCCCGGAAGTATCACCACTTCACTGCTCCAGGTACTTGGACGTCCTTCTTGTGAAAGAAGAGGTTCTGTTCAGAACAGAGGTTCCTCCAACTTGCTTCGTTACAAAGGATTTGTATGTGATGAGCTTGAAGAGTTGAAGAACACTTGGAACTTAGCTTGAGTCGGAAATAAGGGTTTTTCCAACTTCTGCCTTCTCTTGTAGAGGATGATGAAGTTTTAATCTCAAGGAGGCTTTTTGCGTTTTTAGCGTTTGAATATCTTGTATGCGCAGAGTTGTAGCAAAAGTTATTGCAAAGTTATCCGGTTGTTCTTCGGAGTGTATCTTTTATACTGAGGTTGTCTTCCCGTTGGAGGAGGAGGACAACTGCATTAAATGAGCGGACAGTTGACTTGACCAGTAGGACCCGGTAAAGTTGGCGGGTTACTATTTTGGGATAAAGTAATCCTGACATTGCGGTCAATCATCTGCAATTACTCTACAGAGTACAGGAGGCATTAAATGTGCATTTAATGCGCGTACTGTAGCTTTTCCGTTCAAGACTCCTAGCCGTTGAAGGAATCTTTCAGTTGGTTTCCCGGCTTGGTGGAATTCTTCTAAGTGTCAGGCCTTCTGGTGTCTTTAACAGAGAGTTGATCAGAGAGGGTCTTGAGCAATTCTGTTGAAGAGATATCCAACAGAGAACCAGGAGGTTTCTGTCAGAGTAAAGGCTAACAGAGACCCTGAGGTCTTCTGTTCTGAGGCAGAGAACCAAAGGTCCTCTGTCAGAAGGTCTTCTGCTCTGGAGGCCTTCTGCCAGTCGATTATACTAAGAACTTTTACAAAGGAGAAATTCTAATACATTAAATCTAAAGAGGGGTACTCTAAAGTCCTAATTAATATAGCATCATCAAAATCTAATTACAAATATTCCTTACAATTTCCCCCTTTTTGATGATGCCAAAACCCTTTAACTATTTCCAGAGAAGTACCTTCACCATAAAGAATTAAAGTTTAAAACTTTCATTAAAATCTTGGTGGGCAACTTGGCATAGGAAAATAGTAAGAGTACAGTACATTCAGATAGCAGATAAAACAAATAAATCAGAGCAGGACAAGGAACACAGAAAGCAATCAAACATACATAAGAGACAGATGAGAAGGAATTGCCTTACACAAATGGAGGCAGAGATGATCTTTTATTAAGAGAAAGAGTAGGATGTTCCTTTACAAATTGTCCCTTGCAGCATGAGCTATGGCTTGATCATCCAGTTCCTTTAGTCTTTTGAGCTCAGCATTGACTTCTTCTCTAATAGCTATGAGGTTCCCAGCTCTCTGATAGGATGCCCAAATGGGTGAGAGCTTGCAGTCAAGATAGTTAAGGACACCTTCATGGATGTCCTTCCATGGAAGGATTCTGTTAAGGTACCAGTACTCAGCTTCTTCCAGTGATCCGCCATGCTTGACTCTTATTCGACCTTCTCTGTCAAGGTAGAGGTTCTGCTGCTGTGTAGGAGTCATTTTCTGTTGGATTTCCTCGAACTGAGCTCTGCCTATCCTCTGAGATCCATTTAGTCTCCATTCCCTGAAGTTTAGAGCTTTTCTCTTCTTGGATGAGGTTCTGTGGGGAGATGAGGGTCTAGAGACTCCAGCTTCTTTCTTCTTTTGCATGGAAGCCTGAAAGTAGGGGGCTGGATCAACAGAGGGGCCAGCTGAGGTTCTGGTGAGTTGCTTCTTCTTAGGGTGAGGGTCCTCTTCCCCCTTTTTGGCATCATCCAGGTCAGAGATCATCATAGCAAGTCTCTGAAACTCTGTTGCCTGGGATGTGGCAATCTGCTCTAGGGTTTCTGGAAGTGTCTGTGTTACAGAGGTGAGACCTTCTATCAGAGCTTGTTGTTTGTGGACAGCTGAGGCAATATCCTTGGAACTTGCTTCAAGGAGAACCAATTTCTGGTATCTCTCTTTGTCGTCAGCAAACAGAGTTCTGGTTTGATCACGGTGGACTTTGCAGAGTTCCTCTATGTCTAACAGCTGTTCTTTGGTTTTGGTATCAGCCCATTGGATATCTTCAAGATTGGTGGAGATGGTCTGAATTGCTTTACCTTGAGCCATCAGGGTTTGGTGAAATGTGAATAAGGTCTTATGAATGCCTTCTACTTCGGTTGACAGAGCTTCAGTCTTAATAGAGGATGAATCCATGAAGTTGTGTAAGGATTCTGTTAGGGCAGAGAAGCGGGATGAGATGAAGTCCATACCAGAGTTGAGGTTGTCATTAACGTGAGACAAGTGCTCAAAGTGTTTGTCGTTGATTTGAATGAGCTTGTTCATGCCATCCAAAATTTGTCCACCAAATTCTTCTGCAGCTTCAATGAACTGATTGAAGGGCATTTGGGGTTCTGTTCCTGCTTGTTCTGGCATTCCCAATCCTCTGGACCTGTGCATAGGAGGCCTTCTTGTTTGTTGCAGAGAGGGTTTCTGAGGAGAGGGTTCTCTGGTAGGAGTTGGTTGACGTTTAGAGGTGAGATCTCCAGCAAGAGAGGATGGAAGGAAACCATCATTGTCACTATCAGATGAGAGGATACGGTGTAGAGGCTGTCTCTTGGGAGTAGATGCAGCTGAGTGCAGAGAGGTTCTAGGAGAGTTTGCAGCAGGAGAGGGTGGCTTATGTTGAGATTGAGGGGGGGGGGATTTCTGAGTTGAGGTGGTTTTTTGGTGTTGGGGTGTGGGTTGGGGAGAGGGAATTTTTTGTTGAGGATGAGATGGTGGAGGTGAAGGAGAAAGATTTCTTGTAGAATGTGTTGGTTTACAAGGGGAAGAAGGTTCGGGTTCGACAGAAGGAGTTTTCTGGGGTGAGGGTGAGGGGGTATTCTGTGGAGGAGTTGATTTCTGTGGAGATGGGGTTTTCTGGTGAGGAGATTGGGGTGGAGTAGTAAAGGGAGTTGGGATTATGGGTGAGGGTTGAGATTCAGGAATTACCTCAAGCAGAGTTTCTGTGAATTGTGAATCCCTCCATTCTTTGACCAGCTTCTCCATGGCCAAAGGAAGATCATTAGCAGTGGAGGGTTCCCCTTCTCCATGAGCACTATGACAAAATTTGATGAGAGATTCCTTTCTCTTCTTCTCAATCAGCCACTCATCAAAGGCTGTCATCTCATCTTCTGTCAGAGCCTTGACATGCTCTTCTTCAGTGTCATGAGTGTGCTTGCTTTTGCCTTTGCATTCCTTCTTTTTCTTGTCTGCAAGAACAAATAGAAGGAAGTCCTTGTTGAGGCATAGCTCAACATTTTTTGTACCAGTCCACCTGAGGACTGCAGCTTCTTCACTAATAAAGTTGGGGAGCAATCTGATTAGTTCAGAGAGGGATCCCATTCTCCACTTCCTCCAAGCCAGAACCCTGAGAAATTCTTTGTCAAGAGCAGAGGAGACATTCTCCTGGGGTTCTGAGTGCTTGGGTGTTCTGTTAGCTTCATGATGTTCTGGTGAGGAAAGCATCATTAGTTGATCAGGCATTGTTGTAGAGGGAGATATGTGAGATTCCCCCTGACTAGTAGCATCCAGTACTACTACTTCCTCTTCAGAGTCACTGGACTCAAAAACAATCCTCTTGCCTTGCCAAGCATTTCTGTTGACTGGAGCAGAGGTGATAGAATCCTCTAGCTCCTCCTGTACAGCAGGAGTCAGAATCTTTGCCTTCTTTGCAATGGGGGAGGCAGAGGGGGTGCTTTCTGTAGAGATAGGGGAAGGAGCATTTCTCTTTATAACAGACTTCTTTGCCACCAGCTTCTGAACTTTGGCTGGGGCAGCCTTCTTCAAAACAACCTTCTTCACAAGTTTTCTGATCAGAACCTCCTCCTCTTCAGATTCTGATGGGGTTGAGGGCTTCTGCTGTTTCTTCCCAGCCTTCTTGGGTTTGATGACCTTCTGTTGAAGCTTCTCCCGGTTAAACTCCAAGGTCCTCAGCCTCTTTTGTTCAGCCTTGAGGGCAATCTTTCTGTCACCAGAGGTATTGAGGAAAAGGAGTTTGGTGTAGTCTGCCTCAATAGGGTTTCTCAGCCCTATCCTTGCCTTTAACAGAGTTTCAGATATCAGAAGGCCATAACCCATGGGGGTTTTGAAAAGTCTGGTTTCCTTGTCTTTCTTCATGATGAATTCAACTAGGGATTTGATGATTACCTGTCCCCAGTTGATGTTCATCCCATGATGAACTGCAAAAACAGCTTTTGCATTGAGAACTGTCATGTCGTCAGTGGAGGTGCTCTTGCTCCAGACACACCTATGGAAGATGTTGACGAGCTTCTCATAGTCACTTTGAAGAAGATTCTTCTTCATGTATAGTTTGGGAGCTTTATCCACTTCAGGTCGGCAGTAGAGTTGGACAAAGTTGTCCAAAGTGACCTTGACACTATCTAGGGATAAAAAGCCTTCAGTGTCTTCTTCTTGAGGATCCTCCACTACGCCAAACATAGCGTTGATAATTTCAGGAGTGAGGATTATGTCATCACCATTGACATTCGACTTGATAGTCTCTCCTTCATACGTAGCATTTAGATAGAACTCTGCCACGTCCTTCGTGCTGTAGGAATCAAAATGATAGCCTACAACCTTGTTTAGTTGCGATTCCTCCATTCCCTTGATGATTTTCATCATCGTTTCATGATTTGCTGCAAGTTCAGGGAGTGCGGAAAGATCGTAGTTCATCCCAGTATAAATGTTAGTGACCAAGATGTTGATTTCTTCCTTGGTGAGGTCGTTGATGTTGATGAAAGCCATTAGAACAGGGAAAAGTTTTTGAGAACTTGAGAGCTATGGAGGTTTGAGAATTTGAGAGTAATGAAAGCAGTAACGGTTTAGGTTTGAGGAAGAGGAATATATGGGTTCGGGTTAGTGGACGCTTGAGATTATTTACGGTTCCGAGGTACCAATAAATGGAAAAAGGGGCGCAGTATACCGTTTAAGGGTAAAAGGGTAAAAGACCTTTATTAAGTTACTAGGTCACCCGGTTTCTCAAAATTTTCTAAGTCCACAACCTTCTGTTACATGTAAGGTTTTCTGAGGATAAAAAAAAAAGGGGGGGGGGGGGGTTCTGTTGCTGAGGTGTTCTGTCAGGAACGGGGGTTCTCTGTTCAGGATAGAAGGGGTGAACAGAAGGAGTTCTGCAACAGGTATTCTGTTAGCAGAGATTTAGCAACAGAGGGCCTTCCTTTTCAACTTTCTCTTGGAATTTCATCCATCATTCCCAATTCCTCTCTCAGTTTGTTGAATCTAGCCTCAGGAAGAGGCTTTGTCAGAATGTCTGCAAGCTGATCTTCTGTTGGCACATGCTCCATGCATATGTGCTTCTTTTCAACATGATCTCTAATGAAGTGATGTCTGATCTCAATGTGCTTTGTCCTGGAGTGAAGAACTGGATTCTGAGTGATGGAAATGGCACTGGTGTTGTCACAAAGCAATTTGATCTCCTTTGCTTGAATTCCACAATCCTTCAGCTGTTTCTTCATCCAGAGTAGCTGAGCACAGCAACTCCCAGCTGCAATGTATTCAGCTTCTGCTGTACTTGTTGAGATTGAATTCTGCTTCTTGCTAAACCAGGAAACAAGCCTTCCTCCTAGCATTTGGCAGTGACCAGAGGTGCTTTTCCTGTCTAATCTGCAACCTGCAAAATCTGAGTCAGAGTAACCAATTAGTTCAAAGTTACCTCCCTTTGGATACCATAGGCCTGCATTTGGATTTCCTTTTATATATCTGATGATTCTCTTTGCAGCACTAAGATGGCTCTCCTTGGGCTTTGATTGGTATCTGGCACAGATTCCAACAGAGAATGAGATATCTGGTCTGCTTGCAGTCAGATACAGCAGAGATCCTATGATTCCTCTGTAGGTAGTTGCATCGACATCCTTTCCTTCACCATCCGGACCAATTCCTTGTGAGGTGTTCATGGGAATCTTCACTGAGGATTTGCCTTCCACTCCAAACTTCTTGATCAGGTCTCTGGTATACTTCCCTTGATTGATAAAGATTTCTTCTGGAACTTGTTTGACTTGTAGTCCTAGGAAGTAGCTGAGTTCTCCCATCATACTCATTTCAAATTGACTCTGCATCACTTGAGAAAATTTCTTGCATAGTTCTGAATTAGTACTACCAAATATAATATCATCAACATATATTTGTACTAACAGAATATGATTAGGAACAGAGATTTGAAATAGAGTTTTGTCAACCTTTCCCTTAGTAAACCCATGGTTCACTAGGAATAGTGACAATGTGTCATACCATGCTCTGGGAGCTTGCTTAAGACCATAGAGGGTCTTTTTAATCTTGTAGACACAGGAGGAGTGAGTAGGAATGACAAAACCTGGTGGTTGTTCCACATAAACTTCTTCTTCAAGATCTCCATTCAGAAATGCACTTTTGACATCCATGTGATAGACCTTGATGTTGTTGTAGGTAGCATAGGCTAGAAATATTCTGATGGCTTCCAGTCTGGCAACTGGTGCAAAAGTCTCATCAAAATCTATTCCTTCTTCTTGGCAATAACCCTTAGCTACCAGCCTTGCTTTATTCCTTACAATGTTGCCATCTTCGTCAGCTTTGTTCTTGAATACCCATTTTGTTCCAATGACATTCTGGTGCTTTGGCCTAGGAACAAGTTCTCATACTTTGTTCCTTTCAAATTGAGTAAGCTCTTCTTGCATTGCATTGATCCAATCTGAGTCTGCAAGAGCTTCTTCTACAGTCATGGATTCCATCTGAGATATATAGCAGGCAAGCATTGCTTCTCTCCTTGTTGATGCTGATCTGGTCTGCACACCACTTCTGATCTGTTCAATTACTTGGTTAGGGGGATGGTCTCTTAACCATGTCAGATCAGGTTCTGTCAGTTGTTGTCTGGGTTTCTCTGGTTCTTCATCTTCTGAATCCTCATCTTCATTCAACAGAAGGGGGTTTGGTGCAGGTGTTGGAAATGCAGGGTTATCTGCTACCTCTTCTGTTGGTTCAGGTGTTCTATCTTCTATGTTGACTTCTTTGAGGATCTCTGTTACTTCTTTAACAGAAGTGCTATCATCAAACTTCACATGTATAGACTCTTCAACATGTAGAGTCCTTCTGTTGAGTACTCTATAGGCTTTACTGGTGTTTGAATAGCCTATAAAGATACCTTCATCAGCTTTCTCTTGAAAGACTTTCAGATGCTCCTTTTCATTGTTAAGGATGTAGCACTTGCATCCAAACACATGAAAGTAGATGATGTTGGGTTTTCTTCCTTTCCAGAGTTCATAAGGGGTCCTCTGGTGATTCTTGTTGATCATGCTTCTGTTCTGGGTATAGCATGCAGTGTTGATTGCTTCAGCCCAGTATCTCATAGGTAGTCCAGATTCTGCAATCATTGTCCTTGCAGCTTCTTTTAATGTTCTGTTCCTCCTTTCTGCTACGCCATTCTGTTGAGGGGTTCTGGCGGCAGAGAGTTGATGAAAGGTTCCATTTTGATCACAGAAGTCCGTTATGACTTGGTTGACAAATTCAGTTCCTCTGTCAGACCTGATTGTCTTAACCTTCAAGTTCTTCTCAGTCTGAAGTTGCTTTAACAGAGATGGCAACTATTGAAGAGTTTCATTCTTCTTTGACAGAACGATATTCCATGTATATTTGGAGTAGTCATCAACCATGACTAGGGTGTATTTCTTGCCACCAACACTTGGAGTTTCAACAGGTCCAAATAAATCCATGTGGATTAGATTTAAAGGACTTGTAGAAAGATCTCCAGCAATGGGTTTGAGAGAGTTCTTCTGTTGCTTTCCCTTCTGGCATGCACTGCAGAGGGTCTCTTTCTTGTAAACTATGTCTCGCAGTCCATCAACAATGTGTTCTCTTGCCAGTTTGGTGATTGTTTTGAAGTTCAAATGGCTAAGCTTCTTGTGCCAGTCCCAACTTAGTTTTGAATCTCCCTTGGCTATCAGGCAAACTTCATCCTTTGCAGTGTTCCAATCAACCACATAGATGTTCTTCTTCCTTGATGCTGTAAGAGCCACTTCTCTAGTTGTCTCATGCTTCACATAGCAGAAGTCCTTTGTGAATTCAATAGTGTAGCCTTTGTCACAGAATTGGCTAGAACTCAGCAAGTTGAACTTCAGTCCTTTAACATATGAGACATCATCAATGACTATTTGGTTCTTGATCACCTTCCCTCTTCCTTTTGTTTGACCTTCTTTGTCATTACCTCCAAAGGTAACTCTAGGTCCTTTGCATTTCTGGAACTCAATTAGGCAACTTCTGTCATCTGTCATGTGTCTGGATCATCAACTATCAATAAACCATTCTTGCTCTGAGATAGCTCCAGCACACAGTTCCTGCAAGATCAAAAGAAGGATTTAGGTACCCCAGCAATGTTGGGTCCTGGGGGGTCATGGAGTCTGGGTAGTTGGTACCATTTTGGTCTCATCAGGTGAAACCTTGGTGGTTGGTACCCATTGTCCACCTGGTAGTTATAGTAAACCAAAGTGTGATTCACTTTGGGCAGATGCTTGTGAGGGTCATGCTTCCTGTTTACATACTTTTGCATAGCTTTCTTTGTTGGAAAAAAGTCCCATATACTATCAAGAGCAGAGGGACGGTTAGCTTTGGGCTTCTGAAGTTGACCAGCCAACCTCTTCGGCCTAAAGTTAACTCTCTCTTGATATTTCCCCTTCTGGTGGTCAATTCTGGCACGATTGTCACGAGGTTGTCTGTCAATGAAAGGTCTTTTATTTTTGTTATTCTGAAAACCCTTTCTGTTGTTAGGTTTTCTGCCAGGTTCATTATTTTTCAAAAAGGGTTTCTGTTGAACCTTTATCTTTCCCTTTTCTGGTCTAACTTCCTCTTGGACAACTTTGGTGCCAGATACACCAGCTTGACAGATGGGGCTAGAGATCAGTGGCACTATGACCTTATCTGCTTTAGCAACACTGGTGCTAGGCATTACGGAAGGCTCACCTGATTCTGTTGAGCCATAACCAAGGCCAAAGTCAGTGCCAATTTGTTGATCAAGTAAAATCTTTTCCATGGAAGACTGGGCCTTCTGGTAAGCTTTGTACTTGATCTCAAGAGGCTCAATTTCTCTTATTCTCTTGAGAAGAGAAACATTTTCAGTTCCAGCTTATCTCTCTCCTTAATTAGAAGATTGATTTTGATCTCAACCTCCTTTTTTAAGTCAAGAATTTCAGCCTTCAGCTTACTGTTTTCTACTGTGACAGAGGAATAAGTGGCTTGGATGGCCTTAAACTCTTCCCAAAATTCTGACATTGAATCAGAATCAAAAGCTAAGCCTACCGAAGAAAAACTAGATGCAGAAGTAGAGGTTACCTCATCATCAGAATGAGCCATGAGGCATAGGTCTTCTGTCTCAGTATCAAGGCAACAGAATGCCTCATCAGAGTCAGATTCAGAACTGGATTCTGTCTCAGACAAAGGGTCTTTCTCGAGCTGTTCTGTCACGAGTGCTTTCCTTCTTCTGGAATTATCTTCATATTTCTTCTTTTCTACATCATGCTCTTGTTTCTTAGACACTCTTGGATGTGGACACTCTGCCTTGAAATGTCCAGGTTGTCTGCAGTTGTAACAGAGAAGCTCACCACTGCTCTATGTTGTTTTGACCTTCTGGAATGGCTTTCTGCTGAATGATGGACTTCTTCCATCTTTGGGATTCTTCATAAACTTCTTGAATCTCCTAGCAAAAGCAGCCATATATTCGTCAGATAAAAGTACTGAGAGGTCAAAATCATTTACCTTTGATGTGTTGGCAGTGAGGGCTGTAGTGGTCCTCTCTTCTGGTACATCTTCTTTTTCTTCAATCATTTCAAACTCATGAGCTTTGAGATCTGAAATGAGCTTATCAGTGGGATAAGTCTTCACATCCTTGCTGGCTTGGACAACAACCACCTTCATCTTCCATGCTGAGGGCAGTCCCCTCAACACCTTGAGGTTGATCTCCTTGGTGGTTAGTTCCTTGCCAAGCTCAGAAAT
The DNA here is from genome assembly GCA_945859875.1 of Cuscuta europaea. Lineage (NCBI taxonomy): Eukaryota > Viridiplantae > Streptophyta > Magnoliopsida > Solanales > Convolvulaceae > Cuscuta > Cuscuta europaea. The sequence continues at coordinate 1,815,871 of CAMAPE010000051.1, read as the reverse complement.
CTCTCCAGTGAGAGTGAGGAGCCTGTCATACATCTTGGAGATGCTTTCACCAGGAAGAAGCTTGAAGTCATCAAACTTCTTGTTGGCTATTGTGAGCTTGTTGTCCTTCTCTTGCTCATCACCAGCTCCAATGAGCTCAAGAGTATCCCAGATTTCTTTTGCAGTCTTGCACTTCTTTATTCTGTTGAAGTACCTATCATCGATGGACTTGTAAAGAATGTCTTTAGCAATGTTGTCCAGATTGTATTTCCTTCTTTCTTCAGTAGTCCACTCAGATTTGGCTTTATTGATCATCTGAGGTCTGGTGTTATCAATAGCATGTTCAGGGTTGACCTTCTGGAAGCTTGTGAAGGGCCCAATGTCAAGTACTTCCCACATCTCATCATGCAGTGCACAGAGATGTTCCTTCATTCGGATCCTCCAGTCATCAAACTTGAGATCTGAGAACATAAGATTCTTGGAAAGGGAGTGATCCATTATATCAGATTAAAAATGAGGTAAAACAGATAAACAAGGGGATCTTTGTTCAGCAAATAACCTAAGAGATTATTAGAACAAGGAGGCTCTGATACCACTTGTTTGTCCCGGTTGTACTGGATACAGTCTAGGGGGGTGAATAGACTGTATTGGTTTTTAACTTTTTCAAGCTAAGTACCAGATTTAACAGAATAGCCTGTTCTGATGGCAGAACAGACTAGCAGCGGATGGGGTTCTGGTAGGGAGTTCTGTTAGTAGCCTCAGAGAAGCAAAGGCAGTAGGCCTTCTGTTAACTCACAAGACAAGTTCTTCTGAACACAGATACCAAGTCTTTGGAGTTAAGTAGTTCAAATAAAAATAATGAATGTAATGCAGTAAGTAAATGACACCAGGGCTCTTTATAGTGGTTCAAGGAACAACTTGTTCCTCTAGTCCACTGTTCCACTAAGCTTGTAAAAACGACCGTTTACAACGTCTTAGCCCTATCACTTAAGAAGCTCTCCACGTCTTCTTCAAGTGTAGATGTCTTCTTGGATGCACTTCCGGCTTCCCTAAGACTGGTCCTTTCACTGAGCTTTCCCGGAAGTATCACCACTTCACTGCTCCAGGTACTTGGACGTCCTTCTTGTGAAAGTAGAGGTTCTGTTGAGAACAGAGGTTCCTCCAACTTTCTTCGTTACAAAGGATTTGTATGTGATGAGCTTGAAGAGTTGAAGAACACTTGGAACTTTGCTTGAGTCAGAAATAAGGGTTTTTCCAACTTCTGCCTTCTCTTGTAGAGGATGATGAAGTTTTAATCTCAAGGAGGCTTTTTGCGTTTTTAGCGTTTGAATATCTTGTATGCGCAGAGTTGTAGCAAAAGTTATTGCAAAGTTATCCGGTTGTTCTTCGGAGTGTATCTTTTATACTGAGGTTGTCTTCCCGTTGGAGGAGAAGGAGGACAACTGCATTAAATGAGCGGACAGTTGACTTGACCAGTAGGACCCGGTAAAGTTGGCGGGTTACTATTTTGGGATAAAGTAATCCTGACATTGTGGCCAATCATCTGCAATTACTCTACAGAGTACGGGAGGCATTAAATGTGCATTTAATGTGCGTACTGTAGCTTTTCCGTTCAAGACTCCTAGCCGTTGAAGGAATCTTTCAGTTGGTTTCCCGGCTTGGTGGAATTCTTCTAAGTGTGAGGCCTTCTGGTGTCTTTAACAGAGAGTTGATCAGAGAGGGTCTTGAGCACTTCTGTTGAAGACATATCAAACAGAGAACCAGGAGGGTTTCTATCAGAGTAAAGGCTAACAGAGACCCTAAGGTCTTCTGTTCTGAGGCAGAGAACCAAAGGTCCTCTGTCAGGAGGTCTTCTGCTCTGGAGGCCTTCTGCCAGTCGATTATACTAAGAACTTTTACAAAGGAGAAATTCTAATACTGTAAATCTAAAGAGGGGTACTCTAAAGTCCTAATTAATATAGCATCATCAAAATCTAATTACAAATATTCCTTACACTTATAATGAATTTCTTTTCTGTTTTATACTTGCGAATTGCAATCTTGTAAAGAATTTGGGCAGTAAGTATAAGTATAGACTGTAATTACTCAAATGGTCATGAAAGTAAAAGGTGTTAAAAAATAACAATGCATTCTCAAGTTCTATTGAAGTTTGAAGCTAGGTGTTAACTCATTTATTTATGTTGATATTGACAATAACAATGAATTATTGGTCATATAGAGTAATTTTTAAAGTTCTTGCATGTCAAATAACACCTACAAGAGATGCATTGTAAGTTCCTCTTCAACACATAGCTCATGCAATTAAAAGATGGAGTACAGGTGTAGTTGTAAAATTGAATAATGCTAACCCATTTTTACAGTTGGACTCCATATGGAACACAAGTAACTAATACAGAGCACTATACATAAAACTTAAAGTCTACTTTCTCTATGAGAAGAAAAGCCAAAAGAGAGAGAAAAATTGGATTTGCAGCAACAGGTCGCGACAGATGTAAGTTATTGGCCAGAAAGATCTCGTGCGAAATAGCAGATCAAGAGAAATGACGGCATGAGAACATAATGGAGTCCATGAGATAACGAGAACACAAGAGAAAAGAATACCTGAAAATAGACGGCAGATGGTTTGGAAGAAGACTCGTCCAACCAGGCCGGGAGAGAGACTCCGGATTGAAGCACTGGTTTGGGTTGAATCGCACGAACGAGAGCAGAGGTCACGACGGTAATCGCTTGATAGATGGAGTAATAATCGGCGTATGTGCGTGTGGATTTAATCGACTGCAGGGAGATGAAGACTCACGGCCGTCATTGTTAATCGTCAATTGATCGATATAGCTAGGGTTCGGTGCAGTGTAACGAAGGAAGAGAGGGAAAGGTGGAATACGCGATAGATAGGGTTCGGCCTGAGGATAGATGCAAAATATGTTTAAGTGTTTTTTTAATTGTTAATATCTGATACAAAAATGTCAAAGAATAATAAAAGTTTTGGAAACAAATGTCAATGTGAAACAGTGATACAATTGTATCAGAAAATACTGACACTTATATATTAAACACAAAATATGTCGTATATTAATGACACTATATTAGAAAGTGTCACTAACAAAGTGTCACTGTAAGGCAGTTTTCTAGTAGTGATAGTGAGTATGTATGGTGGAAGTTTGTGCAGACGAGAGAGAAATGCGTAAATTGGAAGAATTGTTGTGAGCCACAAATTCTTTATCAAAAAGGAAAAATGGAAGTTTATTTTGAAATACTCAAATAGAAAAGTTGAAAGTTTTTTAGGGGATAGAGAGTAACTCTTTCTATATATACATGAATCATGTGACATCAACATCATCACATATTTTTGTAGTAGAGACTCTCGCTAAAAATGTTTAATGATAGTAATGGTGATGTTAAACATGCCATATGATTCCATAGAAGAATCATATATGACTCCTTAAAATCTCTCGTAATATTCCTCTATGCAAACTCAAGTTAACGTTAATTGTGTGACTTTGAAATTGTTGTCTCGAGTTGGATACCGGTTGCTAAAATTTAAGTGATAGACTAATGGAGTCTGTATACCATAGGGCTTGTACCGTACAACTGGTAGGATTTTAGCAATTTAAGTGAAATTTGTGACTTCCGCTAAATGAACATTAATGCACGTTTAATGAGCATCAGAAACATTTATTGAGTATTGAGAGACTAATAATGAACATCGTGATATCAACTTCACATCTTATAATTCACTTTTTTTAAATATCTACAATGAACCCGTATGAATTTAATATGTGAATTTAATGTAATATTGTACTTTCAGAATATGCATGAATATGACATTTCAAAACGAGTATTACACCAATATCAAATGAGCATCCATTAATTACAAATGAGTATCGAAAAAATCTAAAAGCTCATTTAAAATCATTATTATGCTCAGAATTTCATTTGTGTATTTATGATCATATCTTTAAAATTACGTACAACATAGGTTTCTCCTAACCCAAAAACCAACCAAACTCACCAGACCTAAGTAAGAAAAAGAGAAATTGGCGTATACACCGTGAAATCCATCCATATCCTCCGTTGAGAGCTTCATCCTCGCAGATCCGAGAGGCGAGCGAAGCGACATTGGCGAGGAAGTGATGAGCCACGTGAGGTGGAGGATCGACTGTGCGAATTGAAGTCCATCGTTGAGAGTTCCATGTCGCGGATCCGACTGTGCGAGCGAAGCTCTGAGAAAAAATGAAAGGTGTGCAACAAACAAAAAATCCGGTTGTACCGTGCGCAAAACGTACAGCCGGTTGTACGAGATAGTTTACCAGATTTATGAGGTACATTTGGCCAAACAACTTAAGTGACGACTGAATTACAAAATGCAAAACTATCTTATTTTTTAATAGAAACAGAATAAAATTTAAATAAAGGATGGTGAAGTTGACATAACCTTACAATAAATTAAAAAGGCTTAGGGCCTGTTTACTAACAGAGATATTTTCCAGTTTTCTATTTCTGTTTTTCGTTCTACAATTTTCTGTTTACATTTTCCAGTTTTTCTATCTCCAATTTTATGTTTTCATTTTTTTTTTTCCATTTTCAAATCTGAAAACATGTTAATCAATTTTTTTCACCCGGTTCCAGAAGATTGAAAGTACAGTCCTATTATGAAATCAAACCTAGTACAACCCAAGTAGGGTACCAGGTCCCACGTATAGGAAAGTCGAGACCAAAATCGGCCGGGCCCGATCGATCTCAACAGATAGTTTGACGAATTCTTTTCTCATTTCCCTATTGGTTGACAACTCAACAGTTCTTTTAAAACTCTTCACTTTAAAAAGTGATTTCAAATAACCAAGACTGAACCACCGGGTCATTGACTGGCCCAGACAGGGATCGCAGGTTCGTTGACGGGACTGGCCCTAAACCGCTTAGTCGTGGATCAGATTAGACAGGGATTGTCAGGTCATCGATCGGACAGGATAGTGACCGGCCGCTGGGACATCAATCGGACAGGATAGGGACCTTCGGGTCGTGGACCGAACCAGATAGGGGTCGCGGGGTCATGGATCGGACTCGACGGGGGATCGCCGGGTCGTGGACCAAACCAGACCGGGATTGCGAGGCCGTCGATCGGACTGGACAAGGACCGTCGGATCAATGACCGGATCGGATCGTCAGGTCGGTGACCGGACCAGGTATGGACTGTTGGGTCGTTGACAGGACCAGACGAGGACCGCCGAGTCATTGACCATACTGGATCAGACCGGGACTACCCCCCCCCCCCCTTCCCGTCGACGGACTGAACACGTACCGCTTGATCGTGGATCGGACCGGACAGGGACCGTCGGGTCAATGACCGAATCAGACCGCCAGGTCGTTGACCGGACCAGATAGGGACCGGATGCACCACTAGGTGTAAGTATGAAAATTCATTACATCGGCACTGCAGCATCCACGTTTTCCAAATTTGGAAAACTAGTAAAAATCACTTCTCCAATTCATTAAGGAAAAGAGAGACATCTCATTTTTTTCGTTTCCGAAAACGATTTGGTAAACGCAGTTTTTTGTTTTCTTTTCTCTAGTTTTCCAGTAATTTTCTTTGGTAAACAGGTTTTCTATTTTCTTTTTTCCAGTTTTCCAGCTTTCTAAAAATCTGAAAAATACCTCTGTTAGTAAACAAACCCTTAATTTTTTATCAAACCAAGTACATTTTTTTATAGAACAATCTGATTATATTTGAAGTCTATTAAAGCTGAAATGGTCATGTAAATATAATCCTTGCCTTTGTCATGGACTTTTAAAATAAAACTGTAGTCGTGGTGAATAATGTATAAAGTGTAGGGGAAAAGATTGAAAAAATGGGGAAAATGTTTGGTGCACATTTTGGTGTAGGCCTTTCATACACTTATCTGTCTCACGCACACAAACTTATCTTTCCACAGACAATTCTACAGAATTGTTTGTGGATAGACAATTCTATGTGCGTGAGATAGACGATCGTACGAAATGTGTACACAAAAATATGTACACCTAGCACAGCTCTTGAAAAAATATAAAGGAAAAATGAATAAAATAGATAAATGTTATAACGGACTTACAATTTGCTCGACAAAATGTTACAAATAACTTAGTATAGAAAGAGAAAAAGGAAAGTGATGTGTTATAGATATACTATTAAAATATTAAGTGTTGAAGGAATATTGAGACTTGAAAGTCTATTTTGCTGTGGGTGTTATGAGATTCCCGGACTCCATAACGCATTGCTCCCGTCTGGTGATGACTACACTCTCAAATGATCATCGCATTGGATACAGCTTTTGCAGATTGACCTGTAAAGTGAATAAAAAAAATACTAATAAAGAGTGTCGCCGAGTTGCCTTGAATTGCCTGTCGGCTGGCTTATGATTCTCTTCACTACTGTGCAATCCGATCCCCCATTATAGGGTGTGCAAATTATACTAATACTCCCTCCGTTTCCAAAAATACTTCTCACTTTCCTTTTTGGGTTGTTCCCAAAAATACTTCCCACTTTCCCATTTTGGACAATTTGTGTGGCTCACATTCATTTTACATTTTTCTTACACAACCACAACCATACATTTCCACTTTATTCCACTTTCTTAATAAGCGTGCCAAGTCAAACCGGGAAGAATTTTTAGGAACGGAGGGAGTATATCTTAGGTAGCACTAATTTAGAATGCACAATATATTGTTACGTCATACTCCTCCCGTCCCTTAAAACTTTGTCATCTTTCTTTTTTGGGACGTCCCAAAAAATTTTGCCACTTTCCCTTTTAATCAATTATTTTGTGGTTTGTGTTATTTCTCTCCTCTGCACAAACCTCAACCACACAGTTTTTACTTTATTATTCTACGTGCCGGTCAACTTTGGCAAAGTTTTAAGGGACAGAGGTAGTATGAAACAGTGAAACACCGACCTGTTGTTGGATGCTTACGTACTAAAAGAAAGAATGACTAAAATATTACTCGTCGCAATTGACCATAATATTATTCAGATCAGATCAATCAGATCAGATTAGAAAAAATTCAGATCAGATCAGAAAGATTCAGATCAGATCAGATTAGATCAGATCAGAAAAAAATTCAGATCAGATCAGAAGCATTCAATTCAGATCAGAAACATTCATAGCAAATTGGAAACATTCTATTATAATCGATTATTATTATTATTATTAATATCATCATCATCATCATCATCATTATATTATTATTATTATTATTATTAAAATTATTATTATTATACTTATTAAATAATTGTAATTATAATAATAATAGTTATTATTAGTAGTAGTATTTTTATTATTATTATTTTATTATTATAATTATTATTGACATTATTATTATTATTATCATTAGTATTATTATATACCGGTTTAGAAAGTTCAGATCAGATCAGAAGGATTTAGATCAGATCAGATCAGAAACATTTAGATCAGATCAGACATATTCATACCAGATCAGAAAGATTCATATCAGATTAGATAAGATTAGAAATATTCAGATCAGATCAGATCAGAAAAATTCAGGTCAGATCAGATCAGATCTTAAAAATTCATATCAGAAACATTCAGATCAGACGAAAAGAACAACATATAAGTGACTAAGAATAGAACAAGTGCTGAAAAATACCCTGATATGTAAATTTAATGTACACCTAAACCCTTAATCATTTTCCGTCTCCCTCTCTCTTCAATTGTCGAAGATGCACTCAGCGGCTTACACCATCGGCGCAACACCTAAGCTCCATTGAAGATGGCATCAACTCTTCAATCACCGGTCTTGATTTGCGACCTTCTCTCCTTCATCTGTAGTCGCCTCCGTCGATCCATCTCTGCCACCGCCCCTCCATCTTCACCCCCCCCCCCCCTCTGTCTTCGTCGCCCGCCTCCGATTGTCTTTTCCATTGCACTACCATCCCAGCTACATATCATTTTCTTCCCTTTCTGTTTGAGAGCGAGTGGGGCAAATCCGAGCGGGCGGGTGGCAGCGATGGTGAACAGACGAGGATCACTCCAACTACGCTACAGCCTCATTGCGGTGGCTCAATTGCAAACGGCTACATTCCAGATGGTAGAGTAACTATGATTGGCGTCAATAAGTCATCGGAGAACGCGACAAGGTAATTGGCGGCCACAACAAGTTATTGTGGCCAAAGTCCACGGCAGGTCACTGTGAAGGAGTATGTATACTCACTGGACATGCATGTCACTGGGCATACATGTCACTATCACTGGGCATATGTGTCACTAGTCACTGTGACAATAGTTGACATTGGTCACGTACGACACCTTTGGTCACTGTAGCGGGTTGCTGTAGCAGGGTTGTTGGGTTTGGGCTTAGTAAGGGCCTAACAATCTCTTTACTACTCCGTATTTTTTAGTCACATTTTTGGAACATATAAAAAAGGTCATTTTTTGTCCATATCCCTTTATTTAGCACTCCCTCCGCCCCCTGTTATTGTCTCATATCCTATTAACTTGGTCAACACAAATCACTCTTAATTTTTTACTTTATTAATCAAATTTTGTATCAAATTTGATTCTGGTTTTTGCGACTTTGTAAAGATTTTAATGTAGTTTCTGAATATGTAATTTTTTCCTAAAAATAATTGGAGTGAGGACAGGGATATGTATGCTTTATGGTCGGTCAAACATCGTAAACCGTAATGTGACAATAATAGAAGGAAGATGTAGTAATATTTAGACATAACCCCATATGAAAATTATTTTAGAATGTTCTTTATGAAAAATATCTTCACAAAAGTATAGCATTTCTAAAGTTCATAAGAATATAATGTATACCCCTCTGTTCCTCTCCAATTGTGTCATGTTTTCTTTTTTGACTATGTCATTAAGCTTTTGTCATACCTTATAGGCTTATTTAATTAGTAATATTTGTATGATTCTAATTAATTTATACTTATACACAATTTATCAATTCAATACCAACTACATAACTTTTCTTAAAATTACACCACCGCTCCATCTTGTCACAATCTTGTGGTGATGGAAGGAGTAATTAAAAGGGAAAATGGAAACTAATAATCCAACCTTTTAGCGGTCTTCTTACAATAGTCTCACCTTTTGATTATTCATGAATAATCCAACCTTTGCACCCCATCTTCATTCACTGGTCCCTGACCGATTTATGACCTGTTATTCCAAGTCATTTTCTTATCTTTGTAAAACATTATATCATAATTCCCTTGGAATTAAAGTGAAAAACATTATATCCAAAGAAGACCTTTGGAATAACAGGTCATAAATCGGTCAGGGACCAGTGAATGAAGATGGGGTGCAAAGGTTGGATTATTCATGAATAATCAAAAGGTGAGACTATTGTAACAAGACCGCTAAAAGTTTGGATTATTAGTTACCTTTTTCCCTAATTAAAATAATATTTTTGTCCAAAATTCCTTATCACTAATCCTAAAAAACCAATTTGATCAAGTTTTGTGTAACCGAGAGATCAGAGTATGAAACACCTAGTTATATGAATAATTGGAAAGTTATGATAATTGAAAATTTTGAAAAAACATATAGAAATGAAAGACAAAATGATTTTATGTTATCACATCACATTGTTATCTTCTTATTAATTAAATGCATATGAAATATCATATCATCCTATCATTTTCAATTTTATGTATCCAACTTTTTTAATTGAAGTCTTTAGTCGCATTAATCATCTTAATATTGTGTTATTTACAATTTCAATATTTGTCTTTCAATTTTTCACTTTTATACCTTTGGCTGTTATAACAAACGTATCCTTAATTAGTACTCATCACTTTTACTACTGTGTTATTTACAATTTCAATATTTGTCTTCAATATTTGTTATCACATTTATTCATCTTGCTTTTGCCAATTTGCCATTCACTTTGATCCCAGTAGAGGATCTGGGGGAAGTGCCCCGCTTCCGACTCTGAAGTTTAGTACTAGTACTTAAGATAAAAATTGTGTCCCCGCTACCCGAACAAAAAGAATTAGAGTTTTTCCATAAATATTACCAAAATATAATGAATGGACAAAAATATTACTATAGTTATTATGCATAGTCACTATACTGATAGAGTTGACACAATCTGGTCACTAAAATTACTATGGTAGTTACTAAGTCATATTTTTGTCCACTATCTTTATTTCAATCATATTGTCATTATTTCAAAAAACTATTACATATATAGGACTCCGTCGAAGACATTTAACAATTCTAGTAAGAAATATAAACAACCACAAAGGTGTGATGGAGCAAATCCTGATATGGTTACTACACGTTTTATGAAAAGTGGCATTGATGATTTTTTTGCTTAGTGTGAATAATGTTTATCCATAGTTAAAGGTCAAATAGGTATATATATGTAGTACATGACAAGGATTCTAATATGTGCCATGAACTTAATAGATTGCAAACTTTTATCTTGATAAAAAGTCCATATATGAAAAAATGTGTTAATTCGCCATAAAGTTGTTTCAAACCGACAGACCCTTCGATTTTTTATCTATAATATGATAGAAGTTAGATATATAGAATCATATTATTAAATAAAGTTGTATTAAAAGATGAAATCATAAACTTGATTTATACTTTATTTTTAACACCATAGTATATTATATTTCAGACAAGTACCAACAAATTTTGTGGCACAATGTGTAGCATTCGACATGATCCTAGTTTAGATATGAAATATTGATCATTTTATAGTATGAAAAGTAACGAGAATTCTAATGTAAAACTAGAAACAGCACAAGGATGAATCAATTGTAATCCAAATTATGTGTTTCTTTCAAAAAACAAAATATTTATTGTTTAGAATTGTGTTAATGAGTTCAAAATTAGACTTATAATCCAATATGTTCATTGTTTGAATCCGATATTGAATAATATATTTCAAGTTAAAAATAATAATTTGAATGCACTTACAAAAGAGACCAATGATACACCCGATTTGACCCATTTTCATCTATGCGGGAGTGCCCTTGCTCCAGAAAACTTCTGAGTCCGCCACTGAGTTTGATCATCAAATCGTCATCTCACGAATTCAAGTGAAAAAATCTTCTGGTATAATCCGTCCATAAATTAATTTCTAAATTGATTACACGCGCTTTGTAGCAAAAGTATCTCAGTGTATTCACATTCTTTTTTTAACTCGGAGAGAGGAATCAGACCAAAACCTTTCCAGAAGGGCATACCCTTCCAATATACATGACAATAAAATTAATGAAACAATTTATTGACATTCCGATTAGCATGTTTTTCCTTTAAAGTATGACAGAGATTGAAAATGAATAATTTATAATGTGCTCTTTATATGGGTAAAATAGTATTTTGTAACTAAAATATTAACAAAAATAGAAGTGGAAACTAACTTTTGAAACATCCGGAAAATAGGAATTTAATTATAGAAATGACGCAGTACATAGAGCCCATTTGTTAACACTGAAATTGGCTGAATCGACTGATTCTGCTGAAATTTATGTTCTGGCTCAAGTGGTTGGATTGGTTGACTTTGTTGATTTATGAAAAAAGTATATTTAAATATTTTTTATTAGTATAATAAAAAAAATTATATGGAAAAATAGCTAAAATGGCTTCTCTATAACAACTTCAGCCAATACAGCTACAAAAGTAACTCCAACCTTACATTTTTTATTATTACACAATGTAACGTGCAAAATCAAAAGTTACGTCTTTGATGAAAAAATTGGCTTATAAACTTGATAAACCAAAAAACAGCGTTACTAAACGGGCTCATAATGTGCTCCCAGAAAAATATAGTACAACATTATCTCAATCCTCATTTACGCCATGTTTTTGTCCTATCTAATATGCATATGATTCTAATTAATTAAAGTAGAAAAGTTCATGGCCTTTTGGCCTGGATATTACTTAAAATAGGATAAAAGACAAAAAAGTGATTTGTTTTAAAAAAATCCAAAAAGGTGACCAAAATCAGAATTAACCCTGCGGTGCAAAGTAGGGGAGAGCATCAGACGGGTTCGGGTTGGACGGGTTGAGATTTGGTAAACCCGTTCGATTATCGGATTTGTAATTGAAAACCCTACCCTATCAAAAAATAAAATTGGACTATTCGGGTTGCACAAACTCGGATCGCGATCGGGTTGAGTTGGATTTCGGGGGTCATTCAGGTTGTTATGTACTTATGTTGAAATTGTGAGAAATAAAGTGGTAATTGATTAAAAACCATAATATTATAACATTCAAAGTAAAAATTTGTTTAAATATAGTAATAGACATTTTAACATGCGTAATAATTTACCAAAAATTACATAATAGGATGAATAACAATAACTGGCTAAGTGGCTAACTGCAGGTCTGTAGTATAGCAAGAGGTCTGCAGTATAGCAAGTCCCGATTCCAAAATCCAAATACACATACATAATGCAGTTTGAGAATAGTAAACAAAACATATACAAAGTAGCAATTGGCAATTGACAAATTTCAACAACATTCAACTTGAACTGTTTACATCGATCTAGTTTCATGTTTCCTGGTTCCATGGCTTCCATCTTGAAGAGTTGGAGCATACCAGCTTGTAGTACCCTCTAAGTCAATCATTGTATTTGTTCCTATGTACATGAGTCACATGACAAGGAGATTTATAAGTTTCATGAAAACACAAAAACTGTCATCATTCCAATAATTAATGTAATAACTGATAAATACAATTTGAAATTGCAATAGTTCCAGCAAGGCAGCCAGTAAGAAGCGTATATTTAGGTTCAGATTGTTTATTCACTTCACTAAAAATGGGGGCATACAAAACTATATAGAAATAGAATCAACACCAACTCATTACTTTCTTTTTTGGTGGAAGCTATCATCATTGCCAATATATGCAACCCTTAATCTATAATGAATCAATACATTTGAAAATTTCAGTAGTTCCAGCAAGGCAGCTAGTAAAAAGCATATATTTAGGCTCAGATTGTTTATTCACGTCACTAAAAATGGGAGCATCAAACGGGCATAGTTTATTAGGTAATTTAATTTATAGCTAGGGGAGAGCATCGGACGAGCGTAGTTTATTAGGTTATTTTATCTTATTTTCCTTTCTGTTTCCTTGTGTTTTTTCTTTCCTGTTTTTTTCCTTATTTACACACTGTACCCTCTCTTTTTATCAATAAAATCCTCTTGTGTAGGAAAAAGAGGTAACTTCAAACTTGTGAGGCAGAATAAACAACACTATAAGTATATACTTTTCACACTAATCACCTTGTGAGCAAAACTATTCTCATTTCTCGCCTTCTTAGCAACATAAACAACACAACAAAATGATAATTGGATTGTCTTGCTCATGATTCTTGTACCACCATAAAGCTTGATGCACATTTTAACAACGCTGAGTAAAGTGACATTATTTTTTTAATCTCTATCTAATAATAACCCTATATCACACTTCTTTAATTTAGTGAATGGACATTTGAAGAAGAGATGTTTTCTCTATACCCATATACATCACATTGTCACAAGTCGGCAATCTATTTCTTAATCGAAGCCATACAATAAACGAGATCTAGGAGGGATATATTTCTTTCAAATCACATTCATCCACGATGTGCTATGAGTTTTGGTTCTTAAGATGTCATACGCCCAACGAGCTTTGATCTATCCATTATCACAAAAAGAATATAATAAAATATATTGATCACTTCAAATTCCCCACCCATCACTTTGAACTACTCATCCCGGATCTTGGGTGAACATAGGGGACACCCCAGCTTTGGGTGTCCACAAATGTTCATCCCAAAGTCAACGTTTATAGCTCTTATATTTTTCCCTGAATATATTAAATATTGAAATACTTTCTGCGTTTCTTAAAAATTGCAACATGAGGATATTTGCACTATTCACACACATTACTCTAATCACGATTTCCTACTAATATTTATAATCAAATTATTACGTGTAAAATGTTTTTAAATTTCTATTCATGTGAATTTCCAAAATATTAACTTTTTATAATTTTTACTAATACGTAATTAAATATAATTGCAGTCAAAGTTGTGTGTTGGCAAACTTGAAAGTCAAACTGTTGCAACTATTAAAGAACGAAGGATAGTATATCTTATATTTTAAAATGTCTTGCTAATATAGAAATACTAGAGTCAAATAGTGTTGAATTAAATATGACCATATTAACCAAAATTATTAATATAATCTTTGTATAAGAAGTCACATATTATCCATTACATTTATTTTAGTATTGTATTCATCACTATTTCCTTTTATATTACAACCACATACTAAACTTTGTTATTCTCTATAATTGTAATACTTGAAATTTGATTAAAAAGGAGTATTAGTACTACTCATATTCTCATAATAAGATGAAATACATACATTTTTACATTCAAATTTGTTTCTAATGGTGAAATTTTGATAATGCAAGAATATCATAATATCTTTAAGGATCTGCCCTATACCTTGCCCCTAATCAATTAAATGTGTAGTTAACTAAATTTTATCAATGAGGAGGTTTTTGTGCTCGGGGACTTTGTTTTTCGGCTTAATAGCTTTATTAGTCACTTCTTTCATCAAACACTTAATTTTTATTTAGTGCGCTAAATTGTATAATAATAAAGATATGTAAGGTTCAAGTTATTTTTCTGACTAAATTGGCTGAAGTTACTACACAGGATCATTTTAGCCATTTCCATACTGAGTACACTTTTTTGATAAATCAGTAGAATCAGCCAATTGAACCACTTCAACCACAAATTCATAACTCTCCGCAGAATATACCCATTCAATAATTTCATTATGATCAAAGAGATTCTAAAAAACATAGTAACATTATTTTTGTGGATGAGTGGTTATAATGCTAAATTGCTAATGCAAGCGATTGTAAATAAGTTGTCAAAACGAAAGTTTACATGCATTATCGAATCATGTATTCATGTATAATCCCCAAAAATAAAAGAATATCATTGCTGTTTATGAAAAGCCTATTATAAGAATCTTGAACTCTTGCACTCTGCTGGAAACCCTGAAGGAAACCTCTTGGAATCAGTACAGTAATTGTAAATCATATGCTTGCTCTGCACCCATCTCAGCCTATTCCTCTCCTGAGCATTAATATCCTGCGTCTGCCACGCCTGGTCGCCGTTGACCACATCCGCGGACGCCCTGGAGTCGCAGGACGTCCGGCCACCTGAGACGGCGCAAGCGTTGACCCGGAAGTTCCGGTAGTAAACAGAGAAAGGCGCCTTAGTCCAGTCAGTCTTGACGAGGCCCCCCTGAGTGGCCCAATCGTCAGCGTTCCACAGGCTGCAGTAGACCCTCATGGGCTGGCTCTTAGGGAATGCGACCCCCATGCTTTCACGGTTGCGGTGGACTCTGATGGGAATGTTGTCCACCAGAAAGATGATCCTTTGGGAGTTCCAGACGACGGAGTAAGTGTGGAACGCTGCCGTGGGGTCGAACCAGAGGCGGAACTGCTGCTCTTTGCCGCCTTTCCCCTCAGCGTACACATTGGTGTGGACAGTGTACGGCTCGCCGGAGACATTTCCAAGAAATTCGAAATCAATTTCGTCATGTCTGTCTCCTAATGAAGATAACTGCATACAACATAATATAATCAAGGATAATTTCATTAGCAATGTGATGTGCATTGTTTTAAGGATTATAATGTGAATATACAAATTATATGATCCTCATAAGTCATATATGAAATTTTTTAGTTTGAACTTGTGAACCTTTCTAGTTTGCAAGTAAAACTAGGGGGTGTTTGGAATTAGTTCAATTCTGCTTCTTTTTTAAAAGTAGAAGAAGAAATGAATATGTTTTTTAGAAGATATCTTCTCAAACTTCTAAAAATCCGCTTGCATATAGGAGTCATTTGGAACACCGAGAAATACTTTTACACTCAAATACATGTTTCTGCTTCTCAAACGAACTGAATTGGTTTTAAGATGTAGATTCAAAGACTATAAATTTGGTTCTAAGATTGTATTGTTTGACAGTGATTTGATTCAAAATGACTTGAGATGTTAAATTGTGACTACAATTAAGGTCTAAAGAAAGTGACAATGTGACATGATATACGAATTTGAATGAATTAAAGGTTATATTGCATGGATATGAGACTTTACTATCCCTCCTCACGACCTGATACTTTCGTATGGACTGTGTAATCATTCATTTTTTCGTCGGTTCATCATTGCCTTTTTTCACGTCATGGATCGATTCGGTTCCGATAGCATCTTAAGATCCGAGGTTTCATTCTAAAAGACTAACCTGATAGTAGGAGTAACTCATATCTTAATATAGTGATTAATATTTTCAGATATATCATGTGTGGGATTTTAACTGAAACTAATTGAATGGTCTCTCGATAAAGTGAATGTTTATGTAGTACTAGTATAAGATAGCATTGAATTTGATTAACTTACGTAGAAAGTGGTGACTGTTCCGGCAGAGTTGTTGGAGATAAGCTTGAGCTGCATATCGAACCGGCCGAAGAGGTATTGGTTGGTGGACTGAAAGCCGGAGCCGGATTCTTTGTCGAGGGTGAGAGCAACCGTGTTGCCGCCGTCCATGAATATACCACGACCATTTCCGAAATACATTTGGACATCTTGGTTGAAGTTGGCTGCAGCTACGGCGGCAACTGCCGCTAAAGTTGCCACGAGAATAAGCTGTACCAATGGCTGAATGGGAGATGCCATTTTATGAATGGGAATAAACCCAACTCAATTTGGTCTTGATCTAAATAGTATAGTAGATCTTGAGGGAAGATGGGTGATGTGAGACTTGTTGGGTGTCCAGCAACCGGAGAGGGTTGATTTATATAGTAGACGTGGGTGCAAGAAATGAAATCCCTCCCTGTTGTAAAATAACGATAGTGACTTTTGATATAATCCTCTGTCCTTGAATACACATTCAGAAAATCGAAACAATGCAAATTAGTGTCAAATAGTGTAATTTCTTATATTGTGTGTAAAATACAGTGACACTTTTAAATAGGGACATGAAGGTGTATCTCGTGTCCTCTATTTTTCGGGTAGCTTTTTTTACTGTTTAAAGAGTCATTAAAAACTCTTGGTATATGTTTAACACACAATTTAAGAGCTTTTATCAAAATAAATTATCTTAATCAAAAGCTATATACATTGAGTAGCAGTCTAAAAAAAGACTATAACTTTTATCATTAATTAGAATAACTTATCTATGAGACGTAACTAAATCAAATAGTAAATTTTGACTAATTTTAGATGGAAAAAATCACAGGTAGACGGCATATATTTTGTTAAACGTATACATCCTCCGATTTAGTACAAGACAGTTGTATCTAGGATGATTAGTCGTGGTCTATCAAAAAACGAATTAAATAAGCAATAGACAAAAATGGTTGGAGGAATTTGGTTTTCTATTGATACGTCAGTATATCTGTCTGTCTCTGTGCGCGTTGATTTTGGGTATGTGACTGTGCGAGGCAGACAACATGAGCTGGTTTGTAGAGGTGGAAAGCTGTCATTATTTCAAATAAAATTAAGTGCACTTGCTCCAAATTAAATCGAAGGCTTATCGGGAAGGTGTGTGTAGTCCAATGGATGACCATCCACCTCCAAGTCTCTCCTTTGTGAGAGGTTTTGGGTTCAATTCTCACCAAGGGAGATGAGGGAAATCTTGCTCCCAATGGTTCTCCCTACTTTCACGGAGTTGCTCATCAGCAGAGAAAGAAGAGGATGGTAATGAATGTAGCGGGTTCGTGTGGTGGAAGGAGCAGCCTGAAATGTGATGTATGTCCTGCTGGATTCGTCCTTTGGAGCCAATAATGACGAGGCTGACTGTGATCAGATCCGAACTTAACTGTCTAGGGACTTTGGAGGGTAGTTCATAGACTTCAGGATTATGGGAGCGTAAGCCCCGACACCTGGATTATAAAAAAAAAATTGAAGGCTTATTTACAAGTTTGTTGTTTACCATTTTTTGGTAAGTTTTTTCTTTAAAACTACTTTATTATTCTTACTTTTCCAACTTTTTATCTTATCTTTTATTCTTTTACATTTGCTCTCATACTTTTTCTACATTGTTCATTACTCTACTAATCCCCCTTAAATATTGTGTCATGACCTGATGTAGTGATCTTTTAAATATGGAGGGAGTATAATCATTCCGTTTTTAAAAGACATCAATTCTAGTTGTACACACTTTATTATTTACAGACTTGTACATACTGTCTATGGAGACTTTTTTTGCCCGTCACAGACAAAACATATTTTTCTATACATTTTGTTTGTGACAAACAAAAAAAAATTCACAAGTTGTGAATAAAAGTGTGTAAATAATAATAGTGTGTACAAGACTTTTTTGTTTAAAAGATTACTACAATAGATTTGGACACATTAATTAAAGGCTAAAGGGTCAAATAAGTCCCTATACTCTTTCGGATTGATCAATTTGCCCCCCTGAACCCAAAAAAGCTCCAATTGCACTCTGAACTCGATAAAAAAAATTCAAATTTCACTTTTTGCAAATTTCAATCCTGTCACTACCACATCACCCGGTAGGGTGTCGACTGTGCATGTGACGCGGCAACTTAGGGGGTAAAATAAGCTCATGAACCCGACCAAATCAATCAATTTACACCCTCAACCCTAAAAAGATTAAAACATTACAAAAAATTATATAAAATATTAAACGATCACATAATAAATAATAAATAATAAATAATAAATAAAAATATAATTAAAATACATGTCTAAAATACAAAATATATTAATATGAAATATTTATCGTTCACAGTAACTTCAAAGTAAAAAATAAAATATAATCTAAAAAAAAATCTTTAACTTTATTTTCATATTTCATAACTATATTTAAATACTTACCAACTATATTTAAATTTTTACCAAGTATATTTAAATTTTTATTTTATGTATTATATCCAATGGTTTGTAATTTAACACAAATTTTAGGGTTTTGGTTTGATAATTTATACAAAGCTTTATGTTTAAATTATCCATTTGTATTTTTTTCATTTCATATTTTTTAATTTATTTCAAAATATACCAAAAATAAATATACAATTTCTATGTAACTATGTTTTCAAAGTTACTGATTACACCTTTTTATATCTATACTAACATAAAAATTACTCATATATAAAATTAAAATATAAAAATAGTTACATGTTTATATTATTTATTATAAATATATTGAAGTCTTTTTTACGTATTATATATAAGATTTTTTTTTTATTTCTTTGTTTTATATTTACCAAAAAATATAAAAATATTTATATTTTATATTTTCGACATATTTTTATTCTATTTTTTATTTTTTATTTTCATGTTTTATTTCTACTTGTCTTAAACTTTGATGTTTTTTAAGGGCTGAGGGGGTAAATTAAATGATTCGGTCGGAGTGCAGGGGCTTATTAGGCTTCCTAAGTTGGCACGTCACATGCACAATTGTCACCGTACAGGGTGACGTGGCAGTGACCAGCTTGCGACCTGCAACATTTGAATCTTTTTATCAAGTTCATGGTGCCAATTGGAGTTTTTTTTAGTTCAGGGGGCAAATTGAGAAATCCAAAAGGGTACAGGGGCCTATTTGACCCTTTAGCCTTAATTAAACATGAAATAGTAGGGGTAATAAACAGTGTTGAAAAAGTAAAAGAGATGATGAGAAAGTGATGGAGTATATGGGTCCAGAACCCATGACCCACATATACTTCCACAACTACGAACAGGCCCGACAAGCCCAAGTGGCCCAAAGACCCCAGGGACGTATGGCCTGTAGCATATGGAAGACCCCCGGGGACGTACGGCCTCTAGCATATGGAAGACCCCCGGAGATGTACGACCTCTCACATATGGAAGACACCCGGGGACATACGACCCCTAGCATATGGAAGACCCTCGGGGACGTACGGCCTCTAGCATATGGAAGACACCCGGGGACTTACGACCTCTAGCATATGGAAGACCCCCGGGGACATAAGGCCTCTAACATATGGAAGACTCCAGGGGACGTACGGCCTCTAGCATATGGAAGACCCCTGGGGACGTACGACCTCTAGCATATGGAAGACACTCGGGGACGTACGGCCTCTAGCATATGGAAGACCCCCAGGGACGTACAACCTTCAGCACTACCTCCGTCGGCCAGATGCTCGTCTCCTAGACCTTCGTCTACCACACCAGCGTCAGCCAGACGCTCGTGTCCCAGAGCTAGATTTCCATACTTAGAGGTCTTATATTGTAATGGGCCTCCCAAGACTTGGGAGCCTAGCCCTTATTTTCCTTATAAATACTCCCCTTGGGAGTAGTTATAAGGGTTCGAAACTCATTTAATACAAATCACTTCTCTCTATAGCTCTCACTTCTCTCTAGACATATAGTCTATCATTTCGTGCTTTCATTGAGAGCTAGAACAATCAAGTTAGCATCCTTCGTCGCTACCAAGCATAGCTAACTGAAATGGGAAGAACAAGGTGAAACCGCAACTTCGTCGGCGAAGTCATGCCTGACGCTCAGGAAAACCGGGAGAAGTCGGGCGACGCTACGGCCGACAAGGCAGGGGATGAGGAGATATTCCAGGAGACCATCGACCCCACGGTTGACCTTCGCAATTAGCTTAACAATAACGCTCAAGACGTCTGCATCGACCTTAAGAAGAAGCGCATGGAAAAGGGTGAACATGCATCGGGGCTACAGATCACTCCCACTGTTGACCTCAACTTCAGGCCGCTCTGTCGGCCATCATAGCCAGCTTGGCTCAGAACCCTACCGTCCTCAGCGCGCTGATGCCAAGGACAGGGGAGAACACTACCCCACCTCCCCAGCCCCAGCCAATGGCCATAAAGATAGGCAACGACGAAGGGGTGGTACTGCAGGACACGTCGTCATCCCACTCCCATCCCACCTCCCCTCTCCGAGGTGGACCGACCCCAGTGCGTGAAAAAGCCTCATCCTTTAATAGGCTAGGTGACACGCACCGTCGGCCAACATCGGAGAGGATGGCAGGAAGGATTGGCAAGCGTGAGCCCGGTTCACCAAAGGAAAGCCTGGGATCTGTATCCCGGATAGCGGATAGGCCCCGTCTTGACAAGGGCAAAAGAAAGTTACATGAGGATGACGCGCGCCACCAGATCAATACGGCTCACAGAGCTCGCGTGCAAACCCAGCAAGGCGCCACCACGTCCGCCAAGGACCCCCGGGATGAGATCACCGCCCAGTTAGAAAGAAGGCTCACCCAACTGGAGGCGAAGCAACTAGCCGCTACTCCTATGGCCAACACATCAAGGGATCCTGGCTTCAATGACCTCTTGCACAAGGTCAGCGCCCTGGAGCGGGAGCTGGCCGAAGGGCGTGGTGACCCCATCATCCAAATCCGGACCAAAACTCCCTTCACCACAAGGGTACTCTCGGCCCCAATATCCGAGAAGTATCGGGGGAACGCCATCAAGCCCTATGACGGCCGAACAGACCCTCATCTCATAGAGACGCCCTCGTCATCCGATGCAAGATAAACAGGTCCATCATCCACCGGACCTACATTAACACGGGGAGTTCCGTCAATGTAATGTACCTGGATATTTTCAGGCAGCTGAAGCTGAACAAATCACAACTCAAGCCGATAAGGACGCCGCTGTCCGGCTTCATTGGGGACTCTATTGACGCCGAAGGCACGACAGTCCTCCTCTTAGAGGTCGACGATTGCTCCCATCGTGCCAAGCTCGAGATGGAGTTTATGGTGGTCAACCTCGAATGCCGCCACAATTTGATATGGGGTCGGCCTATGTTGGAAGATCAGGAAGCCATCATCTCCATGAAGCATCTCTGCTTGAAGTTCCCAACCAACAACGGCATCGGCTATGCCAGGGGAAACCATAGGATAGCTAGAGCATGCTACCTCAAGCTGACGAAGAATGCCACCAACACCGAGCAGAGGGTGCACACCATCACTATGGCCGTCGCCAAGGACGAGGAAAGACCACGAGCTGAGTCAGCGGAGGACGTCGAGGAAGTTCCCTTAGACGCCTCCCAGCCGGAGCGAGTCCTGAAGATAGGGAGACAACTCCTCAGGACCAACGCAATTCCATGCTCCTCGTCCTACAGTCCTACGCCATCATCTTCACGTGGGGGGCGGAGGACATGCCGGGAATCATCCGCAAGGTGATCACTCATCGACTCTCAGTCGACCCGGCCTCCACGTTAGTCAAGCAAAAACGGTGCTACCTCTCGGCCGAATGGCATGACTTTGTCAAAGGGGAAGTCACAATGCTCCTCTCCATCAGACACATCAAAGAGGTGAAGTACCCCACATGGCTGGCCAACGTTGACCTCGCCCAAAAGCCGCCGACGTTCAGAATGTGCGTCGACTACACTGATCTGAACAAGGAATGCCCTATGGACCCATTCCCTCTCCCCAACATTGATCAATTGGTGGACAAGATGGTGGGATGCGAGTTCATGTCGTTCCTCGACGCATTCAGGGGATATCACCAGATCTTCATGCACGAGGATGATGCCGAGAAGACAGCTTTCATAACCCCGGAGGGAATTTCCTGCTACCTCGTCATGGCTTTTGGGCTAAAGAACTCAGGCGCCACCTACACAAGAATGGCTTTTGGCCGGACGATGGAGGCATATGTCGATGACATGATCATCACGAGCAAGCGATAAACCACTCATGTTGATGACCTCCGAGAGATATTTGAAATCATGAAGAAGTTCCAGCTCCGCTTGAACCCACAAAAGTGCACCTTCGGCGTCCAGGGAGGCAAGTTCCTTGGGTACATGGTCAGCCGAAGGGGCATTGAAATAAATCCAGAGAAGATCTAGGCCATCGTAAACATGGAGCCACCATGCAACGTCAAAGAGGTCTAATGGCTGACGGGACGCCTTGCAGCCCTGAACCGTTTCCTCTTTAGACCGGCCGAAAGATCACTTCGTTTCTTCCAAATCATGCGTAGAGCGACCAGCTTCAGGTGGACGACGGAGTGTCAGCAAGCCTTTGATGAGTTGAAGCAGTACCTTGCATCCCCTCCCGTACTTTCTAAGCCAAAAGCCGGTGAGATGCTCTTCCTATAGTTGGGGGTGAGCACATCGGCCATCAGTTCCATGCTCATTCGCGAGGAGGAAGGGGTGCAGATAGGGCAGAGCACGGGTCGGGCTCAGGCGGGTCGGGTTCAAAATTTGTAAATCTGTTCGATTATCGGATTGATAATTTCAAACCCTACCCTATCAAAAAAATTATCGGGTTTTTGGGTTGAAGAAGATCGGGTTGCGGTTGGGTTGATTCGATTTTCGGGTCCATTCGGATTTTAATTTATTATTATTGTTGAAATTGTGATAAATAGAATGGTAATTGGTAAAAATATCATTCGAAGTTATACTAGTATAACATTCAAAGTAATAGTTGTATAATTACGGTAATCGACATATTTGAACATGTAAAATAATAATATACGATGATTGACATATTTGATATTATGATAAATAAAATGATAATTGGTCAAAATATCATTCAATGTTATAACAATACAACATTCAAAGTTATAGTTGTACAAATACGGTAATTGGAATATTTGAACTTGCATAATATTGTAATTGGCATACAATAATTGAGATATTTGAACATGCATAATGATTCAAAATAGTATACGGAGTATATACTACACTAGTTCGGGTAGTCGGGCGGGTCGGGTAGCCTAATTTATAACCCTACCCGCTACCCGCTTAAGTCACGGGCTGCACGAATTGGTTCGGGTTGGGGTATTTCAAGTCGGGTTTTCCAATCCAAATAAAAATTCCGAATATATCCTATCAGGTCAATCGGGTAGGGTCGGGTTTGCTCTCCCCTAGGTGCAGAAGACCATCTTTTATGTCAGTAAGACGCTACGGGAGGTAGAGCTCAGATACTCCCCCGTCGTAAAGACGGTGCTAGCCATCGTCCAAACGGTGAAGAAACTGGGTCACTACTTTCAGGCACACGTCGTCCATGTCCTCACGCAGCAGCCCCTCGGCGCACTCATGTGGAGCCCAACTAGCTTTTCACGAATGGTGAAGTGGGCGATCTTCCTCATCCAGTATCAGATTCAGATCAACCCAATGCCATCCATCAAGGGGCAAGCCTTGGCCGACTTTGTGACCGAATGCACGGCTAGGGAAACGGACGTTACCATACCCGACTCAGAACCAGATGAAACATGGACCCTATACACTGACGGCTCATCAGCCGCAAAAGCATGTGGAGGTGGCGTCGTACTCATCTCCCCTGAAGGATTCAGAGCTTATTATGCCATCCGCTTCAACTTCAGGTTCAAATGCGATTCCAAGTTGGTAGTAGGCCAGATCGAGGGCTTGTATGAAGCCAAGGAGGGTAGGATGAAGCCAAGGAGGGTAGGATGAGGGCGTCTTGAAACGAGAAGCTCATCGCATCGTTGTCGCGCTAAATTGCAGGGCGGCAAGCCTGAAAGAAGGTTGAGGTGACAAAATCTCCACATAGAACATTGTATCGGCCCCTTAGAGCTAAACGCTCAGGTATGGCCGACAATATCCCAAGTCGGGGACCCGCAAAATGGCCCGCGTCTTGAAACAAGAAGTTCACAGCGTCGTCCTCGCACTAAAACGCACGGCGGCAAGCCTGAAAGAAGACCGAGGTGAAAAAATCTCCACACTTGGGGTTGGGAAACGACAGGTGTCAGAAATTGACCGAAAGTCTAGCCCCTTATCGTAAATAGGCGAGGAGATCCCCCAAGAAAAGAGGGAAAGCCGATGGATCGTGCACTCGTTGGCCTCGAGCGAAACCCCCACAAAAAAGAGGGAAAGCCAAAGGACCGTGCACTTGCCGGCCTCGAGCGAAATCCCCACAAAATGAGGGAAAGCCGAAGGACCGTGCACTCGCCAGCCTCGAGCAAAATCCCCACAGATCAAGCCACATATTTGGCTAAGTACATATCAGGCAACTTTCAGAGATAAATAAGTGTTGGACGAAGCAAGACCACACAAGTACTGAGTGGGCTCACCATTCCCTTCCTGGATCGCGATTGTCGCCTTAATATGACGCACGACTCATCACCACCATCGTCCTCATATTCAGACAGGCGTCCACCGCCTCATCCTCATGTCCAGACAGACATCCATCGCCTCGTCTTCAGATTCAGACCGGCTCATCAGTGCTGTCGTCCCCACCAGCAGATGGGCATCCCCTCAGCAAACAGACACTGCAGCAGCTCCACACCAAGGCCGAAGGGTTCACCCATTGGAGTTCATTTTGGGGGCATTCGATGTACTCTTTTTCCCTCATTAGGATTTTTTCCCACAGGGTTTTTTCCTAATGAGGTTTTTAACAAGGCATCTCCCCATTGTGGATCAAAAGGTGACGACCCTCGGCCCTCTATTTAAAGTCGTGCATTGCTCTACTCCTTTTCACCTCATTACATGAGCCTCGAGGAGTGTGGGACTGGGGGACTGTATCGGCCTCCACGTACATAAAAACATTCTAGAAAATGCACAAGTCCAAAAAATATGAACACAAGCCAATGTCAATGGTATTTCAATCACCACAATCACATGGTCACCCTTCGTACATCGTCCTCAAGGTCAAGGACACACATCGTCCTCCAATTCAAGGACACACATCGTCCTCAAAATTAAGGACACACATCGTCCTCCAAGTCAAGGACACACATCGTCCTCAAAATCAAAGACACTCCTTGTCCTCAAGGCCAATGCCACCCATCGTCCTTGAAACGAAGGACATTCATCGTCCTCGAAATGAAGGACATGCATCATCCTCGAAGCGAAGGACATTCATCATGAAGGACATTCATCGGCCCTGAAATGAAGGACGTTCCTGATGGCTTAGTTATGGCATCACCTCGATCAGAGACGCCAGAACTCCCAAGTAATCCTCCGAAGGCCAAAAGCATCAAGACAACAAGGATCTACCCCCTTTCACTTCATTTGCATCTCAGCTCAGAGAGTGGGGGGACTCCTGATGGAGTATATGGGTCTAAACCCCATGACCCACTAACTTCCACTACTACGAACAGGACCGACAAGCCCATGTGGCCCAAAGACCCCAGGGACGTACGGCCTCTAGCGTATGGAAGACGCCCAGGGACGTACGGTCTCCGGCATATGGAAGACCCCCGAAGACATACGGCCTCTAGCATATGGAAGACCCCCGGGGACATATGGCCTCTAGCATATAGAAGACCCCCGGGGACGTATGGACTATAGCATATGAAAGACCCTCAGGGACATACGGCCTCTAGTATATGGAAGACCCCCAGGGACGTACGGCCTCTAGCATATGGAAGACCCCCGAGGACGTACGGCCTTCAGCACTACCTCCGTCAGCTAGACGCTCGTCTCCAAGACCTTCGTCTGCCACACCGCCGTCAGCCAGACGCTCATCACCCAGAGCCAGATTTCCATACTTAGCTAATATATTCGGATGTAATCAGCCCAACAGAGACCTTATGTTGTAATGGGCCTCCCAAGCCCAAGACTTGGGAGCTCAGTCCTTATTTTCCTTATAAATACTCCCCTTGGGAGTAGTTGTAAGGGTTCGAAACTCATTTAATACAAATAACTTCTCTCTCTAGCTCTCACTTCTCTCTAGACATATAGTCTATCATAAAGTATAAAAGAATAAAACGTAGAAAAAGTAAAGGTGAATGAGTATTTTTAAAGGAAAATATTATCAAAAAGTGTGCCAAACTTTTAAATACATCGAAAAAAGAAATAACAATAACAACCGCAATAACAACAACAAATTCCAAGCCTTAATCCTATACGCAATTGGGGTCGACTGACATGAATCGATCCATGATATCAAAGCAAAAGGAGAAGAAAGATAGGGAAAAAACAATAAAGTAAGATAAAATGAATAAAATAAAAATAACATAAGAGCATAAGATAGATAAAAGGTAAATGAAATAAAGGATATAAAAAAATAAAAGATGAACATAAGCACATAGAGTGACAAATAAAATAAAATCGCATGAAGGCCACAGAAGTTGGATCCCTTGATAAGAGATTCTTCATAGAGGTATGGTCCAATTGTATTGTTCGTCTCTTCTGGTAGTGCGGATTTTGTTGTCTGGTGGTTCTTTCCTGGGCACTGGTGCTCCGATGTGGTTTGTTTCTCTCGATCTGAGGAGTTATGTTGGTGTCCCAGTTAACTTCGTATGGTCAAAGATTTTTGTCCGCTTTCATCCAGAGTGCATAGACATTGGTTGAGCTCCATCCCCTTCAGAACCACCTCCGTTCCATGAAGATTTTTGTGGAAAGATTGTATTTCAATTTTATTTTTCCATTAGTAGTACTTGCTTTTACTTTAGTTTCAGTATGTTTGGTTTGGAAATTTGGACTTCTGGAATATGTATGACATTGCATGCAGTATTTCAATTCTAATTGTTTTAGGCTTTAAATTACCCGTTTTATGTCTAGCGAATCAGGTTGCTTTGTATGAGGTGATTGATTCTATGTGTACTCCTAGGGCTCACAATTGGATATGTCAAAACAGTGTGGACGCTATCTTGTATTTTTTTAATATAAAAGCGGACCTTTATATTCACAAAAAAAAAGATAAAAGAAAGAAAGAAAAAAGGAAGAAAAGGAAGAGCTGGAAAAGAGATCAATCGTCCACATGTATATGCGCTCTAGACTTTGCTCTGTTCAAATTCATACTCTCATCCAACTCAAGAAGACGCATATCAGTTCTGATTCCTTGAATCTATGCTTTTTTAGGTCTTCCCCTCCCCCTCCTACCTACATGTTCTCCCCAGCTCTCAACTCATGTAACAGGTTCATCACACGGTCTTCACACACATGACTAAACCATCGCAATGGAGACTTTTGCATTTTATCTTCTATAAGTGCTACCCCCAAGTTTTGTGTGATTATCTCATTCATGTAGTGATCTTTTCTAGTATGTCCACACATCCATCACAACATACACAACTCTGCCACACTCATATTTTGAATGTGACATCACTTTACCGCGCAACACTCTACGCCATACATTAGTGCAGACCTAATTGTTGTCCGGAAAAAAATTGTGCTTCAGCCTAGTCGGCATACCTTGATCACATAGAAATCTCGATGCACTCTTTTCACTTCATCCACCCTGCTCTAATTCTGTAGGATACATCTCCATCTAATTCACCATTCTTCTCAATTATAGAGCTCAAATAACGGAACATATCACACACCAGTCTCTCTAAAGTTTGTCGTCATACTTCCAATTTTGCTTTAGCCCCCGATTGTGTCTCATCAATCAATACAATATCTTCGGCAAACATCATGCATCATGACATATGTTCTTGAATTGAGTTTGTACAAAAAAACGTGTACAAACATGATTTCACTATGTAAAATCAAGTTAACATTAATTGTGTCTTTGAAATTATTGTTTAGAGTTGGATACTAGTTGTAAAATTGAAATGATAGATTAGTGACAGTGAGGTACATTTCGTTAAACAATTTAACTGATGACCGAATTAAAAAATGTAAGACTCTCTTAATTTTTATTAGAAAAAAAATATGTTTAAATAAAGAAATCGTGAAGTTGACATAACCTTACAATAAATTAAAAGGCTTAATTGATAATTTTTTACTTATGCCTTATTGTTTACGAATGAAAGGAATACGTGAATGTTTGAATAGGATCAATAAAATCATAAATGTTAGTATAATATATATATATATATATATATATATATATATATATTTATATATATATATATATATATATATGTGTGTGTGTGTGTGTGAGAGAGAGAGAGAGAGATAAATGTGTGTAGGCGAGACAAACTTGATTTGATTGAAGACATTGTTCAAGGTTCATTTGGAGGCCCTTGGATAAGTTTAAGTAAAGTTCCAAAAGGCGTTAAAGATTCACGATTTCAAGACTTTTCGGGAATATATTACATTTAAAGTTTACATATATTTGAATTTACAATTGAGTGGTCGAAGTGTTTTGCAGATCTCCGGCCGCGTGACACCGTCTCCACCTAGCCCTTCTTATTCATCCAATTGAGTGATTCTAGCCCATTGAACCTAACCGTAGTCATACCTACATAGTTGGTCTAGAGCGAGAAGCTCTGTCCGCTCACTAAAATGCAGTGTCTTTCACCTGAAGCCTGTGCGGCGGACATGCCGCCGGCAGAGGGAGTCGATTTAGTGACTACGCAAAGGGCCCCATCTTACGCAGCGGCGGTAAGGGATGTTGTCCCCGGCCACCAACTACACTCGCAACCTCAACTCTTCTCTGACGTTGACTTCAAGGGTCTCACAGTCAAATCGGCAGATTCAAGGATTTTCCGTCCATCTCCTTCACGGGAAATGATATTCAGGTACTTTCTTCTAATTTCCGATTTGCCCTAGTTGGGACCTTCGTGGGTCTTCTTCAAGGGTACTTTCTTCAAGGGTCTCTCATTTTGGGCATACTAGCAGAAATTGTTCCTAGGTTTCAAAGCCAATGATGCAGTTGGCTAAGGTTGTTGAAAATAGGCAAATTGTTTCTGCCAATGTCACCCACGTAGCCCATGTTCATGTTTCAGACCCTCTTACAGTTTCTGCCCCAACTTTTAAAGCACATTTTTCTGAATTTGGTATTCTTAAACCTATAACTAAAGATGTTGTATCTTTGTTGGATGGCCTGATTGCCCCTGAAGGCCCTTTTGATGACCACAGTAATGCCCATTCTGTTTTTGATGATATTGCTGCCCAGTTTAATTCACTTGTTATTGTTACAATGCTCCAAATGATTGTACTACTTCTTGTAATGCACAAGTTTCTGATTTGCCTATTTTAAAAGCTATAACTACAGATGTTCCAACTATGTTGGATGCCCCGGTTGCTCCTGATGCCCCTTTTAAAGACCACATTGAGCCTGGGCAAATAGAGTATTTTATCACTGAGAAATTTAACACTGCTGCTGCATACCGATATTCTTTCCCTGTTGATTGTAATACTTGAGATTTAATTTAAAAGGATTAATAGTACTACTCATACCAACAAGGTGCATCTCCTTTTAAGGGAGCTCATTAGCCAAGAACTCCAAAGTTAAGCGTGCTTACCGGGAGTAGTCTTGGGATGGGTGACCCCCTGGGAAGTTTCTCACGGCGCGCACGAGTGAGGACAAAGTGCGTGGAAAAGGCTAGTGGCGGTTTGTGAGGACAGTACTAGAGGTCAGAAGTAAGTACATCGGAGCCTACGGGGCCGGGGTGTTACAAATGGTATCAGAGCAACCCTGTGACAGTGTGCTGATCCGTTGGATATCGGGCGGGCACTTAACAGGGGAAAAGATTCTGGGATATTATTGAGATTGGTTTATGGGCGCAACGAGGATGTTGCGTTCCTAAGTGGGGGTGATTGTAATACTTGAGATTTAATTTAAAAGGATTAATAGTACTACTCATACCAACAAGGTGCATCTCCTTTTAAGGGAGTTCATTAGCCAAGAACTCCAAAGTTAAGCGTGATTGCACAAGAGGAGTCTTGGGATGGGTGACCCCCTGGGAAGTTTCTCAGGGCGCACATGAGTGAGGACAAAGTGCGCGGAAAAGGCTAGTGGCGGTTTGTGAGGACAGTACTAGAGTTTAGAAGTAACTACCTCGTGGCCTACGGGGTCAGGGTGTTACATTGATGCCTCTCATGCTTGTGAAGTCCGGGTTTCTATCCCTTCTGATGCCTCACAGACCATTACTTCAGTCCACAAGGAAGGACCTTCTGATGGTGTACATGATACCCAACTGATTACGTCATATGGTTGCAAAAGCACCTGCGCCCCAACTGCTTCTAATATCCATCCTAAAGCTACACTATGGTCAGATACCTACGAACAAGATGCCCCCGGTGGCCACCTGTAACAAGGCGGTAACCGAGGGAGGTGCTTATCTTGTGGTTACCTATGAATGCCTGGCCCAAACTGGAAATGTTGAGACTTTTTCTGATCCACAAATTACGGATGCTACACTGGTCTCAAAACTGTTCCGTGATGAAATCTTTTCTGAGGACAGACACACTGTTTCTCATAAATGTAGAAACACAGTAAACTTTTAAGTAAATCATTCAGGCAAGGAAAGTTGACATTAACTCAGGTATGTTTCTTCTTTACTTCCTTGCCTACAAAGGGTATATTTATTCGTTTATCTATTTATTAGTCTTTCAATAATGTTTTAGCTGTTGGATTGGGGAACTAAGTATATTTATGGAACGCCTATAGTAGCAAGATAAGGGACACATGGTGTAAGAGAATAAGAACCCTAGAAGGACATCGGTTACAAGTTGGTGCTCTAGCTTGGAGCTCGTCTGTTTTGTCTTCTGAAAGCCATGACAAGAGCATTCTTCACCGTGATTTACGTGCTCAAGAAGATTATATCAGTAAGCCAAGTGATCTATTGTGAGATTACAAAGTAGCTGGACTTATGCATAAAACGGAATATTTGATTTTTACTAATGATGTCAAAGTAATCATCATCATGAATAATATTTGGTTTTCCCATTTTCAGGTTGAAAAATTAGCTTGGGAGTATTTATTCTGCCTTAGAGAGCCATTCCTCTCTAACAAAGCAAGTCTGGAGAATTTCTTGGATTAATATAATATAATATAATATAATATAATATAATATAATATAATATAATATAATATAATATAATATAATATAATATAATATAATATAATATAATATAATATAATATAATATAATATAATATAATATAATATAATATAATATAATATAATATAATATAATATAATATAATATAATATAATATAATATAATATAATATAATAAATAACCATAATATCAGAGTTTTCTATTTATATCTCAAATTCTCAATGGATCATATATTGTACTATGATGCTGAGGTGTCATATAATAGTACTATAGTGTCAAACAATCTACTATAATGAAAGCAAGTCTGGAGAATTTCTTGGATTACCTCAAATACTATTGTATAATGATGATGAGGTGTCATAAAAATCTATGATGTTGATGTGTCATAAAAATCTATGATGTGAAGTGTCATTAAATTTTGTGATGTATTAACGTCACACTGTTTTCTTGATGCATAAATGTCGCTATTTTAGACGATACATTAGTCTCATAATTTGCGGACACAAAACCGTCCCCGCATCAGTGATACTTTATTTAGTATCACTAGCCGACACTTTTCCTGACACTTTTTTAGTGTCGTAGAAAGTTTACGTGACACTAAATTAGTGTCACTATAGG
The DNA here is from genome assembly GCA_945859875.1 of Cuscuta europaea. NCBI lineage: Eukaryota > Viridiplantae > Streptophyta > Magnoliopsida > Solanales > Convolvulaceae > Cuscuta > Cuscuta europaea. The sequence continues at coordinate 1,783,654 of CAMAPE010000051.1, read as the reverse complement.
CCCTTTTTCTACTAGTGAATCATTAGTCAAAGTTGATTGTATTTGATCAAGAAAAATCAATTTGACGAACTTTTTCGGGACGGAGGGACTATTTAACAACGAAAGCTCATGATACATATATGGTCCTAAATAAACACTAGAGTATTAATCTAGCACAATTTTGAAAGCTTGAGATATTAAGCTCATACATTATTCTAACTAATGATATTTGAATGAAACGGTTTCCGAGTCCCGGGACAAACAAAAGGTGAAAAACACGTTTCTCTCTAAAAGTATATCACGTTATGAGCAACGCCAGAAATAGAAATATTTTTATATTAGGCTCCCAAATGAGGATAAATCCATCTACTTTGCCAAATAACGCAATTAATGTGGTTGCCCAGATATTGTCAATTTATTAATTGTCATTTGACCTAATTTTTTTTTTCACCCTTAAACGTTCGATTACTAAACTGTGTGGTTTATTTATTTTCTATTTACCGAGTAAATTTATTAGATCTTTGCTAGTTATTTTACTTTATAAGTAAAATAGCAATTAGCTGTCTCATTTCACACTCACGTACTATGTTCTTACTTAGCTAGAATACTTTGACTGTCTTCAGATGAACGGTGTAAGAATAAACGAAGAAGATCCCACCAAGAGTGAAAATAAGCGTGGGATTTCCACTACAAGCATCCGAGAATCCCGTCAACAGGTATGCATGAGACATTTATGTTTGGTGGATTTAATTTTTGAAGGGGATTTCATTTTGAGAAAAGATGAAGAACTTTAATAGTTTTTATTAGATTGAATTTTCATCAATAGTCATCCTTCAAATCAAAGTGATTTAATTTTTTGCCCATTACACACACTCAATGATCTCAACTTTAAGTCAAAATATTTCTACGCTCTTGGATCATGTGCGAAATTGTTCTACATTATCATATCCAAATAGAGAGTAAATCTGATGAGAAGTCGAGAGTACTTTTTGATGATAACTATATCAACTAAGTCGTAATTAAAGAGATAAAACTAGTACTCAATTACGTAAAAGATACCAGAATCGTGATTTTAAAGTCATTTGCTAACACTAGAATTAGTTGGATGCATACCAAAATACCTTAATTTGTAGCTAAAATCGGCGATCTAGCAATTGAATTGTGGAATACTTGCATGTACTATGTATATGTACTTATAATTAGAAAATTGATATGAAGTGATTAAAACCATCCTCTGTAAGGTTTCAGAAAAGTATTGCTAATCATATTTATATATATGATAATACAATCAAGTGCATGAAAAAATTCACATTTGGTAATCATTCTTGCAAATAACTTTGATGAGACCTGTGGTTCAATGAACCAAACAAACAAATCTGGACTCTTGAGAGTACATGTTTTTATTGCCATGCCCTGGATTTTTGCTGGTAAATAAAGGGTTTAAAAGTTGTTAAATACCATTTATTATTCGTCAAATTGAAGTACTCGTTGTATATGAAACTTTCTCGGTCCAAATTAAATTGCAATTTTGTGAGATTGAAGATTAATGTTGGCTTAAATTTCAATTATAATAATAAAAATATAAATTCAAAAACTATATTGAAAGTGATATAAGGTCACAAAATTCAAATTAGAATATAATATAAAATTCTTGAATCATAACAAAAATAATCCAAAATTTGAAAACAAGAGTATTACACTTCAATTCTCCTAACAAATTAGTGAATCTTTAAATCACAGTGACTTACTTTGACATGATCGGACAATAAAATGACATCGTCAATGTCATAATTGATAGAAAACTCTCATCATTAGCATCATGGCCATAATTACTAGTCATATTTAAGAAAAAACATGCTACTCCTATCATTGAAGTTTACATTATTTTTATTCCTACTTTGGATAACTGTTATTTTTACACCATACTTGGCATTAATTCCCTGATGATATTTTTGCAAAATTGTATGGTACACGTTCATTAGTGAGAACCATACCCAATAGAACGGTCTTGAACCACTAAAAAGAACTACTGCTCTTATACTCCCTCCGCCTCCTAAAAAAATTCCGATTTGACTTGGATCGTTGTTTAAAAAGGTGAGAATAAAATGGAAATGTATGATTGTGCTTGAATAAGAAAAATGTAAATGAATGTCAGTCGCACAATATATTCTAAAAGGGAAATGAGAAGATTGTTTTGGGATATCTCAAAATGATATAATGGGAAGAATTTAATAGGTTGGAGGTAGTATAATACACATATACACATATATGGAGCAAGATGAAATAATTACTCCGTATAATTATCATGACAATAAAAAAAATGCTTTCACAAATAGTGCTTAAAAGTGTGTAAATAGCTAGTAAAAGTGTGTACAAAATACTTTTTTGAAAAACTTGACCACATTAAGAACACTTCCACCAAAATGTATTATTTCCGTTGGAAGAATTCATGTCAGTGGTGACTCATCGATCTGGTGAAAAAGTTTTTAACAAAAACATACTTATTAGATATTTTCATATAGACTGATTTTAGTCACAAATACTACTAAATCAAATCATATATAAGCAGACTAGATCAAAATTTATCACACCTAAACAAATCCGACTTATAGAAGTTACAAAACCAAATCAGACAAGATCAAATGAGACCATATAGGTTCATACCAGATAAGATAAACAAGTTTTGTTAGAGTGAAAACATCCCTAGAGGATATTATCTCCAATTAAAGGTACACGACTAATAACAAATCCAAAAAGGAAATATGGGGTTAAATTAGAAATCTCTAAGGATGGGATAGGTTATACATATAACATTCTCTACCTTCTCATGCTCAACTCTATGTATGGGAGAAAACTCACACATGGTGGAAAAATTGCACAATAAAGGGAAAATGTAATGGAACCTCCATATTAGAGAAAAACATTCAAAGAAAAAACATGAAACAAAAATGGGAAAATTAAAATTCTAATACTCTAAAATCCATGGGAATTGAAATAGAAAATGGATCAAAGATCTAACCTCTATAATTGTAGATCTAGCTATTCCGGGATTTAAATACAATATCATGATCGTCGTAAGCCCCGAGGTACAATTTCATGTTGTGTGTTGCACCCATTGGTGTCTCCTTCATTTCCATTGGAGTCAATATTTAGCGCAGACGAAGAAGTGATGAGAGCGGTTACGTTTTAAGAGGAGAGGAGAGAGATTTGGCTAGATGTGAGTGTGAAAGAGTTCAAAAGACATAATGGGAGTGATTTTGCACTCATGATTGTGAAAGTGTACTGAAAAAGAAGAGGGCGATTATGAGGGTGGGGGATGAGTGGCCAGTACAAAAAAGTAAATTGAAAGTACAAGTGAGTTAGAAGTAAAAAATGGGACAAAAAGCAAGTCCTTATTTCTAATTTAACCGGTCTTTCTCACCTTTATTCACGAGGAAAACGTAACTAGTTTTATCGATACACACAATTCTATTTGTGCACTCAATTTTTGTATTATAACGCCTGTGTTGATCTCCGCATATAGATGAGAGCAAGAGTGTAACACTTGAAATTAATTTAAAAGGATTAATAATACTACTTGTATCAACAAGGTGCATCTCCTTTTAAGGGATCTCATCTCCTAAGAACTCCAATTTAAGTGTGCTTGCACGAGAGTAGTATTGGGATGGGTGACCCCCTGAGAAGTTTCTTAGGGCGCACGAGTGAGGACAAAGAGCACGTTAAAGCATTGTGAAGGTTTGTGAGGACAGTACTAGAGATATGTATGAGATTTAGGAGTAACTACCTCGTGCCCTACGGAGTGAGGTGTTACAAAGAGGTGGAAGTTAAATAGTTATGATGTATGAGAAGAAATTCCAATTTTGAGTATTATATAAATCTCGCATTATATCATTGTCTTTAACTTTTCCCCATATAGTACAAGAATGGATATTTTTCCCTGCCCCACATCTATATATAGTCCTATCGACCAAATTTCCATCATATCTAAGACGTTCGCAAGTATAACAAATTTAACTGGAAGAATCACGTTGACAAGGAACGATAGTCATGTACAACATGGGGAAAATAAAACATATTGACCAAATTCTATTGTCATAAAAAACAAATGGGCCATGGCATTTTTTAAACTTAACAAAAGAAGTATCTTGATCGGCCCATTTTTGAATAATCCAAACTATCCGCGTACGAGTTTTAAATATTATCTATTCACTTGCCCATTTAGATTAATTCTTTGGTGTGTGATATTTATCATAATTTGTCCACCTATCCTTTGAATTAATTTCATAAGTCCTTGCATGTCAGAGAGACAAATAAAGTTCACATAGATCGCATAATTTCACGATCTTTAAATTTTGTAACTTACTATATATTTAAAAGGCCTCTTTTACAAATATTACTAAATTAAACAAGAAAGACAAATATATGACTATGTTTTCAGTTTTCCAAAAATATGACTGAATATACTTTTCTTGTCCCTTATTAAATACGGATTATTAAATTTATTATTATTTTTGTATTATATTTATTATAATTAAGAATCGTTTAATTATTCTGAGCCACCACCACAACCATCACTGCCAGAAGTATCACCACCACTGCACCGCTGGCTGTACCGTTGCAGCCGCCGGCAGTATCGCCACCGCCATCATTGTCAGCACAAATCTTCCGCACACATCTCCAGTGACTCCAGCCTTGTCTAGTGACTATGTTTGCTGACGCCTAGTGACTAGGGACTTTTGCAACTGCGAAATTATCAGACTTGTTGATAATCTCACATTGTCCGTTATCAACAATAACTTGTAATTCTTCAGCATATGTTGTCCAACGCTAAGTTGATTTTGTGTTAACTCTGGAACATACAAAACTTCTTGTATTAGCGTTGTGTTACCTTCTTCTGTGCGCACGACAACCTTGCCTTTTCCTTCCACTTCTAGCTTCTTTCCATCTCCCAGTTTCACTTAGAGAGTGGTAATTGTCATCTATTTCAGTGAAGGACTCCAAATATCCAGTCATGTGGTTACTACAACCACTGTCCACCATCCAGGGAAGTTGTACATTTTTTAATCCGTTCAAGCATAAATGCCACCATATTGCTTTCTTCATTTTTTGTGTTACTTGATTCACCTTCTTCATGTTTGTTCTGGAACCAACAGTCTCTCTGGGAATGGTTTTGAATTCTGCACTTCGTGCATTTGAAACTACAGTCTTTTGTTGCATACCCCACCTTTTCACAAATAATGCAACTCGAGATGGTGTTACTCGTTCTTTGTCATTGTGGAATTTGTTGTTGATATCGTTGATTGTTTCCTATGGAATTATATTTTCCTCTTCCTCTCCCTTGAAAGTTGTTGCCTCTATGACCTTGCTCTGATTTGAATGTTTTGCTTTCCATCATGTTGACTTTTGACGTACTGGAAAGCTTGTTCTAGCGATTGTTTGGTGTAACAGCCCATTCCGTGCTCATAAGCTGAAAGTGAGCCCATCAAAGCGCTCATTGACAGCTTTGCCAAATCTTTAGTTTCTTCTATGATAGCTGCAACAAGTTCAAACTTAGACGATAGGCTATGAAGAATTCTCTCCACGATTTATGCCACGCGTGAATGAAAGTCTTGAATATAATGCTTTCAGTTTCTTTCATCGTCAAGTTGTCAAACTGACGCCATAATTTTTAACAGTCTGATGGAGATTGCCTTTTCAGAACCTTGAACTTCCCAAGCATCTTTGGCCTTTTTAATTCCAAAGATTCTAGGGAAAATTATTTTGCTAACTGCTTGCTGAATTATTCTTAAAGCACTGGCATTTCGCTTGACATTCTCCTTGTACTCCTTTGTAGCTTCTCTGCTCGTAACTTGGAGCCTTCATCGTCTTGTGGATCATCATAGCCTTCTTGGATGAGACCCCACAAATCTTGAGCAATGAAGATTGTCTCCATTTGGGCACTCCAGTACTCGTATAAATCTCCATCAAAATGAGAATTTGATTTGAAGAGTTGGCAAACATAGTGTTTACAGAAATTGTTGCCTTGACTTTTCGAGAATACTTTTTTAGGCAATATAAAATGGAGATTGTGAGAGGATAGAAGAATAGAAAGCTCTGATACGAAATTTGTTGGGCACTACTGGATTTGTAGTGAAATTTTAGGATTAACACAACAAATATTTGATCACTCAATTTAGAAATATGCACATACAGGTCAATGCCTTATACTTTTGGCTATTGTTTATTCTCTCAAATAGGAAAACACACAACACAAACTCTTATTTTTCTTCTTTGTATTCCCTCTCTTGTTGCACTTATTTTGCATCTTACGTACACACACACACATATTCACATACATTGGTACAAGGACATGATGGCTACCTACCGAATTTAATGCACCTATGTCATTTTGTTTCTTTTCTTCTTCCTCACTATTGAGCTTTGCATTATTTGATCAATAATGATAAACTCCTCTACTTCTTTTGGAATGATTAACCATGTTTTGTTTTGTTTTAAAATGCAAAAACTTTCAACATTAATTACACAAGGTACCCTATGATAAATTATTGCTATCACATTATGTCATTTACTTAGTGATGACATGAAAATATTGTTTACTATTTCTTTTTAAAGTATACATTTACTTGTTCTATTAACGTACCACTAATATCTTTATGATATGTTGAGATTTGCACAAACGTCAAACACATAAAATGTTATGAATCACCATGTGAAATCATTAGTAACATTTTCTAAAATTTATTATTGCCTACTTCGATCCATGCACTGTGATATATTATAATTTAGTTGTAAAATACGCGATTAAGTTTTTACATTTTTGTTCAAATTATTGGCAAAATTCGAACATGACTACTACAGTACGTATTATTATGTTATTATTATACCATCTATCTGCTATATTATCATATAAAAATTTCCCCGAATAGGAGTAATAACGTTTTGAAATTCCAAAAGAGAACCTTCATGTTTTTATTCCCTAAATAGGAGTAATTTCCGCCAAGTTTGGAAAACACTACCATGTTTAAAGCCTGGTAATGCCAAACATGGCAGAAATTACTCCTATTTAGGGAATAATATCATGGTAGTCCTATTTTACAATTTCAAAACTTTTTACTCCTATTTAAGGATTTTCCCATTATCATATTAATTTAAATGCCATAGTAACTTATGAATAACTAAACAATTAATTTGTTGCCAACAATTTTCCACTTATATATGTAGGAGAGAAATTAATTGTCTATATGGTACATTAATTCACTAAATATATTAATTGTGTATTTATGAAATTTTAATCTTCTTTAAAAAACATTGAACGAAGGTTAATTTAATAAAATAAAGATTAAGATTATTTGAGATAAAATAATAGCTTTAGTTATACTTCGTATAGAGTTAATAAATCTCGTTAATGTGTTTGTTTGTGTCATAATTGAATATCATGCTTTTGGACACATTCTTACTAAGAGCAAGTAGTTTAACCGCTCGATCATTAAGTTCGATACAAAATCAAATAAAACATGTCCTCACGAGTCACCACTATTATAGTTCCAAATTCCATCCAAAAGAATGACAAATTATGAATATAAGTGCGGTTTAATTTTAGGATAACAATAATTATATTAATAGTCTGGTTTCACTTTAGTCAATTACTTATATTATTAAATAATAACCACACTTTGAAGTGTGGGGAATCTCATTTTATGGTGTATGTCTAGTTTTCGAAGAACGTAATGGGAGAAAAAGTGGAAGAAGAAATGGAAATAGTTATGCATGTTCCGACTTGGGTGGAGTCCTTACTAAAGATGGTGTTCTTTAGTGGTTGTTCAGTCCATTGTCAGCTTCCAAACAATGAGCTTAACAACTTTTGCATCAATTGTAAAGCAGCTGTATGTAAATACTGCATTTCACCATCTTCGTCATCTAATGTGGGAATCGGTCGTCATCATGGTCATAGGCTACTAAAGATTTATCGCCATGTGTACACGGACGTTGTTCCCTTTGATGATATCAGTGCTCATCTTGACATCTCAAAAATACAGGTTTATTCTCCTTCTCCCCTGTATACTTTATAACCACCAGCATAACTATGTGAACAATTGTACAATTAACAAAGCTCACAATTAAATTACAATTCACTTTACCCACACTAGAAAAAACAATGGTATTAGCACGGAATCAACACGAAATCAGCATAGAATTGGCACAGAGTTGGCACGTATAATTGAGTTTAGCACCGATCAAAATATATAGCTCGTGACAAAACAACATTGGCATGGATAGTTGATTTGCAACATGTATCAATTGAATTGCACGTTACATCTATTAACATTCGCTTTAGTTCATATTTCTAGGTCGATCTCACTTCAAAGGTTTTTGAAAACAAATCTAATCACATAATAATGGAATGCATTTAAAGTAAGTCTGCCCTTTTTTAGTTGGAATTGCATGTCAAACATGACTCAATTGACCCAATTAAGTTATTTATGTAGACGACTTTCTCAAATTTCAAGTGTATAGGAAGTGATGTTAAACAATGCTAAAAATAAGTTTATTTAACAATTAGGGTCAACACTATATTTATTGACTATAAAATCATGAAGCTATTGAGATTGAGAAAATTTGTAAAATTAATTTTACTCCGTACATGCAATTCAAATGAGAGATTCAAAACCTACGCAGTACAAAGTACAAAATTTGTTTTGATTATCCGGATATATATCTCATTAATGCCCTTTTTCTCATAAATAATACGAGTACACTCTTTATTTTCCCTCTATTAATTGAAAGATTAGGCCACTTACCGTTTCATTTAGTAGACATATTTAATACATATAATTAAGATGAGACATGTGATTATTTATATGTTTGCAGACGTACAAATGCAATAAGAAGTGGATCATATCATTCAATCCACTTCCGCACAACGGTTCAGGATCCCAATGTTCAGATGTGAGAGGGACTTGTTATTCTTGCAAAAGAAAACTCCATGATCCTCATCTCTATCGCTTTTGTTGTATTGCATGCAAGGTATTCTCTATTATGAACAATGGTGTAGGTAAGAGGATATAGCGCTACAATAAAGAACTTATAAAAATAAATTACATTGTAAATGGAAGCATTATATTTTTACTAGATAATGGGTGCACTTGTACTCTATGAGCTAATATAAATCACTACACTTGGTTCCCATCTGGAAATGGTTGAAATTAAAAAGATGCAAATCTTTAATATTTGATAATGGAGAAAATCTTGGCTTTTTTAGTTGTTGATTTTTTGCATGTCAGACATTCTTGGACATTTGTATTGTTGTACTAAGTAAAATTTAGTGTACAACTGTACTTTATATGTATAATGGCACACTTATCAATGCATTGTCATTATAAGGTAATGAGTCAATCACATATTTCCACACATAATTTTATGCATCTTGTATTGGTATTTCTTAATATATACTAGTAGTGGTTTAAATTCCAGGTGGCAGCATGCTCAAAGAAGTCAATGATGGTGAATAACAACTGTCAGGGAAATCGGAACCCAGTAAGTTTCCGAACGCACAAGAGAAAGAGGACAAATCCGCGCCGTTCGCCTTTACAATAAATAAGCTTGTCTACAAGATGTACTTCTATGCGCTATATGGCTTTTATCCAAAACCTAACTTCATGATTAGTATTATATTTAAGTTATGATTGCATTGGATTGATGGCATAAGGGTTTAATGAAATTTTTTGTTTAAACCTGAAGGTTTAAAGCTTGAGAGAATTTCTCAAATCTCAATCAAATATAAGTAAAGCATACCTAGTATTTCGTGTATAGTAAGCTTTAATTTCTCAAATGAGATACCATTTTTTAAATTCCAAAATATAACTCATGTACTCCTATTTTAGAAATTCATATACGTTTTATTACTATTTTGAGCAATTTGTTTTAAAGGTATTGTTTAACATCATATTTGATATATTATAATTGGCTGAAGCGACAAAATAGGATGAATCTACTAAATTATGAAAACATTATAATTAAATTACTCTGTATATTTTATGGAAAGTCTAAAGCACCTAGGCGTTAATCAGGCTGCAGAAGACGGAGGGCCGTATAGTGTCTAGGCCGAAATGCCGAATCGGCAACTAATTGACAACTAAGCGGCAATTATTGATATACTCCCTCCGTCCCTAATAACTTTGCCAAGTTTGACCGGCACATGGATTAATAAAGTAAAAATTGTGTGGTTGAGGTTTGTGCAGAGGAGAGAGAATTAACTGAAACCACAAAAAAGGAAAGTTGGCAAAGTTATAAGGGACGGAGGAAGTATTATAATTGGCTGAATCGGCGATTTTTTTTTGTATGGAGTAAAAGATTACAATAAACAATCTTGTACGGAGTAATTTTTTGACTATTGTATAAGAAACAATCACTATTAGACAGTTTATTGCCTTCTTGGTAGTATTACGGGCTTTTTAATGATGTTAGTCGGGGTCAATGAAGACAAAAATTGTTGGAGGAATTTGGTAATCCATTGGTATGTCAGTATATCTGTCGGTCTCTGTTAAACATGTGGGGGTAGATAAGATGAGCCGTTTGTGAAAGTGGATGGCTGCCGTATTTAAAATATACTAGCACTACGTAACAAGTACACTTGTTATAAATAGGGATGACAATCTAACCCGACCAGATGGATACCCGCTCCGAATTGAACCGGTCAAAATGGGAAAATCGTGTTGATTGGGTAACGGGTACGGGGCGGGGAATACCCGATTTTTTAAACGGGTAACGGGGCGGGTACGGTTTTATAATAACCCGCCCCGTTATCCGCCCCGTACCCGCCCAGTTTAGTTTGGGTACGGTTACCCGCCCCGTTACACGAACCATTACTATATGTTATATAGATTTTAATAATTTACTACCTCCGTCCCACCATGTTTGGGACAAATCAGTGTGACACAACTTTTATGAAAAAGTAGAATTGTGTGTTTGGTATTGAATTGATAGTGTGAATAAAGTGAGAATGAATTCTAACCAACCAAATATTACCACATATGGTATGAGACAAACTTAATGAGATTGACGAAAAAGGTAAAACGGGACAAAGTTAGGGGGACTGAGGGAGTAATAAATTTTATTAGTATATCTGAAATCCTAAATTCCTAATGTTCCCTTTTAGTTCAACCCTATCGACCAAAAGTCCAGAAGTCCAGTCCAGAAGCATCTTAGGAAACCCTATCTGCTAATCGCTAGAGTGGAGAGGCCGAGAGGCTAATCGACCAGAGTTCAACCCTCACTCGGCCAGCAGCTATGTTTGCTCCTCCGACCTTCACTCAGCCAGACGCCAGAGAGTGCTAATCGGATCCCTCGACCTTCACTCATCCGAACTCGCTAGTTCGCTACACATCTGCTATCTTCACTCAACGGTCAGTGTCCATCCAGTGATCCAGATTATCTGCTATTCTTCATCACCAAAGCTCCTTCGTCTATAACTGGTAATCTTCGGCAAGCTATATGTGTGTGCCAAGGGGGTAAAGTTTGAGAGGGCTAGGGGTAAAAGAAACAGCAGGGGATACAAGGCTTAGTTTTTTTCGTTATATTGGTATTAATATTATCAAGTTGTCTTCTCTTGTATCTTTGGATTCAAATTTTAGACTTTAGTTTGCTGTTAATAGTACCTTGTTTCGTGTTATTGTGCTTATTTTACTATATAAGTGATAGAATATTTGCATCAATTTTGTCATGGATCATCAGTTGTCTCAAAAAACAATGATATTTCCATTGAATGTTTTTCTCGTTGATTTGTTTATTAGTGTATGCCAAAAAGGGCAATTTCAGCCTTGGATAAATTTCTTACCATGTGTTTTTGTTTGTATAAATGTATAATTGCTATAATTAGTTGTGATTAGTTTAGTTTAATTTCAGTTTAGTGTAGTGTTGCAAGTCATTAGTGTTTATCTTAAGTTTCAATTTAGATTTAATTAGTTTGTGTAATTGCTGTAATTAGCAACATTAATTTTACATTAATTTTTCAAAAATAATTATGGGTGCAGATTTTTGAAAGGCTAAAGTGCAGAATTCTGAAAGTGCAGAGTTCAAATAACACTTTGTATATTGTAATACTATGATCAGCCTGTTATTTATCTTCTACTTCAAATAAAAGTGAAGATTTTTGAAAGGCTAAGTGCAGATTTTTGAAAGGCTAAGTGCAGAGTATTGAAAGGCCAAGTGCAGAAATTTGAAATGCTAAGTGCGGAGCTTTGAAAAGCTAAGTGCAGAATTTTGAAAGGCTAAGTGCAGAATTTTGAAAAGCTAAGTGCAAGATTTTGAAAAGCTAAGTGCAATCTTGGATAAATTTCTTACCAAGCTTGAAAGGCTGAGTTTGGACATTAAATATTGTTGGAATTTAGACTTTTTAATGTCGCTGCCATGTATTTTCAATGTTGGAAGATATTACTGAAATTCTGACTTTTGAATGTTGTAGGAATGTGTATTTTAACTTTTGGTTAGTGAATATTTTTGTAATTTATATTTTGGCGTCATTGTTGTGATAAATTAGATTTGATTTGTGGTGGTTATCGAATGTTATTCAATGGTCAAGTGATTGTTTAATAGTAATACTACTTAGAAGAACAAAAATATTTTTTAATAATGCGGTTACCCGTGGGGAAACCCGTTCCCCGTTTCAATTGGGTACAGTTCGGGTAACCAATTCCCCAACGGGAAACGGGGCGGGTTCGGGGATAATAAGTTAACTTTCGGGGCGGGTACGGGTAAGGGTATACCCGGCCCCGAACCGCCCCGTTGCCATCCCTAGTTATAAATCAAAGTGAGTGGCATTTTCTAAAATAGGAGTAAATAGAGTTTGGAATTCCAAAATAGAATTACTATGTTTTTATTTTCTAAATAGGACTAACATGACAGTATTTACTGTCATCTTGTAGGCGTGACTGCCAAATAATTGTAGTGCAGTACATTTAACATGGCAGTATTTATTATAATTAATGATATCATTTTTCAATAATGGTAGTATTTTTTATACATGACAGTAACAACTCCTATTTCAGGAAAAAATAGTCATATTATGAAATTCCAAAACTCATTTACTCCTATTTAGAGCATCTCCATTCATGATCTTAAAATAAACGATTTTTCGATTACATGTCATTGCCACATCACATTTATTCCATAAATCTGAAATAATCTCAAGTCTTAAAATTCTTCATCAACCATGATACTCAAATAATTAGATATTCTAGATCATGCATTAAATGCATTTTAACTACAATCTAAAATAATCCGGGATTCAAATCTTGATACTGGATTTTCTTTTTCAATAATCTCTCACTCACAATGATGATCTGTAAAACAATCTTACACATCATCCAATTAAACTTTAAATAATCTCATGGATGGGGATGCCCTTAGGGCAATTTCCATCAAAGCAATAGATTGTAGGATCATGTATGTAGTTATGTACATAGCAATAATTGGATTCACGTGTAACATAAGAGCATCTCCAATGCTAGAATATGCACGGTACAAATGTGGCATCAGAAAGATAGAAACAAAAGATTAAATTTATGACATTTTTCTCTCCTTCTGTCCACGGCCTTATGTGTTTTTGGTAAGTTTTTCTCAACAATGTCGACCACAATGTCTACATCTAGACATTGTGCTTGACATTGTAGAGAAAACTTACCAAAAACATATAAGGCGTTCAAATAAGGAGAGAGATATTCTATTTATTGTTTGGGACAACTATCAAATAAGCCCTCGAACTTTCATAAAAAGTGCAAATAAGCCCTTTTACAGAAGGCTTTGTCCGGCTGTCCCCAATTGGGGCGGTTTCCTTTGGAATTTTTTGATGAAATTTTTTAAACATCTTCTTCACTAAGTCTAGTTTAGCCATACCAAATTTCATCTAAAACTTCAATCGAGAAGACAGTCAAATCATTTTCTGAAATATACTGCGCTGTCCAACTGCGCTGTTATCTTCAAAAATTCATTTGATTGTCTTCCCGATTGATGTTTTAGCTGATATTTGGTATGAGTAAAATAGATTTAAATAAAAAGATTCTAAAAAAATTTCATTAAAAAAATCCTACGGAAACCACCCCAATTGGCGATGGCCGGACAGAGTCTCTTATAAAAGGGCTTATTTGCACTTTTTATGAAAGTTCGATGGCTTATTTGATAGTTATCCCTTATTGTTTTTAATTAGAAATTGCTCTAAATAGGAGCAAAAACGTTTTCAAATTTCAAAATAGGAGTATCATATTTTTTATTTCCTGAATGGGAGTAATCTGCCAAGTTTGGAAAAAAACCATGCTTTAAAGCCTAGTAATGCCAAACTTGGCAAAACTTTACTCATATTCCAGGAATAAAAAACATGATAGTCCTATTTTGGAATATAGTCCTATTTTGGGATTTCAAAACTTTTTTACTTCTATTTAGGAAATTCACCTCTTTTTAATTGGTTATCTCTAATGTCACGTATGCATCGTTCATGTTTTTGTATTTGAGATGCTCTAATGTGTACAAAAAAACCTTTTGGATTTCGAGTTTTTTCCTAATATATGTTAAATAAAAAAATATTTAACAAAATAAGTTTAGGTTAAAGCTATTTTCCAAAATACTGCTCCTCTCAACCCCATTTAGGGGAGCCGCCATTTGAAGGGACAATTTATACATAAGTAAGCAGGCAGCGGCAGCAGGAAGAGAATATTAGATAGGGTCCACCACAAAATGAAATCCAATTTTTATTTAAAAGTGATATAACTTTTTTATTTGTGCTCTTATTCTTACAAAAAATATATCAAAACTCATAACTTTTTATTATCTTTCATATGACACCAATATTTAATATATAAAAATAATAAAAAAATATTTAACACTTTGAATTTTTTTTATAAATGTTACGGGATATATCTTTTTTATTGATACTCCGATTGTTACAAAAAATATATCTAAATTCATAACTCTTTCTTATCTTTTGTAAGACACTAATTTTGAAGATATAACAATTAAAAAATTAATTATATCAATTTATGAAGTTTATCTCATGTTCACTTCCTAATATATGCTTGCTTTTGTGCGTTCGTTACTTGCTTATGTATAGGCCGCTACTTCAAGTGGCGGCTCTCTTAACTGAGGTTGAGTGGAGCAGTATTTAGGGAAATACTTTTAACCTAACTTTATTTTGGAAAATATTCTTTCATTTAACATTATATTAGGAAAAAACTCTGGGATTTCTCTATGCAAAGTCAAGCTAGCGTTAATTGCGCGACATCGAAATTATTGTCTAGAGTTGGATACTAGTTGTAAAATTGAAATGATAGATTAGTGAGATGTATTTGGTTAAACAATTGAAGTGATGGCTGAATTAACAAAATGTAAGACTATCTTAATTTTTTAATAGAAACAACATATATTTAAAGAATTTTATCAATTCCATTGTTGGGTTTCGGGCTGAAAAATGCAGCGGAATAAATAAAAAAATACTGCTCAAAAGTAAACAATCGGATCTGAGGTTCTTACTATAAACGAAATTACAAGATATAAGAGGGACTTACATAGCAATCTTAAGCAAGGATGTCAGACAGTCTGAGAAAACAATCCCGAGCTCTATCGGTATCCACACGCACGTGACTGGATCGGTCACAGGGAACGTGCTAGCGTTCTCTTCTTTCTCTCTCTATATATTTAAATAAAGAGATGGTGAAATTCACATAACCTTACAACAAATTAAAAGGCTTAATTCATAATTTTTTTCAAATCTGTTAGATTAATTTTTTAGCAAACCAGGTACAGTTTTTCATCCAAATAGTGCTAGAATGCTAGATGTGAATTAATAAATATATTCATGGCCTTTTTCATGGACTTTAAAACTAAAATAGTAGTCTTGGTGAATAATGTATAAAAGGTAGGCGAGAAGATTGAAAATATACATATATATACTCCCTTCATCCCCAAAAATGCTTCCCGGTTTGACTTGACACGCTTATTAAGAACATGGTCGGTCTCGATAAAACGGAGGCTCTGTGCAACAATAAAATTTGGGCCTTTTTTCAAATTGCAACACAAGCAAATTGTCTTAAAATACAAGTTACTAATAAACGTAATGATTAAAATGAAAAAAGTCATTGATAACTTACAGTTTATTTAAAAAGAGACATTCTTCGAGCATATTTAGATGCAAAGTCATCTACCAAACTTGCAATGTCAATCTCTTCGAGTGTTTCAGATTCTATGGATATCAACGCCAATCCATTGAGTCTCTCTTGTGACATAGTTGACCGCAAGTAGGACTTCACAACTTCAACTTGGGAAAACTTCGTTCTGCCGAGGCCATGATTAGCAAAACTCTGTACGTAATAAAGGCATTTGGAAAACAATTCATTTCTTTTAAAGAATTCAATATTCTTGTTGCCCCTATCTTTTCCTTTGGTAAAATCTCTCTAAACAAACTTCTGATGTAAAAAGCTGCTGAGAATCTTCTAGAGAATTTATCTTTAGGCCCTTCCACAAAATTTAAATCTCATCTAGGACCATTCTCTACCAAAATGTTTGTCAACTTTGAATCTAGAGCATCCCAATTTCTTGGATCATATATGTCAATTAAACCAGAATTATTTGGCCTATCATCTAAAACATCAATTATGTGGTCCTCTTTATCAGGATTCTCAGCCATTTCGTTAACACATTGATCAGGTATTTCAACATTATTTTCAACATTCACATCTTGTTGTTCACCCTCTTGAACATCTCTAACTTCTTTAATAATAAACTTATCAAGAGCTCCTTTTGAGATTGGGTTAACTCGTCAAGTCTTCTTTTCCTTTGACGCTTGTCATTACCGGATTGGTATTTATATGGAAACATAATTATTACCAATTATTGAAATTCTCCTCTAATCCTATACATGTTTATAAATTTTAAATTAATATTCAGTTTAAAATTAGGGTGAAAACATGAATGACTATACTAGTGTATAATTATAATTTATCAACCTCAAGTTACCTAATAATATATTTATACCACTTTCTTAAATTTTAATTGCTAAACACATTTACAAAATTACACATTTATTATCAATTCAAATAATGATTTACTTTAACTGTAAAAAATCAACAAATAACGACAATGCAACAATTCAACAAACATTAAATCTGAAAATAAACAAATTAAAAGAATTCAACAAACAATTCATCAATTCAATAAATAAAAAATTCATAAGAATTAGCAAGTTAGCAACTAAATGAATAAAAGAAACTGGATGCAGTGGACTGACCAGACGTCTGGATGACTGGACTGAGGGAGGTGGCCACGCGGGAGCTTGAGGGCCTGAGGGAGGCGGGCGGCTGGTTGACTGCAGACTGCAGTGGTGCCTCGAGGCTGGATGACAGGCGGCGGCGTGCGGAGCTATGGGTGTGGCGGTGTGCGGTGTGCGGTTGGACTGGAGACACAGAGCTGCGGAGTGAATCGCCTTGGCCCTTGGGCGTGGGTTGCTGCGCAGGGGGGGTAGCTGAGGGCGTTGTCGCGTGGAGCAGGGGATTTTGGGGGAAGAGACGTTGGATTGTTGGGCTAAAAACTAATGGGATGGGTCTAATACTATTTTTTTTCGGCCCTTCAAAAATATGGGCCCTGTGCGGTTGGACTGGGCAGACAGGCCCAGGGCCGACTCTGATTAAGAAAGTGAGATTAAAATGGAAATGTATGATTGTGGTTGAGTAAGAAAAATGTAAATGAATGTTAGCCGCCCAAAACTTTCCAAAATGGAAAATGAGAATTTTTTTGAGGACATTCCAATAGAAAATGGTAAGTGAGATAAATTTTGTGGGAGGAAGGGAGTATATAAAGAAAAATGAAAAAAGGTTAAATATAGATGAAATGTTTTAAATGACAATTTGCTCGACAAAATGTTATAAATAACTAAATATTCAAAACAGAAAAGTAATGTGTTATAGATATAAGAGGTGTTTGGAATTGATTCTAGTTATGCTTCAAAAACCGATTTGTACTGTCACCTTCTCAAAATTGCTTCTATGAGCGATTTGGAGCACCTAGTAGTAGAAATGCAATTAGTAATATTTCTGCATTTTCATCTTAATACTTTAATTCTCTTCCTACCCTTTCACATTTTATAAAATAGATCCAAGCACTCCGAACTATTAAATTATTTTTGTGTTGAAGGAGTATTGAGACTTGAAAGTCTATTTTGGCGTGGGTGTTATGAGATTCCCGGACTCCATAACGCATTGCTCCCGTCTAGTGATGACTTCACTCTCAAATGTTCATCGCATTGGATACAGCTTTTGTAGATTGACGTGTAAACTGAATAAAAAAATATATCCACAGTTGACTTGAATTGCCTGTCGGGTGGCTTACCCAATTGTTAATTGATGAGCCTACACTTCTCTTCACTACTGTGCAATCCGATCCACCATTTTAGGGTGTGCAAATTATACTAATACTATCTATATATTAGGTAGCACTAATTTAGAATGCACAATATATTGTTACATCATATCAAACACCAGGAGTGGATCATATTCCCTTTGTCCTACGTTTTTTTGTCACTCATCAGGAGTGGATCACCATTGAGGGGGCCAATGGTATATGCAGTATATGTCGGCATCACTATCACCACACATTTTTGTAGTGGAGACCCTACTAAAAACATGGGTGGTGATGGTGATGCGCCCATAACCTATATGACTCCATACAAGAGTCAAATATGACTCCTTAAAACTTCTCTATTTAATACAGTCTTGAGTCATAAGTTTCATGACTATATATGAATTTTTTCTCACTGGAACTAGCTAGTCCTTATATATGTGTGGAAATGTGCAATGGATTCATTACCTTATAATGACAATGCATTGATAAGTGTGCCATTATACATATAAAGTGTAGTTGTATACTAAATTGTACTTGTTCAACAATACAAATGTCCACGCATGTTTAAAAAAACAAGAACTAAAAAAAGTCAAAATGTCTTATGTATGAAACTTACAAGGTGACAACTCCGGTACCCATTTAAAAAATGGGATGCTGTACCTATCATTCACTTGAGTGGTCCACATCATTATATAATTTTTAATTTAGATTTAAATAATTCAACTGCAACACTCTTATTGGTCCATGTGGACAAATGTATGGTACCTTATGGGTACCATAGAAAGTTAGAAACTACCAACTTACAAATACACAAAAAATTACGACATATAACACAACAAAATGCACACGCTCTTATCGTTAAGAGTTCAACATCAAAGTTTAATATATTTATGGATATCCTACCACGTATTTTGATGAAATAAGTGATGCAATCCATCAAATTTTAAGTGTGACTAATTGATATCACATGAATTATTAACCTACCACTGAATATCCTACCACATGTTGGGTTCACTTGAATTAACCTTCCCTTGTATATATTGTGTGTCGGTGAATAAATTAGCAAGTACATAGCTAATTTTGATTTAAAATAGATTCATCAAATATCAAATTACATAGGTTCATTAAATACCAAGTGAGGCCATTCAACAAAAATTTTTAGAAATTGGGATGTCTATTATTGTATGATTGCACTATAGCTCTGATGGATAGTGTACCCGGGGGTAGCTTATCCGAGGGGTTATTACGGGGAGTAACAAGAGAGAAGTCAGAGCAAGTAAATGTAGAGAGAGAGTATATTATAAGTGTGGAGCGTTTTCAGCGTTTATGACTTGGTTACAAATGGGGAAAAGGGGTGCTATTTATAGTAGCAATAAATGCCGGACAGGGACACGTGTCAAGCGCCCATTGGCCGAGAGGTCACCTCAACTGGTTGGCGCTGGCAGCCGCATGTGGCCGCATTTAATGCGGCTGTTGGATGGGACGTTGTACAGGGTACGGTGATCTGTACGCATGTGGCGCGGATATTATGTCGGGAGAGGTGCCCTCGGCTGCGGAGGACTAGCCGAGGGCTCTGAGTGCCGGGGACCCCTGGGTGCCGAGGGCTCCAGGTGCCGAGGGCTACTGTTTTCTGCCGTTTTTTCCAGTTTCTTAGTTTGCTTGAGAAACCCGTTCTGTGAGAGTTTAGAGCCTTCGGTCAGGGGGCCGAAGGCACCCCTGGTGCGCCTTGCGAGCTGCTTGGTACTCTGGGCGCTGTGATTTGGGCCTGTTGGGCCTTCTAGGCCTGTTGGGCCTTTACTGGAGTAGTAGGAGTCTGTGGGCCGGGTGTTCCCGGGTCATATACTCCATCAGGAGTCCCTCACTCCTTTTGCCGAAAGGTACTTGAGGGAAAAGGAGTAATTTGTGTTTGTCCCCTGCCGTCGTTCCGTTGTAATCTCTGAGGTTGGTGAGGAGTTGTTGCTTGCATGTCCCTGCCGAAGGCAGTCCCTCAGTTACCCACATGTTGGGACTTGAGGGATTGCTTTGCCGCCTGTTGGAATTTTTCACCAATTTTGTAGTTTAATGATTTTCCCGAAGGGGTTCTCCAGTCTCCCACTCCTTGAGGCACTTGTAAAGTGGTGAAAAGGAGTAGAGTTTAGTCCGTTGTAGCATGGGGCCGAAGGCTGACGCTTTTCATTTCATTTGGGGGGATGCCTCGTTAAAAACCTCATTAGGAAAAACCCTGGGGGAAAAAATCCTAATGAGGGAAAAAGAGTGCACCGAATTCCCCCAATGATGAATCGAAAATGTGAAACCTTGGTCAAAAATGGAGAATAATGGTAATGCCGAAGGCTCTCCTTGTTCTGAGGGCTCGTGTGTTGAGTAGCCGGAGGCTTGCTGTTGATGTCCTGGGAGGTGCCGAAGGGGACCCCTCAATCTGGGGATCGAGGGCGTGATGGATGAGATGTGTAGTTGAATTGTCACCGGGGTGTCCCCTGTTGGCTGATTAGTAGGTGATGAGGATATCCGAGGGCTCCCCTTACCCGTGTCCCGTAGGCTATCTGTCAATGAGGCATACTTCCCGGGGGCTACCCGGCCCTTACAGTGCTGAGGGGGAATCCCCGAGGGGTGGCCTGATATGAAGCCTTGGGCTTCTGAAGGAGTGATCCCGAAGGCGACTGTTATGTACTGTGTGGGCACAACCCGGGGGCGTCTCTGGGTAAGTGTACTGACGAGCACTTTGTCATGGTGCGTCAAAATAAATTCAATACTAAACACTTATACGTAGTATAGCGTAGTAGAGTTCGTATCCACAGGGAAAGGAATAATTCTCTTTTTATGATACTTAGTAAATAAAAGGGGGGATTTGGATTGAGTGATTTAATTTAATTAAGAACTAAGATGAACAACCTATATGTGCTTAATTCAAAGATAAAAAGGACTTGGCATTGCTACTTTCCACTTGTTGATATATTTTAGTCGATCATTGTTATATCTATAACTTATTCCCTCTCGAATACTCAATCGGGGAGTATATCCACTTCATCGAGGGTAGTTATTAACAACGACCGTTCATTAATAACCCTTACTATTAATCAAATATAGAACAACGCCTTATACCGATTTAATAGTAGCATTTAATCTTTCTAACTCCTTGATGAAATCAATTGAGATTGATAACCTCAACACAAGCGGTTTCGGTTTAACCAACAAAATTAATCCCTCTTAAGTTTATTAACCACGACCGTGCATTAATAAACCGAAGTTACTTACTTGTGAAACCATCAACGATTAACCATCGGTTCGTTGATCGTTTCTAGTAATAATTAATATATGAAACAAAACTAGTTGATCCTTTAAGTAATGTTCAAAATATTAATATGAAATATGAGTAGGGATTAATTAATATTCAAGGAAGAATATTATTAAAGAAGATGAATCCTACTATAATTAATACCAAGATGTTAACTAATTGTCATCTTAGCAACACTCCCCAACATTAATATAGAGGAAGAAAATACCATTCTAACTAATGTCGAGATGTTAACTAATTGTCATCTTAGCAACACTCCCCAACATTAATATAGAGATGGTATTAAGGAAAGAACTATTAATTAATATTCAAGGAAAGAAGTTAAGAAAATAACTCACAACTTTAATAATCAACAAGCTTCAAGAGCAACACCAAGAATGGAAATTTAGCTCCTCATTTGGAGACTAAACATAGCTAGAAAAATATAAAGAAATGCTATTCTAAACTGAGCTAAAGAGTATGGAAGAAGGGATGATGAAATGTGAAGGAAAATGGGGCTATTTATAGGTGTTTTCAACACCTAATGCCGGATACCCGGCCGGGTATTTTGACATACCCGACCGGGTATTTACCAAATCAAATATTTTCCCATGTTTTTGTGTCTTCTGCACGTTCTTTGGTCCGAAATCACAGAATACCCGACCGGGTATATGGAATACCCGACCGGGTATTTGCTAATTTTGTAGCAATTTCCTTTGTCACTTCATACCCGGCCGGGTAAAGTTCATACCCGACCGGGTTTTGCACAAAACTCAGGTTTCTTCATCCTTTTAACTTCCAAACCTATCCTAAACTTATAGCTCAACTAACTACAACTTACAACAAACAATAAAATGCTAAAAATACGATTACAATCAAATGCAAACTAGCAACTATAAACTTACACAAAACTAGTAAATAAACATTACAAACAATAATAAAAATGTATACCTAGGCACTAACAACTAGTGCCCATCAAACACCCCCACACTTGAACCTTTACTCGTCTCGAGTAAATTAAAACCTGCCCATGAAGTTTTCAAAACCACAAAAGTAGCAGAACAACCATCCAACATTTTCTTCTTCTTTTTTTTTATTATCTTCTGCATAAATAGATATTTTTCTCTCATTCTCTCATTTTGCCTAGGAGCCTTTTCAGGTTTTCATCCTAGCCTCTCTTTTTATTTTTTCATTTCTCACAACTCACTCATTTTAGCCACTTTTGCTTAGATTGTCCATTTTTTTCTGGGTTTTCAACCTAACTAGCATTCTTTTTTTTCTTTTATTGTTTTTTTTTCTTTTTTTTTTGTTGATGAAAAATAATGCAAGTTACAAGGTTAAAAAAATGAGTACATACCAAATGAGTGCCTCCCCTACACTTTTTTCGAAACATTGTCCCTAGTGTTTGGAACCATGATTGTCGATGTACCCTCCATAACCGCCATCGCCACCAAGACCATGTTCACCGGAGCTAGAACCTCTAAATTGCCCTAACATGAGGGATAATACCACGTCGTGTGTTGTACTAGGTTGGGCATGTTGGAGAAGTACCCTTGGTGGTCGAAGTCATGTGTTCTTTTTGGTGCTTTTTTTTCTCGTTTTTATTTTTTTGTGAATTCCAAACTTGAGCTTGGGGGGTTAGGGAATTCGGTTTGTAGGGTATTTGAGGGATTTAATGGGTTTTGTGTGTGGGTTTGGAATGTAGGGTGAGGAGAAAAAGAAATGGCATTTTTTTTGAGGTTTTGGGATCGGAGAGGATGGTGTGGATAAGAAGAATGTGGAGTTAATTTGGATGTTTTGGTTGAGATTGGAGTGGTTTGAAGCTTGGATGATTGTCAATGGAGGTTGAGGGTTTGAGTTTGGGACATTAGGGAAGCAAATGGGTGTTTTGTGGGCTGATTTAGGACCAAAACGGACTGAAATCTCGATTACCCGGCCGGGTTTTAGTAATACCCGAATGGGTATGTTGTTTTTCGCTTGGCAGAACCTTTTTAGGCTGTTTTGGCCAAAAACCCGGCCGGGTTTTCGTGATACCCGGTCGGGTATTAGGCTATTTTATTGATTTTTTCAGTTTTTTGCCCGGTGGCTGTGTTGCCCGGGTATTCCCCTTTTGTGCTGGTACCCGACCGGGTATGGGATATACCCGGGCGGGTTTTACTCAATTTTTTTTTTTGAAAATAATAAAAAAAAACACAAATTCTTAATTTAACACACACAACTGAAAATGGGAATAATTAAAATAAAAATTTGGGTTGCCTCCCAAGAAGCGCTTGATTTAATGTCGCGGCACGACGTTATTTTTGTTTTATTTTCAGTTTTAAGTGGGATCGTGAGCATCCCTCGTTTCATTTTCAAAGGCCATGTTTGGCCATATTTCAGCTTTTTTCTTCGACCTTTTCCAGTAAGGCCGAATTTTCTTCTTTGTCAACACCTCAAGTGTCGGTGGTTTTAACTCGTACTGAGGTGACTTTTCAAATTCTTCTTTTTTCAAAATAGATGTTTTTGGCTCAATTCTTATTTTATTAAAAATTGAGAATTTTTTTGTTTCCTCTGTAACAAAAATATTTAGTGTTGGCGGTGGTTCAAAAACATTTAAAGAACAAAGAGATTGATCTTTAATCTGTCTTTCGGTAGAATCAAAGATGTTGAATTCTACTTTTTGATCATCAAATTCTATAGTTAATGAACCACTAGACACATCAATTTTTGTTTTAGCGGTTTTTAAGAAGGGTCTTCCCAAAAGAATGGGCGTGGTTTGGTTATCATCTCCCATTTCCAGAACATAAAAATCAACAGGGAAAATCAATTTTTCTACTTCTACTAGCACATCTTCTACTACACCCTTCGGGTAAGTATTAGACCGATCCGCTAGTTGAATCACTACACCAGTTTGATGTAGTGGGCCGAGTTGTAAGGATTTATATAAGGAATAAGGAATGACATTTATTGATGCTCCTAAATCCAACAAGGCCTTAGAAAATAAGGTATCCTCTATTTTGCAAGGAATAGTGAACATGCCTGGATCGCTACATTTCTCAGGGAGTTTCTTTTTAAAAATGGCCGAGACACGTTCACTCACTTCAACTTTTTGTTTCCCTTCCAGTTTATTTTTCTTTTTCATTGTGCATAGTTCCTTTAAGAACTTTGCATAACGGGGAACACTTTTGATCAGTTTGAAGAGTGAGATGTTTACCTCAGAATTGACGAATGTTTCGTAGATGTCCCGATCATTCTTCAGCTTCCTCGTGTCTTTCAATGCCTCAGGGAATGGAGGGAGTGGTTCATATGATGACAGTGGAGGGAATTTAGTCTTCGTTGGCTTCTCCTCTTCTTGTTGAAAGCCTTCTTCAAGATCAACCTCTTGCTTCTCCTCCTCAACTTCCCGTGGTTGCAATTCTTTACCGTTCCTCAACATGATTGCATTGACATGTTGTCTTGGGTTTTGCTCAGTTTGTGAGGGGAGCCTACCCGAATCTTTTGCTTCAAGTCGACTTACGGCATTTGAAATTTGGCTAACTTGAGTTTCCAAATTTTGAATGCTCGACTTGGTTTCATGTTGGAATTGCATCATGGTTTGTTGGAATTGCCCCATGCTTTGCTGCATTGTTCCCATATTGACGGCCAACGCTCGAATCATGTCTTCGGTGGACATACTCGAGTTCGATGTTTGGCCTTGTGGTTTGTATTGTTGAGGAGGAGGATTTGTTTGAGAATTTCCGTACCTTAAATTCGGATGATCCCTCCATCCCGGGTTGTAAGTATTGCCTTGAGGATCGTACCTCCTTTGACCTTGGAACCCCAAAGCATTGACTTGCTCGGAGTTCTCTTCTTGTAGCGTTGGGCAAGAATCTGTGGGATGCCCTTGCGTTGAACAGATGCCGCAGACCTTGACTTCTTGGGTTTTTGGATTTAAAAGGAAATCTTTAACCAAAGAAGTCAAGCCGGCTACTTGACTCTCCAACGAGTTGTTGGATTCCGCTGCCATGACTCGTTTCGATGATGACCTTCCGTTGTCATGTCTCGAGTTTTCGGCCAACTCCGAAATGAGGTCTCTTGCTTGGGAAGGGGTTTTGTTAACAATACCCCCTCCGCATGCCGCATTCACCATGCGTCTATCTTGATCAACAAGTCCATCATAGAAGTAGAGGATGAGATCTTGTTCTGAATACCCATGATATGGGCAACTAGCACATAATTTTTTAAAGCGCTCCCAATATTCATATAAGGTCTCATTATCCGCTTGCTCAATGTTGCTGATTTGCTTCTTGAGACTTGAAGAGATAGATGCGGGATAGTACCTGTCAAGGAAGCTCTTTTTCATTTGAGCCCATGTATTGATGCTCCCCGAGGGAAGATAGAATAGCCAATCTTTGGCGGTGTCTTTGAGGGAGAATGGGAAGGCTCTCAGCTTGATTTGCTCCTCGGACACGCCATTAGGGCACATGCTTGTGCACACAATATGGAACTCTGACAAGTGTTTATTTGGATCCTCCCCTCGTAGGCCATGGAAAGAGGGAAGTAGATGAATGAGCCCAGATTTTAGCTCGAATGTGACCCCCGTATCAAGAGTTGGAAAAGTGATACATAAGGGTTGTTGATTTAGATTCGGAGCCGTGAGCTCCCTCAGCGTTCTTGTTTCCAGAGCCATGTGGAAGGACTCTTCGGATTCGCTAGAATGAGAACTAGCACTTGATGATTCCTCCGAAGAAGTATTCGGAAATAGATTCCTGAACCTCTCGAAGGCTTGTTCTGTTTCGGGCTTTGTTTGGTAGGTGATTTGGTTTATAGATCGGTGTTTAACCATATACTCAAACAAAGCTCAGCCAAAAATAGAAATCTTTTAAATGTATATTTTTTTTTTATTTTTCTTGAAATAAAATAGAAAGAAAAATAATTGCCTTTCCCCGGCAACGGCGCCAAATTTGACGAGCACTTTGTCACGGTGCGTCAAAATAAATTCAATACTAAACACTTATACGTAGTATAGCGTAGTAGAGTTCGTATCCACAGGGAAAGGAATAATTCTCTTTTTATGATACTTAGTAAATAAAAGGGGGGATTTGGATTGAGTGATTTAATTTAATTAAGAACTAAGATGAACAACCTATATGTGCTTAATTCAAAGATAAAAAGGACTTGGCATTGCTACTTTCCACTTGTTGATATATTTTAGTCGATCATTGTTATATCTATAACTTATTCCCTCTCGAATACTCAATCGGGGAGTATATCCACTTCATCGAGGGTAGTTATGAACAACGACCGTTCATTAATAACCCTTACTATTAATCAAATATAGAACAACGCCTTATACCGATTTAATAGTAGCATTTAATCTTTCTAACTCCTTGATGAAATCAATTGAGATTGATAACCTCAACACAAGCGGTTTCGGTTTAACCAACAAAATTAATCCCTCTTAAGTTTATTAACCACGACCGTGCATTAATAAACCGAAGTTACTTACTTGTGAAACCATCAACGATTAACCATCGGTTCGTTGATCGTTTCTAGTAATAATTAATATATGAAACAAAACTAGTTGATCCTTTAAGTAATGTTCAAAATATTAATATGAAATATGAGTAGGGATTAATTAATATTCAAGGAAGAATATTATTAAAGAAGATGAATCCTACTATAATTAATACCAAGATGTTAACTAATTGTCATCTTAGCAACACTCCCCAACATTAATATAGAGGAAGAAAATACCATTCTAACTAATGTCGAGATGTTAACTAATTGTCATCTTAGCAACACTCCCCAACATTAATATAGAGATGGTATTAAGGAAAGAACTATTAATTAATATTCAAGGAAAGAAGTTAAGAAAATAACTCACAACTTTAATAATCAACAAGCTTCAAGAGCAACACCAAGAATGGAAATTTAGCTCCTCATTTGGAGACTAAACATAGCTAGAAAAATATAAAGAAATGCTATTCTAAACTGAGCTAAAGAGTATGGAAGAAGGGATGATGAAATGTGAAGGAAAATGGGGCTATTTATAGGTGTTTTCAACACCTAATGTCGGATACCCGGCCGGGTATTTTGACATACCCGACCGGGTATTTACCAAATCAAATATTTTCCCATGTTTTTGTGTCTTCTGCACGTTCTTTGGTCCGAAATCACAGAATACCCGACCGGGTATATGGAATACCCGACCAGGTATTTGCTAATTTTGTAGCAATTTCCTTTGTCACTTCATACCCGGCCGGGTAAAGTTCATACCCGACCGGGTTTTGCACAAAACTCAGGTTTCTTCATCCTTTTAACTTCCAAACCTATCCTAAACTTATAGCTCAACTAACTACAACTTACAACAAACAATAAAATGCTAAAAATACGATTACAATCAAATGCAAACTAGCAACTATAAACTTACACAAAACTAGTAAATAAACATTACAAACAATAATAAAAATGTATACTTAGGCACTAACAACTAGTGCCCATCATGTACCCGGAGGCTCTCCTTGATGAAGTGGAGTGAAGTAAGAAAATCCGGGGGCTCCCAGAATATGGCCGTTGGAAATATAGCCGTTGGAATATGTAACGTCAAGATATAGCCGTTGGGGGGGGGGGTACACGTGGCGCGTGACGGTTGGCTGTCCGTGGGCGGCGTCACCGGTTGGGCGAAGACACGGCGCGTAATGATGACGGTCCATCCGGAGGCCCGGTTTCCGGGCCCAAGCCCGGATTCCAGCGCCTATAAATACCCCAAGGCCAGGCACTCCTCCTTGTGCGAAATTCTTATAGCGAAGCTCTGCCAATTTTTCTAGAGAGAGAAACAGCAGCCCTCGATCAGATTCTAAGGTTAGTTCTCCATTCGCATTTCACCTCTTAGCTAGCTGTACTTGTGGCCGTAGACTAGGTAGGTAGCTTAGAGCACTTAGTGTCCCCGAACCCTCGACCTAGTACAGCAATGTCTTCACAGAGTGATTCTCAAGACATCTCGGGGGCGCCCTCGATGGAGGATGAAGTCCTTTCGGATGTGGAGTCCTCAAACGAACAGTCCTTGGCCCAGGAGGACGTCGCGATGGCAGTAGAGGTGCAGAAGGAGTTGCTGGCTGAAGTTGAAGCCGAGGGCTTCGAGCAGGAGGTGGAAGACGAAGAGCTGGCCCTCGCCATGCAGGTTGCAGAGGAGGAGGAAGCAAAGGAGAGGACGAGGGTGACCGTGGCCGTCCTTCCCCCTCGGGGTGCTGGTGAGGCCAGTACCTCTCGGCCACTGAACGCAGTTCCCATCCGGGTGGCCCCCGGGAAGAAGGCCAAGGTAGCTGTTCCCAAGAAGAAGGGCAGCGTCGCAGATCAAGGGAAGCCCCTCGATATGCCCGAGGGGTACTCCTACCTGAACACCGCCGCCTTGGAAATAAAGTCGAAGGTTGATGCGGCGGACATCTACGTCACCCAGCTTCACGTGGGCCCCTCGGCCATCGTGGTGACACCGGGTCCAGATGACGTCCTCTCCCGGGCTCCCGAGGGCTGTATAGCGGTGCATGTTCTCTCGGTATCCATGGGGCTCCGCTTCCCCCTGCATCCTTTCCTCCGGGAGTACCTTCGGTTCGTGGGTCTGGTCCCTTACCAGCTGACTCCGAACAACCATTCTTATATTACTGGCTTCCTTCAGCTCTGCAAGTCCCGGGGGGTGATGCTTAGCCTGGACCTCTTCTTCCAGAGCTTCAATCTGTGCCGGGGGGGGGGGGGGGGGGCACGCGAATGCCGAGGGCTTCGCAAACTTGCAGCAGGTGGCCATGTTCAAGCTCTTCACTGAGGCGCCCTCCTCGAACAAGGGGTGGAAGGACCGGTGGTGGTACGTGAAGCTGACCGAGAGCCCCTTCCCGAGGGAGTTACGTGACCGTTTCAGGAGGCACGAGAAGAGGAGGAGCGCCGCCCTCGAGAAGGACGGCAGGATTCTGGCCATGATCCCGGAGGGCCGGGACAAGAATATCACCATTAAGGAGTGCACCAAGGAGGGAGATCTCTACACCCTCGGGTTCCGGAGGTATCGCTTCCTGGGGGAAACAGATGAGAAGTTCACGGTGTTTGAGGGAGCCTCCGGAGGTAGTGGCTGAGGGCACTCTCGCAGTTTTAACCCATTTGCTTTGTTTGTTTCTCTTTATGCCATCTGTTAGTGACCCCTCGGTCTTAACCCCACATTGTTTTTTTTTGCAGGTGTCCCAGTGAATATGATGAACGTCAAAGGCCTTGCCCGTTTCAAGAACAAGCCGGCCAAGGATCCGAAGGGGTTGGACGCGGGTGGCCAAAAACCCGTCGGTGTGCCTTTCAAGAAGCCCGAGGGCGATGCTGCTGCCGTGAAGAGGAAGCCGACGGCAAAGGAGTCCCCTCAGGCCACCAAGAAATCGAAGAAGGGGGACGCTGCGCAGAAGGACCCCCCGGTGGTGATTGTGGATGACTGCCCCGCCTCCGGGGTGCACGAGAAGATGCCGGTGGCGAAGGTGCCGAGGGGTGTCCGGGAGCCATCTCTTGAGGTCCTTACGCTCTCCCTCCCGGCTGGCACGGCCGTGTTGAATGGCACAGCTGACCCGAGGGCGCTTCTGAGAGGTATAACCCTCGACATTGACAGGGCAGCACTCGGGGCCGATGATGACCAATCCCTCGAGGACAGGATCCTCCGGTCTTCCCTCACGGTAAGTCTATGACAGTTATTTTTCTCTTCTTTTCTCCGAACTAGGAAATTATGTTCAGCCCTGCTAACTCCTTTATTTTCGCAGACCTGCATTGCCCTCGGGGAGCAGGCCCGACGGCTGGAGGAATGGCGCCTCCACAAAGCTGGGCAAGATGCCAAGATGAAGGAGCTAATTCTCAAGGACTCCAAGGCCACGAAGCTGATGGCCCAGCTTGAAGAGGACCTCCAGCTTGCGAGAGCGGAGGCCGGAAGGCTCAGGGAGGAGAAGGCAAAAGCTGAGGAGGCTGTTGCGGAGGCCGCAAGGAGAGCCGCCGAGGAGGCCGAGGCCATCAGAGCGAAGGCTGTCGCCACAGCCCGGGAGGAGGCCATCTCCGGGTTCCTGGATGGGGGGTGGAAGGCCGAAGGACATAAGGAGTGGTTGTCCTCGGTTGTGGAGGCCTCCGTCGATGAGTGGTGCGAGGGCCCGGGAGAGGAATGGATGGCCCGAAAGGGCAAACAATATTATGATGGGGGCGAGTTTTTCACCCAAGCCCTCATCTATCGGAGGATGGCTCGCCACTTGAAGATTGAGCCGAAGGACTTCGACCCGGCGGCATACGGGCTTCCCCCCTTCAGCCAGACATCCGTGTTCATCTCCCCTCCGATGTCGAGAGGCCAGACCGGGAGGACACTGAGCTCCGGAAGGAAGCCGAGGGTGACGAACCTGAGGCCGATGCAGAGGTCACTTCAAAGCCATCGGAGGAGGAGGCCCCCGGGAATGACGTTGTTTGATTTGTAACTTGTACTTAGCAATTTGAACACACTTGTAATGTCACATTCTTATGCTTTCGGCCCCGGCCCTCTTTGTAACAATCACATTTACTTTTCTTTCTGTCGATTGATGAATGTTCGCCTTCGGGCTTTTCATATATAACATGCTTCCTTTCGATTTATCTATTCCTGAATGTATGTCGTCGTTTCCTTCTGAGTGTATGCCTTCGCCCTTTTTGAGTGTATGTTTAGGACTTAGAATATTTTCTAAGTGTTTGAATACGGTTGTAGCCTTCGGTGGTTGGGCACCCTTTGCTGGACATACAACCGAGGGCTCAGCAATAATTAGGACTTAGAAAATTTTTCTAAGTGTAATCTCACCAAGTCTCCAATCGTGTGACCCCTCGGGTTGCAGGGAGATTCGGGACTTAGAAAATTTTTCTAAGTGTAGCACACCATAGGGCCTTCGGATGTTTGTAATTCAATCGCTGTGTGATGATTAGGTTGAGAACCCAATCCTTAGGACTTAGAAAAATTTCTAAGTGTAGTTTGCCCTTGGAAGCCCTCGGCTGGCAGCCTCCTTCCTGATGTGTGAATATTGGACCGAGGGCCCAATATATAGGACTTAGAACATTTTCTAAGTGTGTTGTAGATGTTGAACCTTCGGCCAGTGAGGAGTCTGCCCGAGGGGAGAATATTTAGGACTTAGAAAATTTTCTAAGTGGATCTCAGATGTTGAGCCCCCGAGTGGTCCTGATAGGAGCCCTCGAATCTTTGGGTGAACCTTCCTGTTGCGTGGATATTTGGCCGAGGGCCAAATATTCAGGACATAGCCTTACTTCCAAATGCATGGTGTCAAGTAGCCCTCGGCTCCGGGGCGATAGCCTTCTCCTTGATGTATAGGTAGTTTGACCGGGGGAAAAATATGTAGGACTTAGAAAATCTTCTAAGTGCTGTTGCATCATGTAGCCTTCGGCTATCATGGTTCCTCAATTGAAATATTGATCAGGCCGGGGGCTCAATCTTCTAAGTGTTGCTTCCTTGTGTAGCCTTCGGCTAGTAGTATTTCCCAATTAAGATTTCCCGGGGGCGACATCATTTTGGAATAAGCCCCCTTGGTTGGCCCTTGATGATTTGTAATAGATGCCTTCGGTTGTTGGGTGATATATGAGCCTCCGGCTATTGTCATTTTCCAAAAGTGTGGACTTAGGAAAATTTGTAGGATATTGATGTTGTAGTGAATGTTGGTGGGATATAGGTGCCCTCGGCAATCATGTGAAGGGTTCTTGAGCTGCATTAGTCAGTTGCATCCCCTTTTACAGGATAGGACCCCTCGGTAGCAATGGTGACCGATGGTAGGTGCCCTCGGCACTTATTAGAAGTGAACTCATCCCTTTGCATTGTGGAGTAGTAACCTTCGGGAAATAGGAGCCTTCAGTTACCGGAGGTGTTCCCATAGGGAGCCCTCGGTATGCTGTGATTTGTTGGAGTGTTGTACTCATTGATTTCTCGATGAGTCTACTCCCCTTCACCCCCTCTGTTTTTTTTTGGTTGGTGGTGAAGGGAAGGCATCAAGAAACTTGGTTTCTTGGTAAGGCTGGGCCTATCAGGAGACCATCAGAATACACCAATGGCTCTCCTCCCTCGGGTTAACCTTCCGAGTTCCGAGGGGATCGAGGGTCGTTTCCTGGGTACAAGATATGGTGGTCTGTAACCTGCCTCCCCTTGGGGGATGGCGCGGAAAGCGCCTCATTTTTGAAAGTCGTCCCCTCGGCGCTAGACATAGTCCGTGGCCTGCCACACCCTTGGGGTGGTGGCGCGGGGAGCGTTTCGGTTTGGAAGTCGAATCCTGGGCATTTCTCGTGCCTGTCATACCCTTGGGGTGATGACGCGGAAAGCGTTCCGTTTTTGAAAGTCGAATTCTGGGCATTTCTCATGCCTGTCATACCCTGGGGGTAGTGACGCGGAAAGCGTTTCAAGGAAGGGTTTTCATTTGCACACTAGTTGCTAATGGCCGGGGGCACTACGTGCCGCCGACACCGATGATGGCGCCTTCGGTATATGCGTCCTCGTGGGGTACGGCTTTAGAAACAACACTTGGTGTTAGTTTCGATATGCAGCCCCCCGGTACTTGGTACTGAGGGGTCTTTGTAGGGACACTTGGTGTTCTTCTCCTATTTAACGTTGATGGGTGAGTTGTGTACCCCCGGTACTTGGTACCGAGGGGTCTTCTGTAGGAACACTTGGTGTTCTTCTCTTTGATGTTGATGGTGGAGATGTGTACCCCCGGCACTGGGTGTCGAAGGGTCTTGGAATGAAACACTTGGTGTTTCCTGTTGCCGGTGATGGGAGTTCCCACCTTCGGTACTTGGTACTGAGGGGTCTTGTTTGAAACACTTGGTGTTTCCACTGTTGTTGAAGGTGTTGATGGTGTCCGCCCTCGGCACTTGGTGCCGGAGGGGGTTCTCGTGGTGAGGCCTGGGGCCTGTAGTTGGTATGATGGCTTGGCCGCTCATAAGTGTTTTGCGATTGTTCTTGGTGTCTTGAATGTGTCTTCATTCCTCAAAATTGGAGGCCTTGGGCCATAGGATAGTACATTCACTAGTTGTGAGGGCTTGGCCGCTCTTACATTATTGATAAAAATTAACTAAGTGGTGTACATTCCAGTGCCTAGGGACCTCTTTTCCGTTGGGGCGTTTGAGCTTGTAAGTCCCAGGTTTGATGATGGCTGCTATGATGTAGGGGCCTTCGAACTTTGGTGCCATTTTGCCTCCCTCGGTCGGCTGGCTGGCTTCCCTCCTCCGGAGGACATAGTCCCCCACTTGGAATTCTCGGGTGCGAACCTTGACGTCGATGTAGCCTTTGACTTGCCTTCGGTAGTTTTCTGCCCGGATGAAGGCTTGCTCCCGGCGTTCTGAAAGGAGGTGGAGGTCGAGGGTCATGTTGCTGTCGTTGACCTCGGGGTCATATTGGATCACCCTCCGGGTGGGAAGGGTGACTTCCGTAGGAGCTTTGGCTTCAAAACCGTAGCAGAGGGAGAAGGGTGTTTCACCTGTTGCTCGCCGAGGGGTGGTGCGGTAGGCCCAAAGGATGTTGTGGAGTTCTTCTACCCAGCCACCGCCCTCGGCCTCCAGTTTCTTTTTTAGGCCCTCGAGCAAGGTCCGGTTGGCGTTCTCTACTTGCCCGTTGCCTTGAGGGTAGGCAACAGAGGAGAAGGTGTGTTTGATGCCCCATGCCTACAGAAGGGCACAGAAGGGGGCTGCCTCAAATTGTGTTCCGTTGTCGGAGATGATCTGCTGGGGGAAGCCAAACCTTGTGAGGATGTTCTTGAGGACGAAGTGACGGCACTTTGCTTCTGTGATACTGGCGAGGGGCTCAGCCTCCACCCACTTGGTAAAGTAGTCGACGGCCACAATGATGTACCTGTTGTTGGAGGTACCCCTCGGCAGGGGGCCCACAAGGTCTATCCCCCATCGAGAAAAGGGGACGGATGTGCTGATGGGGGCATAGTTGACCGCTGGCCTGCCGGGGGCTTTCTGGAAATGTTGGCATGCGATGCACCTTCGGGCAAGGTCAGCACAATCTCTGGCCATGGTTGGCCAGAAGTAGCCCTGGAGAATGAGCCTTCGGGACATGGAGAAGGGCCCCTGGTGAGCTGAGCAAGTGCCACTGTGCACTTCCTCCATTGCGACCTCGGCTTCATCTTGATGAAGGCACCGAAGTAGCGTGCCATTGTAAGACCGTTTGTAGAGCCTTCCGTCTTCGATGGTGTAGCTAGGAGCCCTCATCTTTGCTAGTTTAGCGCGGGTCTCATTCTCGGGTAGCTGCCCTGTGGAGATGAAGGTGGTGATATCTGAGATCCAGTCCTCTTGGCGTTGTTGTATGTTCATGACGGGGCTTGCATGGATACTTGAGAGACTGAGTTCCTCAATTTTAGCAATCTTGGAGATGTGCTCGGGGGAGTCGGCCGAGAGCTTAGATAGTATGTCGGCCTCGGAGTTCTGAGCCCTCGGTATTTGGGTGCGAGAGTGTGCCTCAAATACCTTAAGCAACTCCTTGGCCGCTTCCTTGTATTGTTTCATTCTTCCCTCCTTGGCCTCATATTCCTCGGAGATTTGGCCAACGACCAACTTGGAGTCGCATTTGATGTGGATCTGCCGAGCCTTCATGTTGGCAGCCAGCCGAAGGCCACATAGGAGTGTCTCATACTCGGCCTCGTTGTTGGAGACTTTGAAGGAGAAGCGGATTGCATAGTAAGCTTTGAAGCCCTCGGGAGTAACGAGGACTACCCCTCCCCCGCATGCTCTGGCCGCGGAGGAGCCGTCGGTGTAGAGGGTCCACCAGTCGACCGAGGTAGCCGAGGGCTCCCCGTCCGTGGCTGCCCTTGCGGTACACTCCGTCACAAAGTCCGCCAGGGCTTGGCCCTTGATGGCAGGCCTCGGACGGATGTCAATGTTGTACTGGCTTAGGAAGATAGCCCATTTCACCATGCGGGAGGAGCTGGTGGGGCTCCTCATGAGGGCGCCGAGGGGTTGATGAGTGAGGACCTGAACCGGGTGAGCCTGAAAGTAGTGGCCCAACTTCTTGACGGTCCAAACGATGACTAACACCGTTTTTTCCACTGGGGAGTACCTGAGCTCGGCCTCCCTTAGGGTCTTGCTTACATAGAAGATGACATGTTGGATGCCGTCTTCCTCCCGGATGAGCACGGAGCTTATGGCTGCCGGGCTGACCCCAAGGTAGAGATAGAGGGTCTCCCCTACCTTTGGTTTGGATAGCACAGGGGGTGAAGATAGATATCGTTTGAGCTCGTCGAAAGCCCCCTGGCATTCTGGAGTCCATTGAAAGCCAGCCGTCTTCCTCATGATCTGGAAGAAGGGTAGAGACTTCTCCGCTGATTTAGATAGAAAGCGGTTGAGGGCTGCCAGGCGGCCCGTCAACCGTTGAACTTCCTTCACATTGCGTGGGGGCTCCATGTTGATGATGGCCTGGATCTTCTCGGGATTGGCCTCAATACCCCTCCGGCTCACCATGTAGCCTAAGAATTTGCCCCCTTGGACGCCGAAGGTGCACTTCTTCGGGTTTAGCCGAAGGTTGAACTTCTGCATGATGGCGAAGATTTCCCGGAGGTCGTCGGCATGGCTGGAAGATTGCTTGCTTTTGACGATCATGTCGTCGACATAGGCCTCCATGGTGCGCCCTAGGACGGCTTGAAAGACACGGGCCACCATCCGGGTGTAAGTGGCCCCTGAGTTCTTTAGGCCGAAGGCCATCACTAGGTAACAGAAGATGCCCTCGGGAGTCATGAAGGCTGTCTTTTCGGCGTCTTCCTCATGCATGAAGATCTGATGATACCCGCGGAATGCGTCGAGGAATGACATGATTTCACACCCCGCGGTTTCATCTACAAGTTGATCGATATTGGGCAAAGGAAAAGGGTCCATAGGGCACGCCTTGTTATAGCTCGTTGTACTGTGTGGATGTATTTGTACTCTTATATTATCTCATGCATCTTATATTATAATGTACACGTTGCATATATTACATCAATACATTCAAGTCATTTTTCTCTCTCTTTTTCACGGTCTTATAAATTTTTTGTAAGCTTTTCTCTACAATTTCAATTACAATTAATGTTTACATCTGGACATTGTGTTTAACATTGGGCAGAAAAACTTACCAAAAATATACATGACCATTCATATAAGGAGAGAAATGTTTTACTCCCTCCGGTCCTTAATTAACTTTACACTTTCCTTTTTGGGTCGTCCCAAATTAAACTTTACACTTCCTTATTTGCCTTATCTGACCAACAAATCTACACCAAACAGTGTCAAACAGTGTCAAACGGTGCCAAACAGTGTACTCTACAATAAAGTAAAATTTATTTCCTTAATATGTGTGAAGTCAAAGTGTAAACTTCATTAAAGACCGGAGGGAATACTTATTAATTTTTATGTGTCTATCTCTCTTATGTCACGCGTGTACCATTCACATTTTTGCATTCTAGATGATCTTAGAACTATAAGTGTGAGTGTATCCTATATAGGAAATTTACACACAAAATTAGTACATGAATTGTATACACATCATCTTATTGCACGTGTAAACCAATAATTCATTAAAACCCTAATAATTGTCTGTCAATTGCCCATGTACACAATTAATGTATAATTAGTGTACAAATTTTGTGTAGAACGAGAATGAGTGATAGGGTATGTTTGATACGATTAGCTGAAAAGATACTCCTGTGAGATTTTTAATAATTGTTGACTTTTAATACCTGAAAAGATCTTAAAGAGAAAAGGTGGTAGCTGTTTTGTAAAGAGCTGACTGTTTGATTTGGTTCGATTTGGTATACAAGCTGTTAGGACTAATTAATACTACCTCAGTCCCATAAAACTTGACCAACTTTCATTTTTTGGTTGTCCTAAAAAACTTTGTCATTTCCATTTAAAGTAACAAATATGTGGGTCAAGTTATTTCTCTCTCCTCTGCACAAATATCAACCACACAATTTTTCTTTTATTAATCTACGTGCAAGTCAACATTGGCCAAATTTTATGGGACGGAGGGAGTACTAAAAGTCACGGGCTTTTTTCAGATGCTACTCAATGTAGCATTTCAAAAAATATATTTTAATTTATGAAAAGTTCTTAAAAATTACTATACCAAAGATATAACTAGAAACTTTTAGAGATTTTTTGAACAATACAAAAGCTAAAAGATAGAGACTGTCGAATATAGACATGCTATAAAATGCTTTGGTTTAGTTTGGAGCAAGTGCACTTAATTTTATTTGAAATAATAATGCAGCTTTCCACCTCCGTAAACCAGCTCATGTTGTCTGCCTCGCAGAGTCACATACTCACATACCCAAAATCAACGCGCACAGAGACAGACAGATATACTGACATATCAATAGAAAACCAAATTCCTCCAACCATTTTTGTCTATTGTTTATTTAATTCGTTTTTGATTGACCTCGACTCGTCGTCCTTATTACAACTGTATTGCAGCAACACGGAAGATGTCTAACTTTAACTTTGTCCAAAAGGTGGAATCTCCCACCGGAGGAGCCCCACCCCAACCAATGGTGGAGAGGTTAATCACGGTGACTCAGTCACCAAAACGGTGGTAAGCCTTATACACGTGTGCACCAGAGTTCCAGCCATGTTTCAGGTTCTGTAACCTACACACGGCCGCTGTGGGTTTCGAACATTGGTCACTTAGTCCAATTTTCCCACCACCTCACCAACTGAGCTACCCATGCGGGTATGTCTACGTTTAACAAGATGGCGTCTACCGGTGATTTTTTCCTACTAGTTGGACAAAACACTTGGAGAGCCGTTTAGTAACACCAAACTCGATTGGATTGATTGATTTTGTTGAAATTTCAGAAGTTTGATTGAAGTGACCGTATTAGTTGATTTTACTGATTTATGAAAAAATTATATTTAAAATAGACTTTATTAATAAAATCAAGAAAGAAATAAATGAAAAACTTGTTAAAATGGTCATTAACATCAGCTAATACATCAAGAAAAGTAACTTCAACATTAGTTTTTCTTATTATTACACAATTCAGCATGTGGAATCAAAAGCTACGTGCTTGGTTAAAACAATTGACTAATAAGTCTCATAAGCCAAAAAATAGAGTCACCAAACGGGCTCTTAATCTCCCTCTAATACCTTTCTCTCACCATCTATATGCAAGAGGTTCATTAATAAAGGGAAAATTCAAAAAATAAGAGAAAACGTTTTCATTTTTTTAGAGCAAGGTGACTTAAATTGATATCAAAGCATTCAACAAGGGGACAAGGAGATAAAAGGATCACATCCAACCACCGATCCTCGAACCAGACTTAGAACCAATCACTCCAAAAAAGCAATATGACTCGTTGATCCTGTAATGGGTCTAAATGAGTCTATCGTGGTTAGAGTAAATCCCTCATCGCCCCAATCGATTTAATGCAAAAGTCTGGACAAAACAAGTGTACATGACAAACAAAAAAACATGTAGTTCGAAGTAAAAACACAAACAAAGTAAAGCAGAAATAGAAATAGTCGTCTGAACCCTAGTCGCACAATTCCTCCATGGCGGTGGTTCAGGAGAGGGACGAGTCAACATCTCTTCGTTCTCTTCCGCCCGTAGGCTCCTGTTCAGAGCCTCTTCCTCCCCCGCGACCTCCTCGTCCAGCTCGAAGCACTACCTCTGGTTTGCTGCGTTTTGTTGCCATGGTCTGCTGTCCCTCCTCAAACCCGAGTCGATGTCTTGCGGCGTTCGAATCTTCTCAATAAACGACGAACAACAACAGCCTGGAGTCTCCTTCTCGAAGCCCCCAAAGCCAAACAAAAAAAAGCCTGCAAAAATTAAAAACAAGAAAGACGTGAAACCGGAGCGAAGGGAATCGCCGAAGCTAACAGAACCCCAAAGCCGGAAAAAACAACGGAAGATCGCAAAACTACGCACTACCAACCCTAATCGCTACGGAGACGACCACAGGGTAATTTCAATAAAAACACATCTATCTTCCACATATGAGTGAATACGTTTTCGATTTTAAAAATATTGAATGTTTTTAGTAATGAAAAAGTTCTACAAATAAAAAAGACAACTATTTGAAAAAAAAAATCGATTGCTTGATTTAGTTTTGTGTGATAGGTAAGTTGTGCTGACTAATTAATCTTAAAATTAACATAATTTTTTCAGATAGATGATACTCAATGGATCTTTAATTTGAGGGAGAACTATCAAATAAGCCCTCAAACTTTCATAAAAAAT
This sequence comes from Cuscuta europaea, assembly GCA_945859875.1. Classification (NCBI taxonomy): domain Eukaryota; kingdom Viridiplantae; phylum Streptophyta; class Magnoliopsida; order Solanales; family Convolvulaceae; genus Cuscuta; species Cuscuta europaea. Next base: position 1,743,838 of record CAMAPE010000051.1, on the reverse strand, counting down.
GCAAATAAGCCTTTTTACAGGAGGCTTTGTCCGACTGTCACCATTTGAGGCGGTTTTCGGTGAAATTTTTGATGAATTTTTTTAGCATCTTTTTAATTAAATCTAGTTTACCCATTCCAAATTTCAGATAAAAATTCAATCGAAAAAACAGTCAAATGATTTTCTGAAATGTACTACACTGCCTAACTGCGCAGTTATCTACAAAAATTCATTTGACTGCCTTCCCGATTGAATTTTTAGCTGAAATTTGCTATGAGTAAACTAGACTTAATAAAGAAAATGTTCAAAAAAATTCATCAAAAAATTCTACCGGAAACCGCCCCAAATGATGAGGGCCGGACAGAGCCTCCTATAAAAGGGGATTATTTGCACTTTTTATGAAAGTTCGAGTGCTTATTGGGTAGTTCTTCCTTAATTTGATAAAATTAACATCAGATTAAGATCTTTTATTTTAATGATTCTTTAAATAAGAAAATGCAAGAAAGTAGAAATATATGTCTATCAAACATGACCAAATGGATGAAAGGGCAGTATATCAATCACTAATTTACAACAGCGAGGGATTTCATTTCGTGCACCCACGCCTACTATATAAATCAACCCTCTGGTTGCTGGACAACCAACAAGTCTCTCATCACCCATCTTCCATCAAGATCTAGTCTATTGAGTCAAGATCCAATTGAGTTTATTTCCATTCATAAAATGGCATCTCCCATTCAGCCATTGGTACAGCTTCTTCTCGTGGCAACTTTAGCGGCAGTTGCCGCCGTAGCTGCAGCCAACTTCAACCAAGATGTCCAAATGTATTTCGGAAACGGTCGTGGTATATTCATGGACGGCGGCAACACGGTTGCTCTCACCTTCGACAAAGAATCCGGCTCCGGCTTTCAGTCCACCAAACAATACCTCTTCGGCCGGTTCGATATGCAGCTCAAGCTTATCTCCAACAACTCTGCCGGAACAGTCACCACTTTCTACGTGAGTTAATCAAATTCAATGCTATCGAGACCCTTTAATTCGTTTCGGGATATATATACTTTCTTTGAGCTCTAAACCGTAAAAAATGAGACATATTAACATATCGCCATAGCTATTCATGTACTCACGTATTCATATCCGTGCAATATAACCTTTAATTCATTCCAATTCGCATATCATTTCACATTGTCACTTTCTTTAGACCTTAAACAATATGAGTTGGGTGTTCCAAATTACTCCTATATGTAAGCCGATTTTTAGAAGTTGGAGAAGATCGACAATCTTCTAAAAAACCAATTCCACTTCTGCTTCAACTTTTAAAAAAGAAGCATGGAACCAATTCCAAACACCCGTTTTACTTGTGTATTCATACTATAATCCTTAAAACAATACACCTCACGTCACTAATGAAATTATCCTTGATTATATTATGTTGTATGCAGTTATCTTCATTAGGAGACAAACATGACGAAATTGATTTCGAATTTCTTGGAAATGTCTCCGGCGAGCCGTACACTGTCCACACCAATGTGTACGCTGAGGGGAAAGGAGGCAAAGAGCAGCAGTTCCGCCTCTGGTTCGACCCCACGGCGGCGTTCCACACTTACTCCGTCGTCTGGAACTCCCAAAGGATCATCTTTCTGGTGGACAACATTCCCATCAGAGTCCACCGCAACCGTGAAAGCATGGGGGTCCCATTCCCTAAGAGCCAGCCCATGAGGGTCTACTGCAGCCTGTGGAACGCTGACGATTGGGCCACTCAGGGGGGTCTTGTCAAGACTGACTGGACTAAGGCGCCTTTCTCGGTGTACTACCGCAATTTCCGGGTCAACGCTTGCGCCGTCTCAGGTGGCCGGACGTCCTGCGACTCCACGGCATCCGCGGATGTGGTCAACGGCGACCAGGCGTGGCAGACGCAGGATATTAATGCTCGGGAGAGGAATAGGCTGAGATGGGTGCAGAGCAAGCATATGATTTACAATTACTGTACTGATTCCAAGAGGTTTCCTTCAGGGTTTCCAACAGAGTGCAAGAGTTCAAGATTCTTATAATAGGCTTTTCATAAACAGCAATGATATTCTTTTATTTTTGGGGATTATACATGATGAATACATGATTGGATAATGCATCAGCATGTAACTTTCGTTTTGACAACTTATTTACAATCGCTTGCATTAGCATTAAAATGACTCATCCACCAAAATAATGTTTCTATGATTTTTAGTCCACTAAGTAACACGAAAATTGAAATTATTTAATAATAATATTTCTATGAATTTTAGAGTCCATTAAGTAACACGTAAATTGAAATTATTGAATCGACTGATTTCACGGAGATTTATGAATTTCTTGTTCAAGTGATTGAATAAGTTGATTTATTAAAAAGCTATACACTGTATGAAAAATTAAGAAATGACTAAAATGGTCATTTAGAGTGATTTCAGCCAATTAATCAGAAAAGTAATTCTAATTATATTTATTTTTAGTATTACACATTTCAGCACATCAAATAAAAAGTTACGATTTTGGTGAAAATTTTAACTAATAAAGCAGAGACAAATATGTAGAGACAAACACAAACCTGCCCATTGATAAAGTTTTTAGTTCACCATAAACTTAATTGACTCGAGCTAGGCAATGTATAACGATATTTGTAAAGATATTATGATATATACTTGCTTTATCAAATTTTCACCATTACAAACAAAATTTGAATGTACAAATTTATTTATCTAGTGCTGACTCTAAAATGTAATAAGTGGTGATGGAGTAATGGGACTAGGCCCAGAGCCTAATCAGCCCAAGCTCCGAACTTGGACCCGTGGATCCAATTCCACAACCTGGAGCCTGCCAGCCAGCCCAGCAGGGAGCCTGCTAGTCCGACCGACCTCCCAGCCCGGAAGAGTAACGGTCAAGAAATTAATGTGCTATTAATTATGTATTTAATTCCACATTAATGTTGTAATTAATTAGTCATTATTATCGGTAGCGGCTACGATTTGTATATGTTTATAAAAGGCGAATTGTAATTCACATTAGAGAGACAACTTCTATATGCTATTTCTGGCTACCAAATTCCCTCTGCAACTTTCTTTATTCATATTACTTTCTTGATTCCTGCTTAAGTGTCGTACGTAGCTTTCCTAAAAGCCTCCGAGCGTCCTATTTTGGATCAACATTGGTGCTTTCATTGAGAGCCTCTATTGATCTCTCACATGACTTTAGTAGGAAAAAATTCAAGAAATTCATCCCAATCCAAGGTGATACAGTTCCACTTCCTCCTGTTCTCTTCGCCAATCACAGCTGGATGTCGTGCGCCGACGTCGCTGCTGGTCTCCCTCATCGCCACGCCTATTCATGAGATAGGCCTTCAAATGTGCGCCCACCTAATTCCTATGGAGCAAGGTCCAATATAAATGTCAATACCGCACACTCTTGACTTCATACGAGTTCTTGCGTGCTCTTACCGTTTCCAAGTGCATCACACTCTGACCTTGTGGGACGAGTCACCCGTTCAAAAGTTTTTACTTGCGGGTTCGAACTACTAACCTCGGGCAGCGAGTTAAACTCTTATTAGGGGCCTAGAGCCATGCTCTCCTGGGCAATTTTGTCACTTAATTGACATTCACATTTCTCGAAAAGGTTGACATACTTTAGTTCTTTGGGGTTGGATTATCCATTCGAGTGAGGAGTCCGATTCACTTACTCACGGATTCAATCTTTCTTTCGGAGACTGGATTGAGGCCTAACTTGGGAACTTGATGTCATTCTTTTCAAGTAGTGAGTCCGACTCACTTACACACCAAGCCGTGGTTCGACACCAGGCCAGATGCTCTATTCTATACTAGTTTCTTTTATGTGTAGGTATAACTAAATGAAGTGGGGGACTGAGGGTCTTACCGTCTTCAAGGAAGAAAATGACAAACCTGACGAGTCTGAGTCCGACGAGAAGAACAGTTCTAGCCATCCTATTCGCAGATGGCGATCATTGCAATAAAGGTTGAGGATCTCACCTCTTGCTTCATCTTGGGGGCATCAGATGTACTCTTTTTCCCTTCATTATGATTTTTCCCCATTGGGTTTTTTCCTAATGAAGGTTTTTAATGAGGCATCTCCCAACATGGATAAGGGTGAGAATTTTCTAGTCTCGGAGAAGAGCAACCGACTTGGACTGCTCCCTCTTAGCCGAGTCTACTACTCGACTAAGGGAGTGGGGGACTCGTGATGGAGTAATGGGACTAGGCCCAGAGTCTAATCAACCCAAGCCCCGAACTTGAACCCATGGATCCAATTCCATAACCTGAAGCCTGCCTGCCAGCCCAGCGGGGAGCCTGCCAGTCCGGCCGACCTCCTAGCCCGGAAGAGTAACGGTTGAACAATTAATGCGCTATTAATTATGTATTTAATTCCGTATTAATGTTGTGATTAATTAGTCCTTATTATCGGTAGCGATTACGATTTGTATACGCTTATAAAAGGCGAGTTGTAATTCACATTAGAGAGGCAACTTCTATATGCTATTTCTGGCTACCAAATTCCCTCTGCAACTTTCTTTATTCATATTACTTTCTTGATTCTTGCTTGAGTGTCGTACGTAGCTTTCCTAAAAGCCTACGAGCGTCCTATTTTGGACCAACAAACGGTTCCTCTTAGTTAATACTCTGAATCATTGAAATAAAACTTATATATAAAAATATAACTGAAGTTATTATTGCTATACCGTCATGATCGACCACTATAATGTAAAATTTAACAGAATCATTATCACTAAATGATTATGATAATTGGTTGAATAGGAATACGGTGAATTGTCATGAATTTTTTGTCAAAAAATATACTTTGTAGTATAAACTATTATATAGATCAAAGTTGGTAGGGTGTATGTCATCATCTTAAGAACCAAAGCTATAACAACCGTGGATATGATGAATGTGATTTGGAAATCCGAACGGGTAGCTCAGTTGGTTCAGTGGTGGGTAATTTGAAACAATGATCAAGATTCGAAACCCACAGCGGTTGTGTGGAGGTTATAGCTCTTGTATGCTGGGCTGGACCTCTTCTGCGCATGGATATAAGGTCTACAATCAATAGATCAAAAGTTAAAAGATCACTAAATTGACATGTGAATGCCAATTTATGCCCCACTAATGTGGTAGTATTCAAGATTTTCTCCATTATCAAATATTAAAAGTTTGCATTTTTTGATTTCAACCACTTCCAGATAGGAACAAAGTGTAGTGATTTATATTACCTAACAAAGTGTAGTGAGCTGAGTTAATGACTCAAATATGACTAATAGTAAAGTTAATTGCACATTTAGGACCACAAACGAAACACAACTTTCATAGGACCAATTTCAGTACAGTTGCACAAAAATACCCCTCTTTTAATTTTTTAAATTTTAAAACTGTAAAATAAAAAATTATTGAAACCCTAGCACTAGCTCAGCCGCCACATGAGCCAAACCGCTGCTGCCACCCCTCGCTGACGCAACCTGACGCCACCCCTCGCCGGCACAACCTGCCACCGACCTCTCCGGCGACGGCGCCCCTTGTCGCCACCCTCACCGTCTACCATCTGCCACCGCATCCTTGCCGATGCACCGTCGCCATCCATTGCCGCCCCTTGTCGCTTCCCACACCAGCGTCGCCATCTATGACATCACTATCTGACCGACATCACCATCCACCCAAGCCACCATCCTCTGAGCACCGCCGCAACAGTGACAACTCAGGTGGACTAATCTGCCATTAACTTGGCAGATTTAGCATTGGGGATTAGATTCACTTCTGCCATGAACTAGTGTTTTAGATCTGCCAAAAAAGTTGGCAGATTCAACTTGGCATCGTAATGCAAAACTTCCATAAATTTGGCAAAAAAAAAACATGAAGTAAATAACCAAATATTCAAACAACTAAAAATTTTAGTGGAACAAGCATTTTAACACAACCACAAATTTAAGAAAAAGTACTCCCTCCGTCCCGGAATTATCTTCATACTTTCCTTTTCGGTCCGTCCCAAGTTTATCTCCTTTTTCCTTTTTTGGTAAAGAATATGTGGTTTACAACCATTCTACACATTTCTCTCTCATCTGCCTAACTCTCCACCACACAAATCTCACTATCTTAAAACACGTGCCTGGTCAAAACCGGAGTTAAATATGAGACGGAGGGAGTATATATATACTTATATATTGAGCGGGTCGGGTCGAGTGGGGCGGGGCGGCACGGGTCAATAGTAATACCCGGACCCGTCCCATTGTATATGCGGGGAGGGACGGACCCGCTCCATTTGCAAGACGGGGCGGGCCAGACCCGCCCCAAATGTCTTGGGCCAGGGCGGATCATTGCGGGTAGGTTTGATTATTACTCCACATTAAATTGTCGTACTTAGTCACATTTTTGGAATTTGTTCACCTAAGCAATTCTTTTGTCTTTTATATTAAAATTAGTAATATTCATAAAATAATGCTAGGAAGCTAATGCATTATTGTTGGAATTTTATCAATGCAGGACCCGAAAAATATATGAATTATCAATTCGGGAGCTGAAAGATGAGATCTATCGGTATATGACCTGAATGATGAAAAACTATCAATATGGGACCTAAACTTTCATAGGTTTTGATTTATTTATTTATTTATGAAATTTTTTGAGCATCTTATTCACTAAGTCTAGTTTATTCATACCAAATTTCAGCTAAAAGTTCAATCAAGAACTCATTCAAATTAATTCTTGAAGATAACTGCGCATTTTTGCGTTCTCGAATTAATTTGAATGCGCTCCCGATTAAAATTTTAGCTGAAATTTGGTACGAGTAAACTAGACTTGATGATTAAGATGCTCAAAAAATTTCATTAAAAAATTCCACCGGGAACTGCCCCAAATCGCGACAACCGGACAGAGTCTCCTATAGAAGGACTTAATTGACTTTTTTATGAAAGTTCGAGGACCTATTTGACAGTTTTCCCTTTATTTATTTATTTATTTATTTATTTATTTATTGATTTACTTATTTATTCCATTGCTAATTTTTGATAAACTTTTCTTCACAAAAGTTTATTAGTTTCATAAAACTAAATAATATTTAAAAAATTTAAGATAAAAAAATTAATAAAATTTCGGACAACTTAGGTCCTATATCGATAATTTCCAATCATTCAAGTCTTAAATTGATAGTTTTCCATCATTCGGGTCCCATATCGATACATTTCATCTTTCAGGTCCCAGATTGATAATTCATCTATCTTTCGAGTCCTGAATTAATAAAATTCCTTATTTGGTTCATATCTCTTTTAAATTATGTTTTTGTATTGTATTAGCCCTTTGGCCTTTGGAGAGGAGGAGAAGAACGATTATGAAGAGGATAGCTAACCGATTAATATTTTCAAAACTTTTAAGGAAGAATGATTATCAATTCCCAAAAAGTTCTAATGATAAAAAAGGTGAAAATAATTGGAAAAACATTCTAGAGAAAAAGAAATAATAAAAAAATGAGAAAATGAAAATCTGGACAATAAAAAATTCAAAGTTGAAAACTAGTAAATTGAATCTAAAAAATTTAAAAGTGAATCTAGATTTTAAAAAATAAATCAGGAAAATATAAAAAAGTTCAAAAAAATGCGAAATAGGAAAACTCGAAAAAATGGATTTTCATATACAACGAAATAAAATTTGAAATTTTCTAAAATCTCTAGTAAAAAGTAAAATGGAAAAGGACAATATATATTAATGTTAAGAAAAAAAATCAGAAAATTGAAAAAAGTGTATTTTTGTTTAATCTAAAATCTTACAAATTATTCAAAAAATAAAAAACAAAAATTCAAATTTAGAAATTTAAAAATGGTTATAATTTTTTAAATTAGTAAAATTTTCAAAAATAAAAAATTTCAAAAATATAAAATTTGAACAGGCAAACAATTTAAAAATACAAAATAATTAAAAATATGAATTTTCTAATTTATTTTTTTTAAATAGTGAAATAAAGGAATTTTTATTAATAGCATCTTATTGTAAGTTTTTGTTGTACATTGTTTACGTCTGTTTCTTTTTGTTGATATTTTTTATTTTTTTGTTTCTTATTGTTTCTTTATGCTTCTTGTTGTTGATATCATAAACTCAAAGTTATCATTTTAGGTGTTTGTGTGTAGATGATTTTTATTTCAAAGACGCAACAAAGATAAATATGAAATTAAGTAAAAAACAAAAACAACAATAATACACATGATACAACAATATGCAATACATTGCAACAAAAAGCAACACAACACAACAACAAAATTTCATAGCTACAACAAAAAGAAACAAAAAACAACATCTGAAAAATATCACAATAAGTATACAATTCATCAATCTATACTATTTGGCTTTGATGCTTCACAATCTTCTTTCTTTTGTGCATTTATTACACACTTCATCATGTTTATTTCTTTGCCTTCATTTCCTCGTTGATCTTCGTAGCCTTTATTATCATCTTAATGTACTTTTACTATGTGCCTGCAATTATAATGCGATCTATATGAAACAAATTTAGAATCATTTTTATAAGCAAACAATGCACGTATAGAGTTGATGCACCAAAATATATCCACAAGTAACTATGATACAAGAAAATAAGCAAAAATCTAAGCCATGAACATAACTATTAATAGGGGATTTTGAAGGACTGATCCAGAACGAATGACTGACTAATCCCTAAGTCCTCCTAATTTGGGCATGATCCAAGACTAAATCCTAAATCCTCCCAGAGGTCTAAATTGAATATTTGAATCCATCATTCCACTAAAACATATTAAAATGTACTTTAGATTAATAATATTACATTATTACTAATCAAATTTTAACATTGAAAAGAATTCCATGGAATGGTATATAATGGCATGCCATAGGTATGAATCTATGAAGAGGAACATGGAGTTCAATTTAAATTGGCCGATATTCATTGCCTTTGCTAGAGAAGGAGACAATAACAACTCGATCAAGTGTGTTCAGATCATGGCCATCTGAATGCCACCAAAGTGCTTCTAAGCAAGAATGTGATTGTAAATGAAAAGGATAATGAAGGTTACGGGCCACTACATTACACGGAAGTATGTGAGAGTTGCAGAATTGCTTGTGAAGAATAATACTAACATAGGTATGCTATTATTATTATTATTATTATTATTATTATCATTATCATTATCATTATCATTATCATTATCATTATCATTATCATTATCATTATCATTATCATTATCATTATCATTATCATTATCATTGTCATTGTCATTATCATTGTCATTGTCATTATCATTGTCATTATTATTATTATTATTATTATTATTATTATTATTATTATTATTATTATTGTTGTTGTTGTTGTTGTTATTATTATTATTATTATTATTATTATTGTTATTATTATTACTACTACTATTATAACTATTATTATTATTATTATTGTTCTTATTATTATTATTGTTATTATTATTGTTATTATTATTATAATTATCATTATTATTATTATTATTCCGTTTCGATATGGTCTGTTCTATTTTGGTCTGGTCTGGTCTGATCTGCTTCGGTCTGGGATTGAAATCAGACCAAGTAAAACGATAACAATTTTCGATAATTTGGAAGGAATATTATTATTTTTAATTATAAATGAATAAAATATAATTATTTATGGATTATAAAATATATATATATATATATATATATATATATATATATATAAAATAAAATCTTTATGCAAAAAATATAAAAAATAAAATTTCAGACCTGACCAGACGAGACCAGACCAAAACAGACCAGCAAATTACAGTCCAAGTAAAAACATCCTAAAGCTAAAGCAGTTCTATTGCTCGCATGGTGTGCCAGAAGCTAAAGCTAAACCAAACTTTGTTCTTGAATCGAACCCGCATCTTCTCCTTGGCAAAGAGAAATTTTACCATTCAACCATATCCACGGTTTTTCTTTGCAGAATCCTACAAGAATAAATGAAGCATAAGGAATTAATCCAAATTAATTTTTGTTAAAAAGAAACTCATAGTTTCGAGAAAATTCCAAAAAAAGGTAAGTTTATCTTGTGTATCAGTATTAACGTAGAATCTCTTTGTTCAACTTTATTTATCGTAAAATGATAGAAAAATAAAAAAAAAATTAATGTTCAAATCTTGCATACCGAGACCATCTTGATACCCACCTCCCCGCTGGTACTACTCCAGGACTTGTTGGCCGGTTTATGATCCCGAATAAATAATTAGTGAAACCTGCAATCACATTTATGCGTACTTGTGACGAGTAGAAGACAACTAGAAAAGTCTACGGAAATCTTTGGTGAGGAGAAGAGACAATTGCAGAGAAATAATGTACCAAGAATGCGTTAAAAGTCCACGAGAATCCGTCATTTTAGAAGTCAATAAGAATGAACGGAAATTTGAATTAGCCTAGACTTCTAGACTTGTAAAGGTCTACATTGAATACATCTAAACTTTCGTAGACTTTTAAAAATCCACATTGAATACACCTAAATTTTTAAAATCCATGGACTTTTAAAATTTATACCACTAATTCCGAATACAATACACCCCCTAAAATTAAATCATCTGTCAATTTTACCGAATTACTCCCAAAGCATTGAGAGTGGAAAGCTGCGATCAAATACTAGCCAAGGCAAACGAGATCATGAAACTGCAAACTAGATATTCCACATGTTTCGGATTAAGTATTATTGAGCTTAACGGTCAGTTCATTTTGGGAGCAACAAACTCCATCCTATCAAGCAAGGGCGGCTTGGCGACGATCTTGGCCGAGGCCATGGCCGCCGGAAAATAAGGGCAGGAGCTCCAAGCCATGGAAGACAAATAATGTCTATCAATGATCCATCCTAAGACTTTCTTCGAATACGTGGGTGTTGCAATCAACACTCAGTAGGCATATCATAGGAGATTGGAGGTAGAGATGTAGAAGAGAGGTGGAAGGAAATTAGGAATGAAGGAATCCTTCGGACTATGAGAAATGCCTCGCGAAAGATATGGCTGAAAATAATTTTTCTAAAATGGTTTTTAGTTAACCAATTAACGGTTAACCTATATTACAGTAAAAGTTACCTGGTTAACCGTCGTTAGGGTAAACATGCTAACCGATATCCCGGTTAATCATAAGTTGGTTAACAAAAAATGCTGTTAACCATGCTAACCGATATCCCGATTAATCATAAGTTGGTTAACAAAAAATGCCGTTAACCAACAGTGCCCACTCCTAGCAAATACCATAAAAAAGAGGGTATTGCCTATATGTGAAGCAAATTCTTGCAACTGGAATTGGGAAGACAATTTGACAGTTTAACCATGTGGTGGACAGAGCTAAAAGCAGCTCTGGGCCAGAGGTTTAATGTCCAGGGAGTCGCTTCTTCTCTTGAAGTTTTTACAAAAGACAAGGATTTGATCGTCCCGCACATCTCCGTCCCAGATCTAAGGTATATTGATTGGGATGAGCTGAAGAGAAGAGGCTTTGAAGGGGTAGTGTTCGATAAGGACAACACAATTACGGCTCCTTACTCTTTGGGGCTGTGGGCGCCTCTCGAGTCATCCATCCACCACTGCAAATCTGTCTTCGGCAACAACATTGCCATTTTCAGCAATTCCGCAGGTGATCTCAACTCGTTTCTCTGAGAATTTCTCATTTCGTTAATCGGAGTTTTTCCATTTCCCATTAAACTTATTGCTTACCCTATGTTATTATATTTTAGGGTTACACGAATATGACCCGGACGGTAGAATCTCCATGCTTCTTGAGCGTACTATTGGGATTAAAGTAATCCGGCACAGTGAGTTTATGATTGCCTTTTAGGGCCTTTTGAACGGATTCTTATTCTGCTTCTCTTTTAAAGCAGAAGCAGAATCTTTTTGGAAGTTGGTCACCCCAGCTTCTAAAAAAATTGATTCTAGAAGTAAATTAGAGCACCAGAATCACTTCTGCACTTTTACCCAAATACTCCAATTTCAGAGAGCAGTTTAAAATCAAATACAAACACCCCCTTAGATGCCTATATTCGACTGGGGGTATGATCCTTTTTTTAATTACTGTAAAAAAGGTCCTTTTTTAGTTAGGATAATTTTAGAAAATTTCAGATCGTAGTGGAGATTTGAAAAATTCTTTGAGGGCGCTTCTTTAGAGTGTACTATAGAGTTCTTTTGGTAAACTTTGGAAAAATCCTCTGCAATATTATAGAGAAGTGAATGAGGTGTGAACAATTCAAGAACAAAGTTTGGTTTTTAAGAATCTTTTCGATCCAAGACTGGAATATCAATTAAGCAATTAGAAGATGTGTTAGCTATTAATATAGTATCAATTACGGGATGAAATAACTTGCAAACTATCAATCTCGAACCTAAAACAGCATGAATGGTGCATTGGTGCCAGGGTGGCTTGTTTAGCTTTTATTTGTTTTTATGTTTCAATTATCAATGAATTTTACTTTATGCGAAATATATACTACGTATATTTTAAGAAATCAACGATTATTTAGATTTAGTAAAATGATAAAAGAATACAAATTTCTGATATGTTATGTCTTCATCATGGATTTGATTGATTAATGTATCCAATTCATATCTGTTAATCTTATATGTCATAAAAAATAAGGAGAAAGTCCCATTCCTCACCACTTAAGATAATTTCTAAAGAACTAAGGGTGAGAGTGGAACACCATGTTTTTTCCATTGATTTGAAAAAACTTCAGGTATTGTGGTCCTTGTGGAAGTACATAGAATGATTGGATTGATTTCAAACTATTGGTGTTCCTTGTAATGGTATTACTATACGACGCAAAGTAACAACACTTATCCTTGTAATAATAAGTTTGTTCCTCTTGTAAACTTTAGAAGTCAAGAAACCAGCCGGAACAGCTGAAGAAATTGAACAACAGTTCGCTTGTGAACCATCAAAACTTGTAATGGTATTACTTTATAAAGCAAGCCTGGTTTTTAAGTCCATTCGAAATTTGCCTTCACAGAGTGACCCTATTTTGCCCGTTGCAGGTTGGTGATCGACCCTTAACAGACATATTGTACGGAAACAGAAATGGCTTTCTTACGATTTTGACAGAGCCCTTAAGTCTTGGTCAGGAGCCATTCATAGTACAACAGGTTATATTTTAGTTTTACTTCAATGCGGGCTGATAGAAATTGTGGGCGTGTGATAACATTGGCTGAATTGGATAACTTTATTGAATTATGGAAAAATTATATTTAAAATATATTTTATTAATAAATAAAGAAAAAGTCCTATGAAAATAACTAAAATAACCCCTAGAGTAACTTCAATCAATTCAATCAGAATAGCAACTCCAATCTTACTTATTTTCATTATTATAAAATTTCATCATCATCATGATTACCCCAATACCACAAAGGCTCACATCTACGGTAGGTAGGGGGGTCGGATGTACGCAGTCCCTTGCACTCAAGCACAAAGAGACCGTTTCCGGATAACCCATAGTGATTATTATAAAATTTAACGCGCGAAATTAAAAGCTACGAGTTTGGTAGAAAAATAGATTGGAAAGCCCGATAAGCTGAAAATGGGGTTACCAAACGAGTTCTATATTTGATCACATTTGAAAATTGTGTATGTTTGTCTTTACCATCTAATGATGCCAAAAGAAGTTGCTAAGTCACCCCACATGAGTCGAATGTATTATAAAAACTCACATATAAAAAAAAATACTCACATATATAAAAACATTTGGTCCCTTCTTTAGAGCCTTATAATAAAAGAACTTTTATTCGGATACTAAGCCCAAAATGTGTGCAGGTGAGGGTAATAGAAAGGGTCCTTCTAAAACGTTGGTCTGCAAATGGGGTGAAACAAAAAGCTCACAAACTTCTTTCGAATAGCACACTGATTGTGAAAGACAAGCCTTTATAAGATGAAGAATTGTCTCCATGACGAAATGACTCAATAAATTGTAATGTGCCGCTAACATCTCCATTCTTTGGGGCTATTTATGGAAGAGCGCTGCAATATGTGCTTCTTTGACCCATCATCAATCTCTTAGTTTTATCTGTGTCGATAAAGGGTCTTCAATTCGTTTAAGGAAAATGCCACATGTTCTATATGTCTGTGTACACGGACAAGGGACAATTTGTTCAAAAAATGGTCTTTGTCATCCAGATTTTTGATAAATTATCTGCATACACAGACCAAGTCTATGGAGCATTACACAAAACGTGTACATGAAGCATATTATTAACATACCTAGTATCTTTTAGTGATATGTTGGAAGTTGGTGCATGCAAATTAGATAAGGAAAAACTGTCAAATAAGTCCACTTACTTTTCACAAAAAGTGAATTGAGTCCATGTACTTTTTTGTGAGTCAATTAAGCCCGTCAAGTATCAAAAAACAATCAAATAAGCTTTTTAACAGGCAATAAACCGGTTACCCGGTTAACGCCTACGTGGATATCCTAGTTGGCATTTTTTATTGTTTTCTATTTTTTTTATTTTCTTTTCTTTTCTTTTTTCCTTTTTTTCTTTTCCCTCTTCCTCTTTTCTCTCTTTCTCGTTCTTCCCTGTCCGCTGTTTTCCATCATTACCTAGTCCCTTGCCCTTCTTCTCTATCTACTTCCATTCCCTCCATTTTTGTCGCCGCCCCTCCTCCCAATAGAACAACCTCCGGCTACCAATTTTGCCTCCTCCATTGGCGCGGTGCCCCGGCCTCCATAACCAACATCTCAATGTGTGGCATCCACCTCTGCTGCCCTACATCCCTACACACCGCCTCCGGCCATCACATTTGCGGCCTCCACCTCTGTCTCATCCATTAGGGCCAACCGTTCCGACATCCATAGCCACCCACCTCTGCCCCAACCTCCATACAAATACCTTCGTCACCTCCTCCACCCCAACCTCCATACTAATACCTTCGCCCACCTCCTCCGCCCCAACCTCCATCGATCTTTGCCGCCACATCCATTGGATCGACCTCCAATCGCCCTGACCTCCATCTCTGCTGCCCTAGCCTCTATAGTTACTGACTCCGTGGTCTCTTACTCGGCCTGCCAAGCTTCCGTAGATGGGAGCTTAGAACATTATGGGAGAAGGAAGCATTGAGAGAAGAATGGGAATTGACGGAGAAGAGGAGAAGCGAGTTGTAGACCAGTAGACATAGAGAAATGAAAGGGAAAAAACAAAAAAAAAGGAAAAGAAAACAAAAATTAATACTCCCTCCGTCCTTAAATAAAAGCATCTATTTCCTTTTTGTACGTCCCTAAATAAAGGTTCTCTTTCCTTTTTTGGCAAACAAAACAGTGCAAAACAGTGCCAAACAGTGTCCAAACAGTACCAATCAATCCCACTTAGGGACGGATATGATAGAGTTGAATACAATTATGATCACTAAAATTATTATGATAGTCACTAAGTCATTATTTCGGTTGTATATATGTCATTATTTCTTATATTAAATGTTAAACCTATATTAATTCAAAATAGACATGTCCAAAGAGCACCTCGAATAATTGATCACCCCTCAGAGTTGAAGCTATCATTAATCACAAATGTCTTCTTACATCTTAACGAACACTAGAAACAATTGCCAGACATGCCTAACATTCACACTATCCTCTCTCCGGAAAAGAATGCAACATGAGGTTGGGCACAAGGATTAAGAAACAAAGAAAAAGTAATATGTTTGTCTATTTTACCCTGCAATGTACGTATGAACCAAAAAGCTCATAAATGCTACAGTTGCACATCAATCAAACTTTTCATTACATCCCCATACTAACAATGTTAGCAACAGTACATGACTTTTCATTACATCCACATACAAATAAAATCATCAACCGTACATGTACTACTAAATTATAAAGTCCACTTGCGGAGGGAGGGAATATGACAAGTCCAAAAATTTTAATTTCCCTCTATTTACGTTTCAGCGTACATATACAGCCACCATCATCAGTTTCCCACCATGTTCAACCATAAAACAAAAATCAAGCCTAGCAGTCTGCAAACAAAAAACAAAATCAGCGCTGCACATCCATAATGGAGGAGGAAATTTCCATAGCAGAGCTTCTTCAACTAGAAGCCGAAGGAAATTACCAAATTACGGGACTTTGGTGTCTGACATACTATTTTACGGGAGTTGCTATCAAAAAGCAGTAGTCTAATTCTCCAATTCCGACTGGAGGGGAGTGCGAAAATAGATTGAAAATTGTGGTTGAAAATAGGCATCCCTCCCGTCGGATATGCCACTTCCGACTAGGGGGTTTCTTTTTCTTTTTATTAGTGGCAGAATTGCTAATTTTCAAAGCTTTTGATGTAATTCCAAATTTTCAAAGTAAAAGCTTTTGATTTTTTAATGTAAAAGCTTTTGATTTTTAAAGTTTTTTTTTAAAAAAGTATTAAATTTTGTTAATTCCAAATTCAAAAGTTTTTTTAAATTCCTGTCATATTTTTTAAATAAAGTTTTTTTTTTTGTTTTTTTTTAATTCCTGTCGGATTTGTTAATTATGTATAAAGTTTTTTTTTAAATTGTAAAAGTTTTTTATTTTAAATGCTTTTTAAAATAAAGTTTTGAAAAAATAGGGTTCTCCTACATTCGGATATGGCACTTCCGACTAGTTTTTTTTGTTTTTTTTAATTCTGACGGAGTATATGTTTTTAAAAAATTGTAAAAGTTTTTGATTTTATATATTTTTGGGTATTACGGGAAATGCAATCTTTGACCTAGTAAAATTAGCCTATATCATGAATACGAGTTGTAAAATTGACAATGATTTACTACTTGTGATTCACATTTTTTAGATCCGGATCATAAAACCTCCAATTCGACCTAGTAAGGACACAATCATTTTAATTTTATGCAATCAGCCTATATCATGAACATGAGTTGTGAAATTGACCACGAGTTACTTAATATATAGATGAAAGTTTAATATTAACACTTGTGATTCACATTTTTTAGAACCGGATCATAAAAACCCCAATTCGACCTAGTAAGGATGCAATCTTCTGAAATGAAATTAGCATATATCAGGAACACGAGTTATAAAATTCACAATGATTTACTTAATATATAGATGTATTTTTAATATTCACACTTGTGATTCACATTTTTAGACCCGGATCATAAAACCCCCAATTCGACCCAGTCAGGACACAATCATCTGAAGCTAAAAAATGTGAATCACAAGTGTTAATGTTAAACTTTCATCTATATATTAAGTGACTTGTGTTCAATTTCACAACTCGTGTTCATGATATAGGCTGATTGCATAACCTTCAGATGATTGTTTCCTTACTGGGTCGAATTGGGGGTTTTATGATCCAGGTCTAAAAATGTGAATCACAAGTGTGAATACTCCCTCCGTCCCGAAAAGGATTGTCAAATTCCCTTTTTTGGATGTCCCAAAAAGATTTGTCATTTCCATTTAAAGTAAGGAATATGTGGCTAAAGTTAATTCTCTCTCCTCTTCACAAATTTCAACCACACAGTTTTTACTTTATTAATCCACGTGAAAGTTAAAGTTGACAAACCTTTTCGGGACGGAGGGAGTATTAAAAATTCCATCCATATATTAATTAAATCATCGTCAATATTACAACCCGTGTTCATGATATATGCTAATTTCATTTCAGAAGATTGTATCCTTAAATTACTGGGTCGAATTGGGTTTTTTTTATCCAGGTCTAAAAAATGTCAATCACAAGTGTTAATATTAAACTTTCATCTATATATTAAGTAACTCGTGGTCAATTTAACAACTGGTGTTCATGATATAGGCTGATAGCATAACTTTCTGATGATTGTGTCCTTACTGGGTCGAATTGGGGGTTCTATGATCCAAGTCTAAAAATGTGAATCACAAGTGTGAATATTAAAAATCCATCTATATATTAAGTAAATCATTGTCAATTTTACAACTCGTGTTCATGATATATGCTAATTTCATTTCAGAAGATTGTATAATTACTAGTTCGAATTGGGGTTTTTATGATCCGTGTCTAAAAAATGTGAATCACAAGCGTTAAATTAAACTTTCATCTACTCCGTATATATTAAGTAACTCGTGGTCAATTTTACAACTCGTGTTCATGATATAGGCTGATTGCATAAAATTCGAAAAAAATTTATTGTTTGGTTGATTTGTGTTCATTCATTTTACCAAATTATATGGTCCGGTTTGTGTTCATAAAGGAATAAACAAGTAAAAAAGAAAAAATAGAATATTATTTTATATTCAAGGAATTAAGTTGTCCGATTTATAATTTAAAAAAATTGAGCTTTACCCAGTAGGATTTGCCTATTCCGATTGGAGGTGTCAACATTTTTAGTAATTTCATTCCAAATTAGAAATTTTTAATTACATAAGGTCACATTTCATAATATGATTGTTTAAACAAAATTTGACCCATTAAGTCATATGAATTCAAAAATAAACTAAGTTCATAACATATTCAGGGTACATTTTATAACATTCAAATAATATGTTATTTATTTTTTGTAGTAGATAATAATATTGAAATTTATGAATGTATCTACTTTGTACAGTCACAAACTTGAGTGAAGAGTCGGACGACCCAAACTATGAATAAGGTTTTAGTAGTGATGTCGATTCATCCACGAGCGATGATAGTGACGACGCAGTAGACACCACTAGAGCCAATGTGGAGCTACAAGAATCATATGTTGAAGCGGTAGATTCTGAGCCTGAAAGGATCGAAGTCGGTGCAATTTACCGTTCAAATGATGCACTGAAACAAGCGGTGGCGAGAGAAAACATTCGTCAATTTCGTGTTTCCAAAACGGATGACAAAAGACCCCGGTCCTGGAAGGTTGTTTGCATAATCAGATAAAATTTAATCAATTAAATATAATCAAATAAAATTAATCCGATAAAATATAAACAGATAAAATATAATCAAATAAAATATAATCAGATAAAATTAATCAGATAAAATATAATCAGATAAAATTTAATCAAATAAATATAATTAGATAAAACTAATCAGATAAATATAACAGATAAAATATAATCAAATAAATGTAATCGGATAAAATATTATTAAAAGAACCAAATTAAATTCCTTTGGTGAGATACAATTTAATTAGATACTAATTATCAAGAGCTTTTACATTCCCCCACTAATTAAAAAAAAGATATAAAAGATATAAACCCCCTGGTGAGAAGGGCAAATTATACCGTGCAACCGGCGTACCATGAGGATGGTGCGCCCGGTTGCAAAACGACGCAGCATGCTTTTTTTTGCTTTTGTTGTTAAAAATGATAATAACTTTTTAATTTTTGATCCGATTTTTATAAAATTTATATCAACATTTTTTATTTTTCATGATCTTTCAAATGAGACCAATATTGTTTATGTAATTTTAAGAAATTATCGAACTATTATATTAATGAGTATTGGATTATAAGGAAAATCGAATCTGTTTGGGAGATGATAGGTTTGTGAAATAGAAGATCGAATCTGTTTGGGAGTGGATCAGTGGTCTCAGTTACATTTGATACTACATTGAGTTACATCTTTTTATGAACAAGTTACATCTTTTTATAAGCAAGTTATATCTTTTTATAAGCGAGTTACATCTTTTTATAAGCAAGTTACATCTTTTTATAAGCAAGTTACATAAATATACACACGAGTTGCATTTGACATGCCTGAACGTGACTTACAAATATTTACATGTAAAGTTACATATTTTTACACGTAAAGTTACATATTTATACATGCGAGTTACATATTTATACACACGAGTTGCATTTGACCTGTCAGAACGCGAGTTACATATTTTTTTTACGTAAAGTTACATATTGCTACACGTAGAGATACATATTTATACACACGAGTTGCATTTGGCTTGACTGAACGTGAGTTACATATTTTAACACGTAAAGTTACATATTTTACACGCAAATGTTAATATGTTAAAATTACATAGGCAATATTGGTCTCATTTGAAAGATCATGAAAAATAAAAATGTTGATATAAATTTTATAAAAAATCGGATAAAAAATAAAAAAGTTATTACCATTTTTTTAAAAAGAGAAAATAATATCCAATGGGTGCATGATGCTCTGCACCCGTTGCACGATATACGCACTCGGTCGGAAGTGGCATATCCGACAGGAGGGATGTGGAATTTAAATAAACTTTTACATTTGGAATTAAGAGAATTTAAAACTTTAGTTTAAAAAACTTTGAAAATGAAAAACTTTTACATTCGGCCACTAATAAAAAAACAAAGATAGAAACCCCGGAAGTGGCATATCCGACAGGATGCCATATTTTTTTGAAATCGTATCTCTGGTAGGAACACCCAGTTCCGACTTCTGCTTTTTGGGAAAACCTAGTTTTTTTCCCATATTTTGGCATTCCCGTAGCCCTTTCCCGTATTTTGGTAAAAGACCCCATATATGAACATGATCACCCTAACAAGAGCACCTAGAATAATTGATCACCCCTCATAGTTAAAGCTATCATTAATCATAAATGTCTTCTTACATCATAACAAATAGAGAAATCATATACTTTCAACTAAACCAATGGAAAATGAAATAAATATTGTAAAACTAATAATAAAGTTATAGTAGATACATAAAATTTCAACTTTATTAAATCTTAACAATATTTATTTTAATAAAGTTATAGTAGATACATAAAATTTCAACTTTAGTATATACTTTCATAAAGTTATGCAAAAAGAAAAAGAGTACATATATAAATCTTAACCGTAATATAATACACCCTCATATCTCAACTCAACTCGTTTTTAATAATCTATTTTGTTGCATCTGTAGACCAAATAATTAAATAACGCGTAACACAAATAAGATGATCAATTGTACAACATTGTATACTCCCTCCGTTCCTATTATATCTTCCAACTTTCCTTTTTAATCTGTTCCAATTAAACTTCCATTTTCCCTTTTTGGTAAAGAATTTGTGGTTCACAACATTTCTTACACGTTTCTCTTTCCTCTGCACAACTCCCCACCACACAATACCCACTTTTCTTAAATTTTGTGCCAAAGTGAAATGGAAGATATAATAGGAACGGAGGGAGTACTATTTATAAATATAAACTTGGACTATGACCCAAAACACACCAGCTCAATACAGATATAATAAAAACAAATAATACATTTATTCTAATTCGGAGTAATTGGATCATTAAAAAGTGTTGCAAAGTACCATATTGGTCGTATATTTTGGTCTATTTCCAAATAGGAACAGGACATGTGTTGAATGCCATTAAATGAGTTACCAGTTACCTGCTATGATAGGGCTAAGTTGTATCCAATCTAGTCTTTAGTGCGCTAGCTGTCTCTCAGCTCATACACCTTTGAGTTGAAAATGGATAGCTTTCAAAAAAAATAAGAATAAGGATGATACCCCATCCTTGAGGGCCCTCAATCTCGACCGGATGGTACGTTGGGAGGATGTAAGTTGGACTATAATCTCAATCTGACAGATAGAGAGTGGGACTCTGTCCCCGGTACTTGCAGAGGCTCTATACATTTTTTAGCATAATAACCCCTCATCGCAGTTGCCGGGATTCGAACCCGGGACCTAACCCTTGTGGCACTCCCTTCCTACCAGTTGAGCTACGCCCATCGATAATGGATACCTTTCAAAAAAATCATAAGAAAGACCCAAGAAAAGTTGGGGATATGATAATTCTCATCCAGATTTATTAAATTGCGGAAGTGAAAGAAAGGGATGTATTGAGAGGGTGATTTTTTACTCTTGGATCAAATTTCATACAATGATGATAGACAATTAACAGGAGATTTCTCAAAATTGGACAAAATAGGATTTAAATTTCAAAATAGAATTGTTATGCTTTTCTTTCTGAAATAGGACTAAAATGACGGCATTTACGGTCATCTTTCAGTCACGACTGCCAAATAATTGAAGTATTATGTATTCAACATAACAGTATTTGTTATAATTAATAATCGTATTTTCAATCATGACAGTATTTTTCAATTATTAGAGTTAACTAAGAGCTCATACTTCTTCTAACAATAATGATATGTGGGTATTAACATTTTAGCCAAAGCGTCAACTTTTTATACGGAGTATCACATGTACTCTAATGATCTTATCTCACTAGTTTATTTAGGGATAAATTTGAATTTCTTTTATCTTTACATTGAAGTAGTTATAATAACCCTCCTCATATTATACGGAGTAGATACATTGCTGAGCTAGAATAAAATTAAAAGGCATGAGATGTACGTTGTCTCCTAATTATATTGTCTCCTACATTAAATAGAGATCATGGGAAAGAGTTTAATTTAGAGGTAGTTCAAGACTTGATGATGTTAGTCATGTTACCCACATAAAATAATACCGAGTAAATTACTTAACTATATAATAATAATATATGGTCTAAAATAATACGAAGCATACTTTTCACACTCCCGAGTATTTAAGTTTGTTAGTAATATATTAGGAATCCGGAAATATTTTAGTACTCCCTCCGGTTCCTATTAAAGTTCCCAGTTTGACTTCACACAAATTAAGAAAATAAATTTGACTTTACTGTGGAGTGCACTGTTTGGCACTGTTTGGACATTGTTTGACACTTTTTGGCACCGTTTTGCACTGTTTTATTTCCTACAATGGAAGTGTGAACTTAAATAAGGGACATCCCTAAAAGGAAAGTGAGAACATTAATACGAATCGGAGGAAGTAGATAAGTTTCCTAATTAATACATTTGTTGTTGCCGGATCTCTAAAACAATTAGACACTCTATTAAGATTATGAGCTATTCTTTCTAGACCTTTTAGGATCACCCCTAATCTTAACAATAATACATTGGTTTCATAGAATTTTCAAGTTCAGGTATGATGGGACTTATACCCACAAGTTTTATTCTGTGCTACTCTTTACAACCCGGCCTTCAACTTCACCTAGTTTAGGTTTGGTATATTTTAAATTTTTCTAGTATTCCACTTCAATTCCCGCCCTCCTCATAAGCCATTGGTAATATTGCATTTTGGTACCTTAACTCTTAAATGAATCAAAACGGTAATATAAATGTTTCGAATTGAGATTTTATTCAAATTTTTGACCAAAAAATCACATGTGACGGCCATAATTCTATGCATAAAGTCTAGTTCACCTTGTTTTGTCCATATGATCACTATAGGGTGACTCTACACACGGAATTTTGATCGTCATGAATAAATTTTTGGTCGGAAATTTGAATAAAATCTCAATTTGAAACATTTATGTATAGTTAAGATATCGTTTTGATTCATTTAATAGTTAAGGTATCAAAGTGCAACATTACCTATAGTTTATAATAGTACCACGTAAAAAATTAATGACCATAATTTGTGTTAACTTCTAAAATATATGAGATTATATAACAATGAAATGCACTTAAATTTTTATAAGTGTAATCATGCAAAATTTCAGGCAAATTGAATATAGAACCTCTCAACAACATGTATATAGTCCACAATGTAATGTATAGGTTTTGAAATTTTGAGCTAGGGCAAAGACTTTCAAAATGAGATTTTAATGGCATGTTAAATGCTCCTGCAACATTTGCAACCAACCTTGTACTACTTTCACCAGCTTATATTTACTTCTCTCTTCTACATTTTTTCTTTATATAATCACACACTCTCCTAACACCTTCAACTCACTCAATTCTTTCCATATATCTCTATCTGTCTCCTTTTCTATCACTGTTTATCCTTATAAATTGGACTTCTCTTGTTAAGGATAAAGGAGATACTGAGAATGGAGATGAAGAGTAGCATGAGGAAGCCAGCTTCATTGTTCACATTGGCTGCTATGGTTGCTCTAATTTCTCTGAGTTTGGCCATTCCTGTCATGTCCACTACTGGTTATAGTCCTTACTCTCCTGCAACACCAGGTTAATTCCACTAATTAAATGAAGTTACATTCTTGTGGGTTCATTTTGTGTCTGAAAGATTAATGAATGCTTAATTCACCTCCTTATATCATTATGTGACAGCAAATGTCATTTTCTTTTGTTATGACAGTTTATTATGTGTAGATGAGTAACTTAGATTGCTATATGTTTGCAGGTGGAGGTGACAATGACAACATTAACTGTAACAATCCCCCACATGGCGGTAGTGGAAGCAGCGGTTCTCATCATGATTCTCCCACTCCCTCCAAATCAACTCCTTCCAAATCTCCTCCTTCAGACCACCACGGCAGCGGTGGTGGAAGCAGTGGCTACTCTCATTCTCCTCCACCGTATACCCCGACTCCAGCAACCCCCGTGCCCGTCACCCCCACCCCGAAAACTCCTACCCCAACCACTCCCATTATTGTAAGCCCACCAACTGACCCTGGTACCCCAACTTATACCACCCCCACCATCCCTACCCCATCATCACCCATTTCCCATGTCCCCACCACACCTACAGTTGGATTAACACCACCAATTCCCTTCATTCCATACACACCTCCATCAGTTGGAACTCCTCCTTTCACATTTAACCCTAGCTCACCCGGACCCTTTCCCTGCACGTAAGTATATAGTCCGTTTAACAGTAAATATGTCACTATTAGTATTTAGATGTGCCATATGTCGCTGTTACTTGCTTGGCAAACAGCGACTTTACCCGTGACTTTCCGGAGGTGGTCACGGGCGAATGATTATTGCATAGTACTACCTCCGTCTCAAATATTGGGACGTGAGGAGGTGACAAGATTTTATTAAGAAAAATGAGTTTGTGGGGTTGATATTGTATTGATAAAGTAAGAATGATTTAAAACGACACAGACTTTAACAAATTTGGCACGAGACAATCTTAGACTATTAGCGGGACGGAAGGAGTAATTCATAACATCTTTATTATCATGTGCTTGCAGATTCTGGAGGACACACCCCACGATGATATGGGGATTGGTGGGGTGGAACGGGAACAGCGTCCGCAGCATGTTCGGGATGGGAAGTGGCAGTGGCGCGGGAGGGTTCGGGGCAGGCATGAGCTGTCTGGAAGCGCTATCGAACACCCGCACGGACGGACTGGGAGAGCTGTACAGGGAAGGAACGGCTGCAATGCTGAACGCACTGTCCAGCGGCAGGAGCTTCCCTTACACAGCAGACCAAGTGAAGGTTAGCTTTGGGCGCGCCGCACTTAGCTCCAGTGATTCTGCCGCGGCTGCTCAGGCCAATCTCTTCAAGCTGGCTAACGAGGGACACCTCAAGCCCGCAGCCAGGCGTTAGGGTTTCACCATTTTCATGCATGCATTTTATTGTTATTAATTAATTAATGTTGTTCTTAATTATTTCTCGCTATCAATCTACGTGTTCTTAGGATGATGGTCGAATATGGTGTGGGTGTTTTATTTTGTTGGATCTTAATGTGACAGTACGAACAATATTAATTACTACGTATATTCAAACTAAAATATTTTATATCTTGCTATTTTGCCAACATTTGTCTCCAATATAATTCTGCATTTAGATGTCAGTGTTAAACTTGTTCATTCTTCCCAGCTTTGGCATTTATAACTTTTATCTAACCACACCTCGAATAGAAATAGATAGATAACAATCCTGCAATACCATAATTTAAATAAAAAAATCTCTACAAACAAAAAACTCTTATAGAATTAAATATAGAATTATATATTAACTTTTCCGATGTATAAAAAAAATAGAATTATATATTACTCCTTCCGTCCCTCTTATATTGTCCCATTTTACCTTTTCGGGAAGTCCCACTAAAATTGTCTCATACCATATTTGGTAAAGTTTGTGTAGTTCTAAATCATTCTTACTTTATTCTTACTTTATCAATTAATATCAACCACACAACCTCACTTTTCTTAATAATCGTGTCACTCTCTTCCGACCCAATATAAGAGGGACGGAGGTAGTATTATTGTTTTCTTTTTAAAATATGATTCATTCACTTCTACTTGAGCAATATTAAGAATCTCTTAGATAATGTCCGTAAATCTGATCAAGCCAATGAGGTAGCTGTTGTTTGAAATCAAATTATTTATACTATGAAAATAAAAGAAAAATGTTACTTCATTCCCCTCTTTCTCATAATGTTCTTGATAGAGTAATTATCTAGAGAGAAGTGAGAGCTAGAGAAGAAATACAGTAAATAGTTGCAATAAATGATTTGTGAACCCTCTACAACTACCCCGAAGAGGGGTATTTATAGGGAAAATGTGAGCTGGACTCCCAAGTCTTGGGCTTGGGAGATCCATTTACAATGGGGCCACTACTGCGCCGAGTACAAAGTATGTAGAAATAACTAAGTATGAAATCTTGTTCTGTGAGCTCTTCGTGGCCGACGAGGATCTGGCCGACGGAGGCATGACCGATGGAGACCCGGCCGACGGGAAAACCCGATTCTCCTGGCTTCTGGATCATATTCTGAGTTGATGTCTTCCTGGCCGATGGAGGTCATCTGGCCGACGGAGGTCCCACTAGGTGACAGATGTGCCTCTTATTTTCCAAACTTGGCAGTGATTACTCCTATTTTGGGGATAAAAAAATGACAGTCTTATTTTGGAATTTTCAAACTGTTTTACTCCTATTTCGGGAATTTTCCCAATAAAATTTGGATGCTGTTATTTGTCAACTTTGTCTTTGTTTCTTATTTAGAGCAATTTCTTCCAAAAGAATAGAAGGATTGGGGATCATAAAAAAACTGCTCTATATGGGTGTACATATCTCCAAAAAGTCATCAAAAATCCCAATAAATACAAATAATGTGGACAACAACGCACCTTTAATGTTCTTTGAGAACGCGGCCTTCCAAGTAGGAACTTGGCTTCATGGATTCGCCACATGCCGCTGCCTTGCTTCACCGTCAATTAAGTACTTACGTTTGAAAAACGGAGAAGACATAAGACAGAAAAGCAGTAAACAATTGAGTAATACGATCGATTTCAATTGCTAATTACTACTTAAATTGTTGGAATTTGATAGAGTTCTATCTCACATAGCTGAGAACTAATTAAATGCACTAAATTATAAAAAAATATTTTGTTAATTAAATATAAAAATATTATATGAATACAACAAAAATACCTCTCTCAGTCTCTTGAGTAAAATCTGTCAAATAATTCAATTAGAGAAATATCTTCAATCTTAATTATTTTGAATTAAATAATGTTGAATAAAATAGTTGGTTGATAAGAGAAAATAAACATCCCATAAACTCTAAAAATTAGTATTTCAAATTTGAATTTAATTTGTGACTATATAATAGTGGCTCTAATAACTTTAGTGTCTATAATTGTATTTCAATATTACATCATTTTGACTATAAACTTACACATAGTAATTTATAGTCAAAATTTTGTCTATAAATTTTTAGTAATAATTTTTTAGGAAAAAACACATTTAAGATATATCCACCATCTTCGGACTTTGATAACAATTATCAATTCATAAAGAAAAACATACTCCGTACATAATAATAGCTTGGGAAAATTGTAATTTTAGTCTCATAACTTTAGGTTGTGCAGTTGTACGTGTAACTTTACTTAGCTGTAAATTTGGTTCTTTAACTAATAAATATTTGCAATTTAATTAAAAAAATTGTCTGAAAAATAACTTTTTGATTTTAATAAATTCATCGGAAAAATGTCGTCGGGGTTAAGTTTTATGTCGGAAATTATGCTTTATGGTAGAAAAATCCTGAAATTACAAGGATATATTAGTTACACGACCATATATGCAACCAAGTGAAGTTACAAGATTAATAACAGGCAAAACCGAAAGTTACGAGACTAAAATTGCAATTCTCCTCTTTCACTTTTTCATCATTTCGTCATTGTCATATTTTTATAATCGTGTCGTCATTTTCACAGGGGGCCACATCATGGTTATGGATCGATTTGACTCTAATACCATGTTAAGATCAGAATTCCATTCGAAAATGTCAACATCAATTTTAGAAATATAGTGTTTATTTAGTTTAGAAATATTGTCCGGTGTGAGACAACAACAATTTTGACTATATAATATTAATGATTGATAAATTATAATATATAGAGATGAAAATAGAAGAGAATTAAATTCAGGAATAAGGGCACAAATATTACCTATTGCTTTGTGAAATACAAAAATGTGACTTCTTTTTTCTTTTTCCAAAAAATATGACTAATCTATTATTTAACTAATTCATCATTTTTATATTGTAATTTACATCAAATATTTCCCTCAACCCCCTGCCCCCACACCAGCCCAGTCACAGCTGCATTCATCATTGGAAACCACCGCGGGAAACCAAATTCAAACTCAACGAACAATATCACCGAAAAATTATCCAATGTTTCATCACGGCGAAAATGACATCCATAAGTGTATGAAAATATGACAGTGACATTTATTTGTTAAATAAAAATTTGACAGTGACATGAAAATTTGATAGTGGCATCATGCTTTTAAAAAATATGACATTCTTAGTTACATTTTTGTTCATATACGAAGTATATATAAGAGTGCTCATTTTTTAAAAAAATTGATTTGAATTTAGATACTATAAATAAAGTGCTTGGAAGTTAGAACTCCTCAAAATAGGAATTTGTTGAATGACGTACCAAAATGAATGAATGCGAACCAACCAAACATAAACACAGCACTGTGAGATTAATTGTGTCTTTTTCATGAATTTAGGCACTGTCCATTTCATGATATGCGCAGAAAACAGTATTGCGATTCACAAAAGGAGTTGATGAGATTTATTTACTCGTACAGCATATGTGGCAATTAAATGTCTTCTAGGCGTGATCCATAGTGTAATAGCATACATCTTTTAGTTTAACCAAGGAGTATGGGAAATAAATAAACTTTGCTATTTTTACAACCAACACATGCATTTAACTATGGCAAATGTAACTACTTAATTACTATATTAAAGAGAAAATTTGATTTTGCATCACATTTTTTGGTAATACTTATTTGCCTTTCTACTTTGTTTTCAAAGGTGGTTTTCCTTCAAATACTTAAAAATGTTATGGACAAAAATGTGATTTAGTACTTTCTCCGTCCCGAATTGTAAAACATTTTAAGGTTTACGATGTTTGACCGACAATAGAGCAAACAGATCCCTGTCCGCACTCAAATTATTTTTAGAAAAAAAATTACATATTCTGAAACTACATTAAAAACTTAATTTACAAAGTCGCAAAAACCAGAATCAAATTTGATAAAATTTGATAAATAAAGTAAGAGATTAAGAGTGATTTGTGTTTCTTGCAAAAAAAGAGTGATTTGTGTTGACCAAGTGCATACGAAAAGTATCTTACAAAATGGGACTGAAGGAGTAACTCTTAGTGACTATAGTTGTGTTCAAAATTTACATCACAGTAACTTACATTTAGTTACTACGATGTAAAATTTGAACACAATTGTAGTCACTAATAGTTACTAAGTAATATTTTTGTCAATCACATTTTAAAAAGTGATATTTATGGAGTTATTTCCTTTTCATAATCATTAATGTAGAAGGCCAAAGACTTGAAAGATTTTATGATACGATGGAGGAAAGAGTCATCGGTCGTGCATGGGGCGAATGACCAAACCCGACCTGCCATCTTTCAAGACATCATTATGCGATGGGGAGTTCCCCTCAAGTCTCATTCATGGCCCGCCAAGGACGTAACAAGCGGCCTCTTGAGAGACACGAGTCACTGGTTCCATGGAGGGATGGATCTACCCCTCAGCAAAAAATGGAAAGAAAAACCAAAAAGATTTCGACGATGATCCTAAGCAAGCTCCTAATATAAGCTTAATTCCCCTAAATTTGAACACAATTATAGTCACTAATAGTTACTAAGTAATATTTCTGTCAATCACATTTTAAAAAGTGTTATTTGTGGAATTATTTCTTTTTCATAATAATTAATGTAGAAGGACAAAGGCTTGAAAGATTTTATGATACGATGGAGGAAAGAGTCCTCAGCCGTGCATGGGGTGAATGACCAAACACGACCTGCCGTGTTTAAAGACATCATTATGGGATGGGGAGTTCCCCTCAAGTCTCATTCATGACCCGCCAAGGACGTAACAAGCGGCCTCTTGAGAGACACGAGTCACCAGTTCTATGGAGAGATGGATCTACCCCTCAGCACAAAAAGGAAAGAAAAACAAAAAAAGATTTAGACGATGATCCTAAGCAAGCTCCTAATTTTAGCTTAATTCCTCTAACTCATCCTGTGAGTATGGTCTTGGACTATGCTGAGCATAGCAGCCTTATATAGGGACCGAAGTGAGGTCTACACTGTCTATGATACTAAAACTACGGTTGCTATCATCGGATAAACAATCACGGAACAATGAAATGTGTCACCCTGAAACGAGACATCAAAAGACTTATACAAAGAGGTCATTTGATTAACTTCGTTAAGGGAACTTTGCATCACCCAAACCATGTATGGCAGAAACCTTCCGAACAAGTCGCGTGAACACAAGAGGAGATACATAGAGTTCAGAAAAGACACACCGGGAAAGAAAGCAACGAGCATGACTCAGAAGAACCAAGGATGAAGTGGGATATGAGACACCTTAAAGTCCATTTTATTTATGGAGGTAATAATGTAGGGGGGCTCCATGTTCCTTCGAAACAAATGGTCTTTCCAACTATGCATTGGTGAAATTGTGCACATCCCAATCGAGAAATAGAAAAGGAATGTAAGGTGTGAGCCTATATGTTTAACTGATGATGACTTACTACCATGCCCGAGCCCATATCGAGATGCCATCATTATCAAATGTAGTTCAATGATATTGTCATACACCGTGTTTTGGATGATGCGGGGAGCTTCGTGAACATAATGTACTTTCACACTTTGAGGAACCCAGATTGCCAAAAGGGAAACTCTATTCAATCAAGACCCGTGCATTCATGATCTTAAGTAAAAGTTGACAGGGAGTGTGTGGTCGGTCAATCATCATGTGTTCATGATCCATACTCGAGCAACCGGGGTTGGAAGATTTATTATGGATTGTATCCCTAATACACCTCTGTATCAAGTTCCCAAAATCTAGATCACTTCATGAAGGAAAACACCACCATACCTATAAGGTCACCTACAGACCTACAAGAGATCCTAAAGGTGTTGTATTTGAAGAAGTCTGAAATGAAGAAGGAATGAAGTCGATGCCTATTCCTAACGTTCTTCTCAACTTAACTAATCACAACATTCCTCTCATTGTTGCATATAAGGTACACATCTCTTTTGTTCCTACGGCGGAGTCAGACCCCACTGTGTCTATCCAAGTAACTAAGTCGAGTAGTAGTAAGGGTCCGAGAGCTTGTAAACCAAAGAAGAGGGTAGGTGAGACTCAGTCCAAGAGAGCTGATGTCTCCTCCTCTGTTATTGTTTCACAACCCAATCACAACAATATTGATGCACACTAATTAGTAGTGCATAATTACATGTTTTTATGTTTGATTTATGTTAATTGTTTGACGTTTTATTTAGTTTGTAAACATTTATGTGATTTCAGTTGTAATTGTATTTTAGTCTTTTTTTTGTAAGTTGTAAAGTTTAGTTAGGATTTGTGGTGTTGGAAAGGAAGACTTTGAAGTGAAGAAAAAGAAGATTTGGCTGCCCAGGAGCAAATACCCGACCGGGTATAATACTTGACCCGGTCGGGTAAGAAGTGAAAAACGAAAATGCAAAGAAAGTGCATGGCCCGGTCGGGCCCACTACCTCACCCGGTCGGGTGAGAAGTGACCGGGGACAACCCGGTGTGCAAAGATCACCCGAACGTGAAGAATATCCAATTTTTGCACTCACCCGGTCGGGTCCCCTACCCCACCCGGTCGGGTCTGACTTGACCCGGACACTTTAACATGCTGAAGATCGCCAGAACGTGGAGGATATTTGATTTTGACATGGACCCGGTCGGGTGAGTACTTGACCCGGTTGGGTACCCGGCCAAAGGTGTTGAAAAACACCTATAAATAGCACACTTTTTCTTCACAAAAATCATCCCTTCTTCCATACTTTTTAGCTCAGTTTAGAATAGCATTTCTTTATATTTTTCTAGCTATGTTTAGTCTCCAAATGAGGAGCTAAACTTCCATTCTTGGTGTTGCTCTTGAAGCTTGTTGATTATTAAAGTTGTGAGTTATTTTCTTAAACTCTTTTCCTTGAATATTAATTAATAGTTCTTTCCTTAATACTATCTCTATATTGAGGAGTGTTGCTAAGATGACAATTAGTTAACATCTCGACATTAGTTAGAATGGTATTTTCTTCCTCTATATTAATATTGAGGAGTGTTGCTAAGATGACAATTAGTTAACATCTTGATATTAATTATAGTAGGATTCATCTTCATTAATAATATTCTTCCTTGAATATTAATTAATTCCTACTCTTATTTCATATTAATATTTTGAACATTACTTAAAGGATCAACTAGTTTTGTTTCATATATTAATTATTACTAGAAACGATCAACGAACCGATGGTTAATCGTTGATGGTTTCACAAGTAAGTAACTTCGGTTTATTAATGCACGGTCGTGGTTAATAAACTTAAGAGGGATTAATTTTGTTGGTTAAACCGAAACCGCTTGTGTTGAGGTTATCAATCTCAATTGATTTCATCAAGGAGTTAGAAAGATTAAATGCTACTATTAAATCGGTATAAGGCGTTGTTCTATATTTGATTAATAGTAAGGGTTATTAATGAACGGTCGTTGTTAATAACTATCCTCGATGAAGTGGATATACTCCCCGATTGAGTATTCGAGAGGGAATAAGTTATAGATATAACAATGATCGACTAAAATATATCAACAAGTGGAAAGTAGCAATGCCAAGTCCTTTTTATCTTTGAATTAAACACATATAGGTTGTTCATCTTAGTTCTTAATTAAAATTAAATCACTCAATCCAAATCCCCCCTTTTTATTTACTAAGTATCATAAAAAGAGAATTATTCCTTTCCCTGTGGATACGAACTCTACTACGCTATACTACGTATAAGTGTTAGTATTGAATTTATTTTGACGCACCGTGACAAAAGTGCTCGTCAAATTTGGCGCCGTTGCCGGGGAAAGGCAATTAATTTTTCTTTTCATTTTATTTCAAAGAAAAATAAAAAAAAAATTATATATAAAGATTTCTATTTTGGCTGAGCTTTGTTTGAGTATATGGTTAAACACCGATCTATAAATCAAATCACCTACCAAACAAAACCCGAAACAGAACAAGCCTTCGAGAGGTTCAGGAATCTATTTCCGAATACTTCTTCGGAGGAATCATCAAGTGCTAGTTCTCATTCTAGCGAATCCGAAGAGTCCTTTCACATGGCTCTTGAAACAAAAACGTTGAGGGAGCTGACGGCTCCGAATCTAAATCAACAACCCTTATGTATCACTTTTCCAACTCTTGATACGGGGGTCACATTCGAGCTAAAATCTGGGCTCATTCATCTACTTCCCTCTTTCCATGGCTTACGAGGGGAAGATCCAAATAAACACTTGTCGGAGTTCCATATTGTGTGCACAAGCATGTGCCCCAATGGCGTGTCCGAGTAGCAAATCAAGCTGAGAGCCTTCCCATTCTCTCTCAAAGACACCGCCAAAGATTGGTTATTTTATCTTCCCTCGGGGAGCATCAATACATGGGCTCAAATGAAAAAGAGCTTCCTTGACAGGTACTATCCCGCATCTATCTCTTCAAGTCTCAAGAAGCAAATCAGCAACATTGAGCAAGCAGATAATGAGACCTTGTATGAATATTGGGAGCGCTTTAAAAAATTATGTGCTAGTTGCCCATATCATGGGTATTTAGAACAAGATCTCATTCTCTACTTCTATGATGGACTTGTTGATCAAGATAGACGCATGGTGAATGTGGCATGCGGAGGGGGTATTGTTAACAAAACTCCTTCTCAAGCAAGAGACCTCATTTCGGAGTTGGCCGAAAACTCGAGACATTACAACGGAAGGTCATCATCGAAACGAGTCATGGCAGCGGAATCCAACAACTCGTTGGAGAGTCAAGTAGCCGGCTTGACTTCTTTGGTCAAAGATTTCCTTTTAAATCCAAAAACCCAAGAAGTCAAGGTCTGCGGCATCTGTTCAACGCAAGGGCATCCCACAGATTCTTGCCCGACACTACAAGAAGAGAACTCCGAGCAAGTCAATGTTTTGGGGTTCCAAGGTCAAAGGAGGTACGATCCTCAAGGAAATACTTACAACTCGGGATGGAGGGATCATCCGAATTTAAGGTACGGAAATTCTCAAACAAATCCTCCCCCTCAACAATACAAACCCCAAGGCCAAACATCGAACTCGAGTATGTCCACCGAAGACATGATTCGAGCGCTGGCCGTCAATATGGGAACAATGCAGCAAAGCATGGGGCAATTCCAACAAACAATGATGCAATTCCAACATGAAACCAAGTCGAGCATTCAAAATTTGGAAACTCAAGTTAGCCAAATTTCAAATGCCGTAAGTCGACTTGAAGCAAAAGATTCGGGTAGGCTCCCCTCCCAAACTGAGCAAAACCCGAGACAACATGTCAATGCAATCATGTTGAGGAACGGTAAAGAATTGCAACCACGGGAAGTTGAGGAGGAGAAGCAAGAGGTTGATCTTGAAGAAGGCTTTCAACGGGAAGAGGAGAAGCCAACGAAGACTAAATTCCCTCCACTGTCATCATATGAACCACTCCCTCCATTCCCTGAGGCATTGAAAGACACGAGGAAGCTGAAGAATGATCGGGACATCTACGAAACATTCGTCAATTCTGAGGTAAACATCCCACTCTTCAAACTGATCAAAAGTGTTCCCCGTTATGCAAAGTTCTTAAAGGAACTATGCACAATGAAAAAGAAAAATAAACTGGAAGGGAAACAAAAAGTTGAAGTGAGTGAACGTGTCTCGGCCATCTATAAAAAGAAACTTCCCGAGAAATGTAGCGATCCAGGCATGTTCACTATTCCTTGCAAAATAGGGGATACCTTATTTTCTAAGGCCTTGTTGGATTTAGGAGCGTCAATAAATGTCATTCCTTATTCCTTATATAAATCCTTACAACTCGGCCCACTACATCAAACTGGTGTAGTGATTCAACTAGCGGATCGGTCTAATACTTACCCGAAGGGTGTAGTAGAAGATGTGCTAGTAGAGGTAGAAAATTTGTTTTTCCCCGTTGATTTTTATGTTCTGGAAATGGGAGATGATAACCAAACTACACCCATCCTCTTGGGTAGGCCTTTTCTGAAAACCGCAAAAACAAAAATAGACGTGGCTAATGGTTCATTAACTTTAGAGTTTGATGATCAAAAAGTAGAATTCAACATTTTTTATTCTACGAAAAAACAAATTAAAGACCAATCTCTTTGTGCTCTAAATGTTTGTGAACCACAGACCCCGAATATTTTTGTTGAGAAAAAAAAAAGAGAAAATCAAACTTTTTGAAAAAGAAGAATTATTCAAATTTTCAAAAAGAGAATGGATCCCACCTGGGATTGAAGTGATACCAGAAAAGAAATCCCGGGCTTACTGGAGAAGGCCGAAAAGGAAAAATGAAACACGGGATGTTCACGATCCCACATAAAAATAAAAAAATAAAATAAAAATAACGTCGTGCCGCGACATTAAATCAAGCGCTTCTAGGGAGGCAACCCAAGTTTTTATTTTTAAATTTCATTTTTTTTCCGGTTCGTGTGTTATAATTTTTTTCAAAATAAAATAAATTAAAAAAAAATGAACTGGGATTGGACCCGGCCGGGTAAATACCCTAACCCGGTCGGGTTACTTCTAAAAACTAAACACCCAGGCAACCAGCCGGGCGAGGCGAAAAAAAAAACAAAAATTAATTTTACGCCCGACCGGGTAGACTTTTATACCCGGCCGGGCACCCTAGCTACACCTTTCTGCCTCGGGTGAACAGTTTACACCCGACCGGGTAGACCACTTCAACCGGCCGGGCCACTTAACAAAAACATTCTGCCTTGGTTCAATAGCGTTCACCCGACCGGGTAAACTACCCCACCCGACCGGGCGAACGGGAAAACAGACTATACCAGGTCGGGCTCAACCCCTCCCCTCCCACTTCTTCTTCCTCCCAAACACCAAAATTCCCAAAATCCACCATTTTCAAACACCCAAACCTTCGAATCTCCCCATTTCCTTAACCAAATCCACTAAAAAACCCCCATTTTCTTCATCTCCTCACTTCCCTCTCCATCTCTATACCCATAAAATCCCCCAAAACCTTCCCAATCAACCAAACCCAAAAACCCTACCCAAAATTCGAAAATCCCCATTCTTGGACATTCAAGGTCCGAAATCTCCCCAAAAATCCTCAACCAATACCATATTCTTACTCTCCTCACCATCCTCTTCAACCCCATACCCATAAAAGCCATCCAAATCCCACCCTACCCCAAAGTCCGAAAATCAACTTTAAAAAACCAAAAAAAATTCAATTCCAATGGCTCCAAAAAAATCCAAAGCTTCTTCTTCAAGGGCAATCCCACCGGTAGCGGGCTATGAAAGCGTGGAATTTGCAACGGAGGCACAAAAGCGACTATTCGAGGGACAAGCACAAAGGGAGGTAAAACAATCCCGATTCATGTGCATTACTACTCTAGCCCTCCTTTTGATTGATGTGATCATGCATGATATTTTTGCAAGAATTGGAATGACTAGGTTGCTAGAAATGCAATATGTGACTTATCCTCATTTGGTTTATGAATTCTTTAGTTCATATGTGTATACAAAGGATGATGATGATCATGCAAATGACACCATCACCTTTCGTTTACTCAATGAAAATCGTTCATTGACCAAAAGAGAATTTGCACATCATTTTGGCCTCCCTCTGTTTGATGAAGCTCGTGCTTATGATACGCTTGTGGGGTACGAGTAATGGAAAAGAATGACAGGACAAGGTGTGGTGGACCTCTCTAAGTTGAGTGTGAACTGTGTTCAACACCCGGTCTTCCGTATTTTTCTAAAATTCTGTTCAAATTGTTTCCTCGGAAGACCGAACAATCACCACACAAGAATGTGGGATGTGTGCGTTCTGGCACAAGCTGTTTTACCTGGACCAGAACCAGTTGAAGTTGCCTCTATCTTATGGACCCATTTCAAAAATGTGGCAACGTCATCCGGACAAATTGTGATCGGGGGCCTAATCACACATCTAGCCACTTTATATGGTTTTGTAGACCTAGGCCCCATTACCCCGAAACAGCTCATTTGCACATCATGGCTTGTGCAAAAGACCAAAGATTTGGCTCTATCTCACATGACACCTACCGGGGCACTAATCTACAACTAGTTTATCATCCCACGTCAAAACATAACTATCCATATCCCGTCACCTGACGTCCCCCTAGATATCGTGGGCCATGAAATCGGTGATGGTCATCACTACTGTCTCCCCGGGGCAATCCCGGCACACTATGCACAGGATGAACAGGATCAAGAACATGCTGAAGAAAACCCACCCCTGATACCTAACCCACCACAACAACAACCTGATGCCCCAGCCTACCAATACTCACCATTCGAGCAACAGATGCTCAATAACATGAACATTATCAACAACAACTACATCCAGCTTCAAGAGCGAGTTGATCAGTATAGAACTGAACAGAGGCATAGCTTTGAGAGGTTGGAGGAACAACGGCAGGAAGACTGGCGTAGATATGAAGAGGACCAACGGCGAACCTTTGGTCCGATATACTCCTATGTAGCACACCAGGGCTCCTTTTCCTCTATGACCACTCCACCTCCTGCACCATCATGGTATGACCCCTCTCAGTGGGGTTTCTTTGGAGGATCAAGCTCCGGTGGTGGAGGCTACGATGGTGGCTATGGCGGGGATCACATGGATGAGGACGGACACCAAGGTGGAGGTCTAGGCGGACACTAGGGACAGTGTCAGATCCTAAGTGTGGGGGTGCAGAGATCTTCCCGGTATGTTCACATTCACACTCTTTATTCTTGTTATCTCAAAAAAAAACGAAAGCTTGTTGAGTTGAAAACCCACAAAGGGCAGCTTAAGCAAAAATAAAACAAAAATAAGAGTGAGTTTGTGAGATTTGAGAAAAATTAAAAAAAAATAAAAATAAAAAAATGTGGGAAGCTGGGTTGAAAACCTCAAAGGGCACCTAGGCAAAATGAGAGAATGAGAGAAAGTTATTTCTTTTGATTTTGCAGGATCCTGAGGGCGATTACTATAGAGAGCTCGGATTGAAATTAAAGACCCATCTTTACTCTTTTTGTTTTGGAGATACTTTATGTATTTGTTATAAACACTTGTGGATGTTGGTGCTGCTACTCTTGTCATTTAGGACTTCTTGGATTTGATTTGATTTACTCGAGACGAGTAAAGGTTTAAGTGTGGGGGTGTTTGATGCACACTAATCAGTAGTGCATAATTACATGTTTTTATGTTTGATTTATGTTAATTGTTTGACGTTTTATTTAGTTTGTAAACATTTATGTGATTTCAGTTGTAATTGTATTTTAGTCTTTTTTTTGTAAGTTGTAAAGTTTAGTTAGGATTTGTGGTGTTGGAAAGGAAGACTTTGAAGTGAAGAAAAAGAAGATTTGGCTGCCCAGGAGCAAATACCCGACCGGGTATAATACTTGACCCGGTCGGGTAAGAAGTTAAAAACGAAAATGCAAAGAAAGTGCATGGCCCGGTCGGGCCCACTACCTCACCCGGTCGGGTGAGAAGTGACCGGGGACAGCCCGGTGTGCAAAGATCACCCGAACGTGAAGAATATCCAATTTTTGCATTCACCCGGTCGGGTCCCCTACCCCACCCGGTCGGGTCTGACTTGACCCGGACACTTTAACATGCTGAAGATCGCCAGAACGTGGAGGATATTTGATTTTGACATGGACCCGGTCGGGTGAGTACTTGATCCGGTCAGGTACCCGGCCAAAGGTGTTGAAAAACACCTATAAATAGCACACTTTTTCTTCACAAAAATCATCCCTTCTTCCATACTCTTTAGCTCAGTTTAGAATAGCATTTCTTTAT
Source organism: Cuscuta europaea (assembly GCA_945859875.1). Lineage (NCBI taxonomy): Eukaryota > Viridiplantae > Streptophyta > Magnoliopsida > Solanales > Convolvulaceae > Cuscuta > Cuscuta europaea. Next base: position 1,704,839 of record CAMAPE010000051.1, on the reverse strand, counting down.
ATTTTTCTAGCTATGTTTAGTCTCCAAATGAGGAGCTAAACTTCCATTCTTGGTGTTGCTCTTGAAGCTTGTTGATTATTAAAGTTGTGAGTTATTTTCTTAAACTCTTTTCCTTGAATATTAATTAATAGTTCTTTCCTTAATACTATCTCTATATTGAGGAGTGTTGCTAAGATGACAATTAGTTAACATCTCGACATTAGTTAGAATGGTATTTTCTTCCTCTATATTAATATTGAGGAGTGTTGCTAAGATGACAATTAGTTAACATCTTGATATTAATTATAGTAGGATTCATCTTCATTAATAATGTTCTTCCTTGAATATTAATTAATTCCTACCCTTATTTCATATTAATATTTTGAACATTACTTAAAGGATCAACTAGTTTTGTTTCATATATTAATTATTACTAGAAACGATCAACGAACCGATGGTTAATCGTTGATGGTTTCACAAGTAAGTAACTTCGGTTTATTAATGCACGGTCGTGGTTAATAAACTTAAGAGGGATTAATTTTGTTGGTTAAACCGAAACCGCTTGTGTTGAGGTTATCAATCTCAATTGATTTCATCAAGGAGTTAGAAAGATTAAATGCTACTATTAAATCGGTATAATGCGTTGTTCTATATTTGATTAATAGTAAGGGTTATTAATGAACGGTCGTTGTTAATAACTATCCTCGATGAAGTGGATATACTCCCCGATTGAGTATTCGAGAGGGAATAAGTTATAGATATAACAATGATCGACTAAAATATATCAACAAGTGGAAAGTAGCAATGCCAAGTCCTTTTTATCTTTGAATTAAACACATATAGATTGTTCATCTTAGTTCTTAATTAAAATTAAATCACTCAATCCAAATCCCCCCTTTTTATTTACTAAGTATCATAAAAAGAGAATTATTCCTTTCCCTGTGGATACGAACTCTACTACGCTATACTACGTATAAGTGTTAGTATTGAATTTATTTTGACGCACCGTGACAAAAGTGCTCGTGAAATATCCCGAACTCAACCCATAGACATAGGTTCTGACATTGCCAGTTCCCGAGTAGAAGATGCCACATCGAGTTCAATGGCGTAAATTCAACCAAACATTGACCACTCAACTATCTCCCAACAGATGGTTGTTTCATCCATTCAAGGGAAACCCTTAACAAACAGTGATCTGCCCCACATTGTTAGCCTTTGCACGATAGGTCAAGTGTCCACCGCCCCAAATGTTTTACAGTTTACTAGCGCACAACCTCTAACACATATTGATACTGGATCATTACCACCAGTCACAACAACTAGAGGTTCGCGTACGATGGTTGGAAGTCCTGCCACAGGTATCTCCCCGGCAGGCCATAACTCAACAATTTTTATTGATGTTGTGATAATAGAGTCTATGTTTTGATATGGTTTTTCCTCTTGTGCTACTCCAATCCATTCTAGATGAAGTACGATCTGTAGTCCCAACAGTTGTACCAGACCGAGCATCACACCCACCTCCCTCCACCCAACCCGATACTATCTTTACCTCACCATCAACCATTCCACCCATACCCATTACCACCCAACCTATCCCTATCACATTATTACCTTCATCTTCTTCAGCCAACCCCACCAATCTTAACATCATGGGAAAACTATCAAATAAGCCCTCGTACTATACCGAAAAGGTCGATTAGGCCCTCGTACTTTACAAACACTCAATTAAGTCCTCGAACTATTAAATAACGTTCAATTAAGCCCTTTCGGTCGGTAAGTAACCGGTTTCCCGGTTAAATGTAACCTGTTTCCCGGAAGCCGCCGTTGCTGGGGTTCGAGCACATCGTCGCCATCGTCGTCGTTTAACCGGGAAATCGGTTACTTACCCACCAAAAGGGCTTAATTGAACGCTTTTTAATAGTTCGAGGACTTAATTAAGTGTTTGTAAAGTACGAGGGCCTAATCGACTTTTTCAGTATAGTACGGGGGCTTATTTGACAGGTTTCCCTAACATCATCGACCTTTCCGAATACTTTCTTGACCGCTTACTTAGCGAAACCATCCTACCACCCCATCTCATACAAGTTTGCAATATCCTAGCCCTTGCCTCACCTTATATCCCCCTCACCGATGATTCAGATCATCATGAGGGGGAGAAAAAGTCGTGTTCTTGTGAGCACCAATCCTTAGCCATAGTTCTTTGTCCATCTAGTTGTGAACCATCATCATCTCATCAGCCACCACCCTCATCTACCTTTGAAGCCCCATCTCAAGCCTTAGCCTTAACTGTTTACAAATCATTTCCTTCACCGTCATCATCCTTATCTACACCTATAGTGTTAGGGTTGTGTGCCCTCACGAGAACTTCCATTGGCTCATCCATTATAGATGTAGCCCCGGGAGTGGAATGAAGTCTTGAAGATGCAACATATGAATCACTGACAGACACTTTGTCACGGTGCATCAAAATAAATTCAATACTAGCACTAATACGTAGTATAGGTGAAGTAGAGTTTGTATCCACAGGGAAAGGAATAATTCTCTTTTTATGAAACTAGTAAATAAAAGGGGGGTTTTGGGAATGAATGATTTAATTTAGAAACTATGATGAACAACCTATATGTGTTTTAATTCAAAGATAAAAGAACATGGCATTGCTACTTTCCACTTATTGATGTATTTTAGTCGATCATTGTTAAATCTATAACTTATTCCCTCTCGAATACTCAATCGAGTAGTATATCCAATTCATCGAGGGTAGTTATTAAAAATGATCGTTCATTAATAACCCTTACTATTAGTCAAGTATAGAACACCGCCATATACCGACTTGATAGTAGCATTCAATTTCTTAACTCCTTGATGAAATCAATTGAGATTGATAACCTCAACACAACGGTTTCGGTTTAACCAACAAAATTAATCCCTCTTAAGTTTATCAACCACGACCGGCATTAATAAACCGAAGTTACTTACTTGTGAAACCATCAACGATTAACCATCGGTTCGTCGATCGTTACCAGTAACAATTAATATATGAAACAAAACTAGTTGATCCTTTAAGTAATGTTCAAAATATTAAGATGAAACATGAATAGGAAATAATTTATATTCAAGGAAGAATATTATTAAAGGAGATGAATCCTACTATAATTAATATCAAGATGTTAACAAATTGTCATCTTAGCAACACTCCCCATCATTAATATAGAGGAAGAAAATACTACTCTAACTAATGTCAAGATGTTAACTAATTTTCATCTTAGCAACACTCCCCAACATTAATATAGAGATAGTATTAAGGAAAGAACTAATAATTAAATATTCAAGGGAAGAAGTTAAGAAAATAACTCACAACTTTAATAATCAACAAGCTTCAATAGCAACACCAAGAATCGGAAGTTTAGCTCCTCATTTGGAGACTAAACATAGCTAGAAAAATATAAAGAAATGCTATTCTAAACTGAGCTTAAGAGTATGGAAGAAGGGATGATTTTTAGAGAACAAAAAGTGTGCTATTTATGGGTGTTTTTCAACACCTTTGGCCGGGTACTCGACCGGGATAAGTGCTCACCCGACCGGCTCCGGTCAAAATCATATAATCTTCCACGTTCTGGTGATCTTCGGCACGTTCTGGTGTTCCGGGTCAAGTCTTAACCGACCGGGTGGAATAGGGGACCCAACCGGGTCCAATGATATTCCAGGCAATTTTGGTTGTTAAATCAGAACCGACCGGGTGAAGTCTTTTACCCGGTCGGGTAATTGCTACCGGACAGTCAAAATCCTTTTTTCTTCACTTTAAAGTCCTCCTTTTCAACACCATAATTTCTAATTCTACTTTACAACTTACAAATGAAGGTTAAAATACAATTACAACTAAAATCACACAAATGTTTTCAAACTAAATAAAATTTTAAACAATCCACATATATCAAATATAAAAACATACAATTATGCACTACCAGTTAGTGTGCATCAAACATATTCACACTTGAACTTTTACTCGTCTCGAGTAAAATAGATCATGTCCCTACAGTCCTCCAAATGATAATATAACAATCCAAAAATGTTTCAAGAACAAAAGTAGTTTACAAAGCATCCCCAAAAAGTGAATAGAGTAAAAAGGGGTCTTCAACTTCATCTTTATCTCCATTTCTTTTTCTTAAGTTTGTCACCTTCAGGATCCAGAACAATCTCCACACCCCCACACGTAGTACCTGGCACTGCCCCTAGTGCCCGCCTGCATCACCTCTATCAAAGTGTCCTCCATGTCCATAGTAGCTGGCATGAAAGCCCCTGTGTATGGTTTCTCATCCTCGTCCATGTCAGTACTGCCGCCATAGTCGTCATCCCCGCCTCTACCACCAGATCTCGATCCTCCGAAGTAACCCCACTGAGTGGGATCGTACCATGAGGGTGCGGGAGGGGGAGTGGTCATAGAGGCAAAAGAACCCTGGTGTGCCACATAAGAGTATATCGGACCAAAGGTTCTCCGTTGGTCCTCTTCATGTCTACACTGGTCCTCTTCATATCTTCTCCAATCTTCTCGCCTTTGCTCCTCCATCCTTTCGAAGTTCTGCCTCTACTATGTTCTATACAACACAACTTCCTCCCGAAGTTGAGTGTAGTTGATGTTAAGAGCATTCATGCTATTTAGCATTTGTTGCTCAAATGGTGAATATTGGTGAGCAAAGGGTTGTGGTTGAGGTTGTTCAGGAATGAGGGGTGGTGGTTCAACTGCAGGCTGTTCTTGTTGGGGTTATTCTTGTTGGTAATGGAGTGGTATTCTCCCGGGTAGACAATAGTGATGCCCATCACCAATTTGGTGATCCAAAAGGTCCAAAGGGAGGTCGGCTGAGGGTATTTGTGCATAAATGGCATTAGGTAGATCGATTAACCAATTGTAGATATCTACCCCACCGGGTGTTTTATGAGAAAAAACAATATCTTTGGTGTTTTTCAAGAGCCATGATGTCCAAACTAGCTGTGCTGAGATAATGGGGCATTGGTCTACAAAGCCATAGAGTGTAGCTAAGTGTGTAATCAAGCCCCCTACCCTAATAGTTGATGTGGAAGTTGCCACTGTGTTGAAGTGATCCCATAGAATTGAGGCAACATCCACTTGATCTGGACCTGGTAAAACAGTTTGTCCAAGAATACAAACATCTCATACCCTTGTGTGATGGTTATTCAATCTTCCGAGAAAACAGTTTGATAAGAATTTTAAGAAAATTTGGAAGACCGGATGTTGTATACGATTCACACTAAGGTGTCTGAGCTCGACATCCACCTGCCCAGTCATCCTTTGCCACAATTCCACACCCACAAAAGTGTCATGTTCACGTTCTTCATTGAACAAGGGGAGGCCAAAGTATTGGGCAAACTCTCGCTTGGTCAATGAACGGTTCTCATTCAACAAACGAAATGTGATTCTACTTTCAGCATGATCATCAACATTTGCTATTTGCTTAAATGAACTAAAAAATTCATACACCAAATGTGGGTAGGTAACATATTGCATCTCAAATATCCTAAGCAACCCAATGTTTGTGAAAATTTCACGCATAATCACATCAAACATGAATGACACTAGTGTAGTAATGCATATGAAACAGGATTGTTTTACCTCCTGTTTGGTTTGCTCTATGGAGCACTTTTTGTGGACCCCGGTGTCAAATTGCACACTCTCAAAACCGGGACCGGGTGCAATAGCTTGGTCACCCCTTGAAGAAGATGCTTTGGATTTTTTAGGAGCCATGAAAGTAGATTTTTTATTATTATTTTGGGAATTTTTTCTTGGTATTTTCGGACTTGGGTAGGGTGGGGTTTGGGACTTTGATTTTTGGTGGGTTTTGGGTATTTTGGGATTGTGAGAGTGGAGAGGCTGATTAATTGGAGAAGAAATTGGGATTTCTTGGGATTTTTAGGGGGAAAATCGGAACTTTGGGGTATGGGGGTTTAGGATTTTCGGATTTCTTTCGGGATGGATTTGGGTAGGATTTTTGGGTAGAAATGGAAGAGGGTGTTGAGGGGAAGAAGAAAATGTGTTTAAGTGATGGATTTGGTGAAGAAATGGGGAAGATTTGAAATTTTGAGTGTTTAAAAATGGAGGTTTTTTGGATAGAGGTTCGAAATTGGGGTAGAGGGAATGGGGAAGAAAGAGGAATCCCGACCTTTTTGCTGTCAAAACCCAATGACCCGGCCGGGTGGGGTATGTGACCCGGTCGGGTGTTCTTCATTTTCAAAAAAATTTGACTTTTACCCGGACGAGTTTTCGTTAAAGAGGGTTTAGAGGCAAAACGCCCGGCCGGGTGGTGTAGTAGACCCGGTCGGGTGTTTCGATTTTTCCTCTTCCACAACTGCCTCGCCCGGGTGATTAGGCCGGGTGATGTGTTTTATGAAGGGACCCGACCGGGTTGGGTTTCATACCCACCCGGGTTCAATCCCCAGGTCATTTTTTTTAACACACACACAATAGAAAATAAATGAAAATAATTAAAATAAAAACTTGGGTTACCTCCCAAGAAATGCTTGATTTAATGTCGCGGCACGACATTGTTTTTATCTTATTTTCGGTTTTAAGCGGGATCGTGAGCGTTCCTTTTTTCATTTTTCTTCCTCGGCCTGTTCGAGTAAGGCCGAGACTTCTTTCTTGTTACCACCTCAATCGTAGGTGGTTTTAATTCATTGTGTGGCGATTTCATCCATTCGCCATTTTTCAAAATTGATTTTTGTTCAATTTTCACTTCTTCAAACATTTTGGTTTCGTCGCCTTTATTTTCAACAAAAACATGTGATGCTTGTGGTTCAAAAACATTTAAAGAACAAAGAGATTGATCTTTAATTTATTTTTTCGTAGAATCAAAGATATTAAATTCTACTTTTTGGTCATCAAACTCTAAAGTTAATGAACCATTAGACACGTCTATTTTTGTTTTGGCGGTTTTCAGAAAAGGTGTACCCAAAAGGATGGGATGTTGTTTGGTTGTCATCTCCCATTTCAAATACATAGAAGTCAACAGGGAAAACCAAGTTTTCTACTTCAACTAGCACATCCTCTATTACACCTTTTGGGTAAGTATTAGTCTGATCCGCTAGTTGAATCACTACACCAGTTTGATGTAAGTGGGTCGAGTTGTAAGGATTTACACAAGGAGTAAAGAATAACGTTTATTGATGCTCCTAAATCCAACAAGACTTTAGAAAAATTGGTGTCCCCTATTTTTTCAAGGAATGGTGAACATGCTCGGGTCGCTACATTTTTTGGGAAGTTTCTTTTGAAAAATGGCCGAGACACGTTCACTAACCTCAACATTTTGTTTCCCCTTTAATTTGTTTTCCCTTTTTATTGTGCATAATTCTTTTAAAAAATTTGCATAACGGGGAACACTTTTAATTAATTTAAAGAGTGGGATACTTACCTCAGAATCGGCTTCCTCGTGTCTTTCAATGCCTCAGGGAATGGAGGGGAGTGGTTCATATGATGAAAGTGGAGGGAATTTAGTTTTCTTTGGTTCCTCCTCTTTCGGTTGAAAGCCTTCTCCAAGATCAACATCTTGGTTTTCTTCCTCAACTTCCCGTGCTTGCAATTCTTTACCGCTCCTCAACATGATTGCATTGACATGTTGTCTTGGATTTTGCTCAGTTTCGGAAGGGAGCCTACCCGAATCTTTTGCCTCAAGTCGACTTATGACATTCCAAATTTGGCTAACTTGAGTTTCCAAATTTTGAATGCTCGACTTGGTTTCATGTTGGAACTGCATTGTTGTCATATTAACGGCAAGTGCTCGAATCATGTCTTCGGTGGACATACTCGAGTTCGATGTTTGGCCTTGTTGTTTATATTGTTGAGGAGGAGGGTTTGTTTGTTGAGGTTGTTAAGAATTTCCGTACCTTAAATTTGGATGATCCCTCCATCCCGGGTTGTAAGTATTGCCTTGAGGATCGTTCCTCCTTTGACCTTGGAACCCCAACGCATATGCCGTAGACCTTGACTTCTTGGGTTTTTGGATTTAAGAGAAAATCTTTTACCAAAGAAGTCAAGCCGGTCACTTGACTTTCCAACGAGGTGTTGGATTCCGCTGCCATAACTCGCTTTGATGACCGCCCGTTGTAATGTGTAAAATTTTTGGCCAACTCTGAGATAAGATTCATAGCTTGAGAAGGAGTTTTGTTGACGATCCCCCCTCCACATGCGGCGTTGATCATCCGCCTATCATCATTGCAAAGACCATCATATAAGTATAGGATGAGGTCTTGCTCCGAATAGCCGTGGTATGGACAGCTCGCACAAAATTTCTTGAATCGTTCCCAATATTCGTAGAACGATTCATCATCTTTCTGCTCCACATTGCTGATTTGCTTTTTGAGAGATGCGGAGACAGAGGCAGGATAGTACCTTTCGAGGAAAGCTTTCTTCATGGCCGCCCATGTACCTATACTTCCCGAAGGAATATAGAATAGCTAATCTTTTGCGGTATCCTTAAGGGAGAATGGAAAGGCCCTCAACTTTATTTGTTCCTCGGTGACTCCATTAGGGCACATGCTTGTGAAAACCACATGGAACTCCAAGAGATGATTATTTTGATCCTCCCCTCTTAAGCCATGGAAAGATGAAAGTAAATGGATGAGCCCCGATTTGAGCTCAAACACCTTCATCAAGAGTAGGGAAGGTGATACATAGCGGTTGTTGGTTGAGGTTTGGAGCTGTGAGCTCCCTCAATGTTCTTGTCTCAAGAGCCATAGTTATTGGCTCTTCAGACTCACTAGAATGAGAACTAGCACTTGATAATTCTCCCGAGTCGGTACTTGAGAATTTGGTTTTCAACCGCTTGAGAGTTTGTTCTATTTCGGGGTTTGTTAGGTAGGTGAGTTGGTTTATGGATCTGGTTTTAACCATATACTCAAACAAAGCTCATATAGATAGAAATCTTTATATATGTATAAATATTTTTTTGATTTTTCTTGGAATAAAATCTTTATGGATCTGGTTTTTACCATATATCCAAATTTGACGGGCACTTTATCACGGTGCGTCAAAATAAATTCAATACTAGCACTAATACGTAGTATAGGTGAAGTAGAGTTCGTATCCACATGGAAAGGAATATTTCTCTTTTTATGAAACTAGTAAATAAAAGGGGGTTTTTGGGATTGAATGATTTAATTTAAAACTAAGATGAACAACCTATATGTGTTTTAATTCAAAGATAAAAGAACTTGGCATTGCTACTTTCCACTTGTTGATATATTTTAGTCGATCATTGTTAAATCTATAACTTATTCCCTCTCGAATACTCGATCGAGGAGTATATCCAATTCATCGAGGGTAGTTATTAACAACGACCGTTCATTAATAACCCTTACTATTAGTCAAGTATAGAACACCGCCATATACCGACTTGATAATAGCATTTAATCTCTTAACTCCTTCATGAAATCAATTGAGATTGATAACCTCAACACAACGGTTTCGGTTTAACCAACAAAATTAATCCCTCTTAAGTTTATCAACCACGACCGGCATTAATAAACCGAAGTAACTTACTTGTGAAACCATCAACGATTAACCATCGGTTCGTCGATCGTTTCTAGTAATAATTAATATATGAAACAAAACTAGTTGATCCTTTAAGTAATGTTCAAAATATTAATATGAAATATGAATAGGAATTAATTTATATTCAAGGAAGAATATTATTAAAGGAGATGAATCCTACTATAATTTATATCAAGATGTTAACTAATTGTCATCTTAGCAACACTCCCCAACATTAATATAGAGGAAGAAAATACTACTCTAACTAATTTTAAGATGTTAACTAATTGTCATCTTAGCAACACTCCCCAACATTAATATAGAGATAATATTAAGAAAAGAACTAATAATTAATATTCAAGGGAAGAAGTTTAGAAAATAACTCACAACTTTAATAATCAACAAGTTTCAAGAGCAACACCAAGAATCGGAAGTTTAGCTCCTCATTTGGAGACTAAACATAGCTAGAAAAATATAAACAAATGTCATTCTAAACTGAGCTTAAGAGTATGAAAGAAGGGATGATTTTTAGAGAAGAAAAAGTGTGCTATTTATGGGTGTTTTTCAACACCTTTGGCCGGGTATCCGACCGGGTCAAGTGCTCACCCGACCGGGTCCAGTCAAAATCAGATAATCTTCCATGTTCTGGTGATCTTCGGCACGTTCTGGTGTTCCGGGTCAAGTCTGACCCAACCGGGTGGAATTGGAGACCCGACCGGGTCCAATGATATTCCAGGCAATTTTGGTTGTTAAATCAGACCCGATCGGCCGAAGTCTTCTACCCGATCGGGTAATTGCTTCTGGACAGTCAAAATCCCTTTTTCTTCACTTCAAAGTCCTCCTTTTCAACACCATAATTCCTAATTCTACTTTACAACTTACAAATGAAGCTTAAAATACAATTACAACTAAAATCACACAAATGTTTACAAACTAAGTAAAATGTTAAACAATCCACATAAATCAAATATAAAAATATTCAATTATGCACAACTACTAGTGTGCATCAATCACTATCGTGCTGAGGCCATCAGAATGAGCTAGTCTCAAGTATGAGTACAATGGTAAGTCTTTGTGACCAGGATGTGAGTTTACCCGTTCCACCTGTTCCTACTTATGTTTTAGCACCACCAGTTCCTATCTTTGCTTCAGTTCCTACATTCTCAATGCTTTCACCATCTCAACAACGACCATTATCAATTGAAGAAAGACTCTACCAAGCACCATCAAAATCAGATTTGTTTTTCGATGATTGGGCTATTAGAAATGAAAAGGACAACTTATAAGGACTAAGCAATGAAGACACTATGACAAAGCTGAATTTCATCAGAGAATTTAAGAAGAAAGCAACTGAAGAAATGATGGAATTAAATCCATTAGAAATGGTCCAAGATAAATTTTATTATGATCCCGGTTGTACTGGATACAGTCTAGAGGGGGGGGTCAATAGACTGTATTGGTTTTTAACTTTTTCAAGCTAAGTACCAGATTTAACAGAATAGCCTGTTCTGTTGGCAGAACAGACTGGCAGCGGATGGGGTTCTGGTAGGGAGTTCTGTTAATAGCCTCAGAGAAGCAAAGGCAGTAGGCCTTCTGTTAACTCACAAGACCAGTTCTGCTGAACACAGATACCAAGTCTTTGGAGTCAAACAGTTCAAATAAAAACTATGAATGAAAAGCAGTAAGTAAATGACACCAGGGCTTTTTATAGTGGTTCAAGGAACAACTTGTTCCTCTAGTCCACTATTCCACTAAGCTCGTAAAAACTTCCGTTTACAATGCCTTAGCCCTATCACTTAAGAAGCTCTCCACGTCTTCTTCAAGTGTAGATGTCTTCTTGGATGCACTTCCGGCTTCCCTAAGACTGGTCCTTTCACTGAGCTTTCCAGAAGTATCACCACTTCACAGCTCCAGATACTTGGACGTCCTTCTTGTGAAAGAAGAGGTTCTGTTTAAAACAGGGGTTCCTCCAACTTGCTTCGTTACAAAAGATTTGTATGTGATGAGCTTGAAGAGTTGAAGAACGCTTGGAACTTTGCTTGAGTTGGAAATAAGGATTTTTCCAACTTCTGCCTTCTCTTGTAGAGGATGATGAAGTTTTAATCTCAAGGAGGCTTTTTGCTATGTAGCGTTTGAATTTCTTGTATATGCAGAGTTGTAGCAAAGGTTAGCAAAATTTGCAAAGTTATCCGGTTGTTCTTCGTAGTGTATCTTTTATACTGAGGTTGTCTTCCCGTCGGAGGAGAAGGAGGACAACTGCATTAAATGAGCGAGCAGTTGACTTGACCAGTAGGACCCGGTAAAGTTGGCGGGTTACTATTTTGGGATAAGGTAATCCTGACATTGCGGCCAATCATCTGCAATTACTCTACGGAGCATGGGGAGCATTAAATGTGCATTTAATGCGCGCACTGTAGCTTTTCCGTTCAATATTCCTAGCCGTTGAAGGAATCTTCCAGTTGATTTTCCGGCTTGGTGGAATTTTTCCAAGTGTCAGGCCTTCCGGTGTCTTTATCAGAGAGTTGATCAGAGAAGGTCTTGAGCACTTCTGTTGAGAATATACCCAACAGAGAACCAGGAGGGTTTCTGTCAGAGTAAAGGTTAACAGAGACCCTGAGGTCTTCTGTTCTAAGGCAGAGAACCAAAGATCTTCTGTCAGGAGGTCTTCTGGTAGTCGATTATACTAAGAACTTTACAAATGAAAATTCTAATACATTAATTCTAAAAAGGGGTACTCTAAAGTCCTAATTAATCTAGCATCATCAAAATCTAATTACAAATATTCCTTACATCCAATCTTAGAGTTTGAAAGGTATAACTGAGTAATTCAAAGGGTTTCTGAAGCTGATTTTCCATATTGCGAATACAGAACCCTGAGAATCCAAAACTTTCCTAAAGAAGATCGAGAACTTGGTCTCAACGCCATAAAGAGGTACATGTTGCGACAAGTCAAATACTATTCTTTGGTTGACTTGCAGATGGCTATTGAGAGCAACCGGAACAAAGTCAATCTAACTGCACCAAGGAATATTGCCTCATCATGGTTAGAAGAATTTGAAGAAGACGAAATCATCGCAAAATCATCGTGAATCCTGAACCTGTGATGATCTACATAGATTACAACGGTGTGAAGCGTATATTGATGGAAAAATTCATAAATATTGTGATGGAACGAACACTACACATTATTGAAGAACTTGCTGGTGAATATGCAATCAAGTTTCGCAAGTTTGAATATTCTAAAGACCCAGCTCAGATAGCCCTCATTGATGGTTTTGCTACAGTTGTTAGCCTACGACTAGAATTCAGAAGAAATCTAAGAGAACATGAAGTCATTCTAGGCTACAGAAATTCGCTATACAAGACTCAAACATAATCTGCTCTTCATTGTCATTTGAATACAAAGGGGGGCATTGTTAGAACATTATTTATTGTGTTCAAATTAATTGTAATTATCCTTGTTAATTAAGTCTAGTATGACCAGACTTTTAGTTGAGAGAAGTGGACTTTTTAATTAAATAGGTGATGTGTGTGAAGTATCCTAATTGTAATAGGATATTCGAATCTCACTCCTATAAATAAAGATAGAGAGGTTCGAACATGTCAAAGGAGTTCACAATATTATTCCGCACGTATCATTCTAGAGCTCCCACTTTAGTTTTTCTCTCTCAACTATTCATATGTATTTCATGTGTTCATTGCCATATATATCATTATGAATATACGGTATTGAATGTTGATTGATTATTCTTCTTCTTTACAATTTCTCCATATTATTATTTAGATTTTATTCGACTGTTGATCTGGGAATTCACAGAATCATCTATATGTTGACGAATATTGCGCCAACAGCAACAACAACATCATGTAACTACTTAGCTAGTGGGAATTCTGGATCTAGGGATCGAAAAGTCCAAGCTAAGTGTGACACCCTAACAATTTAAATCAAAAATATAATAAAAGTAAACAAGATTAATCTATCCGATAAAGAAATGAAATAAAATAAATATTAAAGATGACAAATGTCAAACGATACATAAAATTAAATGATAATAGCCGAATCGAAATGGTCATAAAAGTTTACACTATATTAGTAGTACATAAGGATATATTATTATAAAAAGTGGCATTTTAAGCCAACTATTCAAGTTCAGCAAAATATACATACGTAGTGGAGTATGCAAATGATAATAATACAGAGTACTAATATATGGAATAAGTTGACTTTTCAAAGGATTTCACACATGGTAATTTCATACGTTATGCGACCTACTCGCCTACATGCATGGAAAGTGCTACTAAATACGGAGTACATTATAACGCATACAACAGGTCGGCAACAATATCAATAAGGTGACAACTCCGGCACCCATTTAAAAATGGGATACCGTACCTGCCACTCACTTGATTGGTTCAAATCATTACATCGTTTTTAATTTAGATTTAAATAATTCAACTACATCATTCTGATTGGTCCATGTGGACAAAGGTACAGTACCTTAAGGGTACCATAGAATCTACCTACCAATAAATGTAAAAGATTCTTAACATATGAAATTGTGGAGCTAGAAACTTCCTATACGGGTATTTATAGGCTACGTCCGACGACCCTGCTGTGCGCCTATGCATAAACCTGTGTATCACCTTCTAACCATATGAGTAAACCAATACGTATAGTATACGCAGTACATACCGATGTTCAACTGCATCGAAGAAGAAAAGAAGAAGAATGTGAGAAATAGAGGGGGATGTAAGAAATAATTGTATTTATATTTTGATGATGCTAAGTAGATTAGAACTTTAAAGTACCCCTTTAGAAATCTTGTATTAGAATTTTCTTTGTATATGTAATAGCATAGTCGACAGGCCAGAAACCCTCTTTGGCTCTCTTGATCAGAGTTGCTACCAAAGCTGCTCATCAGAGTTGCTACCAGGACTGATCATCAGAGTAGCCATCAGAGTCACACATCCGAGTTGGTCATCAGACTTGCTGACACTTAGAAGAATTCGAAGAAACTACCAACTGCCATGATACTAACGGGAAATTCCCTAACGGCTAGGAGTCTCTGAACGGAACATAGTACTGTTCACGCATTAAATGCACATTTAATGCGGAACTTATGTTGAGATATTTAAAGCTGATGATTGACCATGTGGATATCCTTTCGCTCCCAAAATAGCAAGTCGAAGAACCAACCAGTCAAATCAACAGTACAAACATTAAATGAAGCTGTCTTCTACACTCAAATGGGAAGACTACTCCCAGTATATATGATACTACACGAAGAACAACCGGATAACTTTTGCTCTTAAACACAACATTCAAACATTCAAGCTTTCTTGAGACTTCAACTTCATCTTCTCAACAAGAAAAACTTACGTTGGAAAGATATCCGTTTCATACCTTCAGACTCCAACAAGAGCAAAGTTCCTCCAAGTTCTTCAACACTTCAAGTACTTCATCTACATATCTTTCGTAACGAAGCAAGTTGGACAAACCTCTGTTTCTACAGAACAATCTTCTTTCCAAAGAAGGACGTCCAAAGTAATTGGAGTAGTGAAGTGGGGATACTTCAAGAAACTCAATGAAAAGGATCAGTCATCATGAAGCTAGGAAGAGCATCCCGGGTGACAAATAGACTTGAAGAAGACGTGGAGAGCTTCTTAAGTGCTAGGACTAAGGCGTTGTACTCTGTTGACTTTACAAGCTTAGTGGAACAATGGACTAGAGGAACGCGTTGTTCCTTGAACCACTATAAAAAACCCGGTGTCTTTTACTTTACGCATTTACTGTCCGCTCTTAAGATTCTAACTGATTAACTCAAAGACTTGGACTCTGTGTTCAGCAGATCTTGTCCTGAGAGTTATCAGAAAGGCTACCCGGACAGAACTCTTATCCGCTGCCAGGTCCAGTTCTGCCATCAGAACTCGACCCTCTCTGTCACCAGAACCAGACCTTCTTTGATAAGTCAGTGTTGACTTAGAGAAAAGTTTGAAGCACCTGAACAGTCTATTCACCCCCCCTCTAGACTGTTCCCAGTATAAACGGGATCAACAAGTGGTATCAGAGCCTCCTTGTTTTTATAATCTTTTAGGTTACCTGCTGAACAAAGATCCACTTGTTTCTTAGCCTTTAGTTTAAACGGAATCTTATGTTTTCAGTTACTAAGTTTGATGACTCGAGGATCAGGATGAAAGCACACCTCTGTGCTCTGCATGATGAGATGTGGGAGGTTCTTTATGCAGGTCCTTTCACTCAGTTCAAAAAGGTGAACCCAGAGAATCTTGTTGGTGGTGATCAACCACAGATGATCATCAAGGGACGTCATGAGTGGTCAACTGAAGAAAGAAGTACAACCTTGACAACATTGCCAAGGACATCCTCTACAAAGCCATAGATGACAAGTACTTCACCAGAATCAAGAAGTGCACGTTTGCCAAGGAAATCTGGGATACATTTACCGTGATAGGAGCTGGTGATGAGCAGAAGAAGGACAACATGCTGACAATCACCATGAAGAAGTTTGAAGACTTCAAACTTCTTCCTAAAGAGTGCATAGCTGAGATGTATGCACGCATGCTCACCTTTACTGCTGAGATCTCTGAACTTGGGAAAGAACTGACTCCCAATGAGAACAACCTGAAGGTTCTCAGGGGTCTACCCTCAACCTAAAAGAGTAAGGTCATTGCCATGAGAGACATCAAGGACCTCAGGACCTACAGCACAGAAAAGCTCATCTCTGATCTCAAATCTTATGAGTTCGAGATGAATGAAGAAGAGAAAGAAGAAGTTGAGGACAGAACTACCACTGCCCTCACTGCCAGCACCTCTAAGGTAAATGACTTTGACCCTTCAATACTTTTAATTGACGAATATATGGCTTCTTTTGCCAGGAAGTTCAGAAAGTTTATGAAGCCCAAGGATGGCAGAAGTCCACCCTTCAGCAGAAAGCCACACCAGAAGACCAAGTTTTCAGAAAGTAGCGGAGAGCTTCTCTGCTACAACTGCAGGCAACCTGGGCATTTCAAATCCAATTGTCCACACCCTATAGTCTCCATGAGTCAAGGCCAGGAAGGAGAAAAAAAGTATGAGCACAGGAGAAGGAAAGCACTCATCACTGAACAACCAGAGAAGGACCGCCTCTCTAAGACAGAATCCAGTTCAGAATCAGAATCAGATGAGGCATTTTGTTGCCTAGTTACAGAGACCGAAGACCTATGCCTTATGGGTCAATCTGATGATGAGGTATCCTCTACCTCTACTTCTAGTTTTTCCTCGGTAGGTTTAGCTTTTAATTTTGATTCAATGTCAGAATTCTGGGAAGAGTTCAAAGCCATCCAAACCATTTACTGTTTGGTTAAAGAAGAAAACAATAAGCTAAAAGTGGAAATCTCATACTTAAGAAAAGAGGTTGAGATCAAAATCAACCTCCTGATTAAGGAGAGAGATAAACTGGAAGCTGAAAATGTTTCTCTTCTTAAAAAGGTAAGAGAAATAGAAGCCCTTGAGATTAGGTACAACACCTACCAGAAGGCCCAGTCTTCCATGGAAAGGTTAGTACTTGATCAACAAGTTGATGTTGGTTTTGGTCTTGGATATGGCTCAACAGAATCAAGTGAGCCTTCTGTAATGCCTAGCACCAGAGTTGCTAAGGCAGATAAGGTCATAGAGCCACTGATCTCTAGCCCCATTTGCCAAGCTAGTGTATCTGGCACCAAATTTGTTCATGAGAAAGTCTAACAACTAGAAAAGGTTTTCAAAATAACAGAAATTAAAGACAGAACTCGACCAGACATTCTCATGACTACCCTGCCAGAAATTATCACCAGAGAGACATATATCAAGAGAAGTTTAACTTTAGGCAGAAGAGGTTGGCTGGTCAACTTCAGAAACCCAAAGCTAATCTCTCTTCTACTCTTGATAGTATATGGGACTTCTACCCAATCAGAAAAGCTATGCAGAAGTATGTAAACTGGAAGCATGACACTCACAAGCAACTGCCAAGGTGAATCACACTGCCGTTTACTATGACTACCAGGTGGACAATGGGTACCACCTACCAAGGTTTCACTTGATGAGACCAAAGTGGTACCAACTGCCCAGACCACATGACCCCCTAGGACCCAACATTGTTTGGGTACCTAAATCTTTCTTTTAATTTTGCAGGAACTGTGCGCTGGAGCCATCTTTGAGCAAGAATGGTTTATTGATAGTGGATGCTCCAGGCACATGACAAGTGACAGAAGTTGCCTAACAGAGTTCCAGAAATACAATGAACCTAAAGTCACATTTAGTGGTCAAGACAAAGAAGGTCAAACAAAAGGGAGAGGCAAGCTGATCAAGAACCAGATAATCATTGATGATGTATCATATGTCAAAGGCCTGAAGTTCGACTTGCTAAGTGTTAGCCAATTCTGTGACAAAGGCTACACTGTTGAATTCTCTAAGGAAGGCTGCTCTGTCAAACATGAGACAACTAAAGAAGTGGTTCTGATGGCAAGAATAAAAAGAAACATATATGTTGTTGATTGGTCTACTGCAAAAGATGGAATTTTCCTGATAGCCAAAGGAGATTCAAAACTCAGCTGGGAATGGCACAAGAAGCTGAGCCACTTGAATTTCAAAACAATCAACAAGCTAGCAAGAGATCACATTATTGATGGACTGCCCAACATTGTGTACAAGAAGGAGAATCTGTGCAGCGCATGCCAGAAAGGATAGCAAGTCATAAACTCCTTCAAACCCATTGCTGGAAACCTCTCTACTAGTCCTTTGAATCTGATCCACATGGATTTATTTGGACCAGTTGAGACTCCCAGTGTTGGTGGCAATCGATATACACTTGTCATGGTTGATGACTACTCAAGATATACATGGACAATCTTCTGGAAAAAGAAGAATGAAACTCTGCAGAAACTACCATCTCTGTTGAAGCTACTGCAGAATGAACAGAACCTGAAGGTCAAGACCATCAGATCAGACAGAGGAACAGAGTTCGTCAATCAGGTCATAAAGGACTTCTGTGACCAGAATGGAACAATGCTTAAGCTCTCTACAGCCAGAACTCCTCAACAGATTGGAGTTGCAGAAAGAAGGAAAAGAACATTGAAAGAAACTGCAAGGACCATGATAGCTTAATCAGGTCTACCTCTCAGATACTGGGCTGAAGCAATCAACACCGCATGCTACACTCAGAACCGGAGCACGATTCACAAAGCTCATCAGAAGACCCTTTTCGCTTATGCTTAAGGTAGTCTTTTAAATCCTTCTAAGCCGGCGGCAATAAATGGATATTTGACGCCACCTGGAAAGACTCACTAACTATGATTCCTTCATCTCGAATTTCGTTGAAAATCATTTGCATTTCTTCAACTTGACTCAAGACCGTCTTCGAATCCACCATTTTAAAATCAAGGAATCGACCAACAACAAATTTCTTTGCGCCGGCATCCTTGCTTTTATATTTGTGGTCCAAAGCATTCCATAGCTCCTTAGTCGTAGCTAATTTGCTATAAACGTCGTACAAAGCATCATGCAGCTCGTTCAACACGTAGTTTCGGCAAAGGAAGTCCGAATGCTTCCATGCCTCAATCGCGTTGAGAGATTGCACATCTACCGCACCCCCGGTTACTACCGGCGCATCATCGATCAAGAACCTCGCAAGACCGAGAGTAGTGAGATAGAAGAGCATCTTTTTCTGCCACCTCTTGAATTTTAACCCATTAAACTTTTCGGGTTTCTCCACAGAGTTGCTCGGTAGGGTAACTATAGGGATTGCTCCATGGTTGTCCAAAGTAGATGCACCACGTTGTGAACTATTGTTCAACGGAGCTCCACTTTCAGAGTGAGTGTCGTTTAGCACGTTCTGTCCAACAACATTTTGGTTTTCTTGAAAAGCCATTTTTAAGTTTCTTACGTTTTCCGAAAAACACAAAAAAATAAGTTCGTTCACCCAAGTGACAAACTACGATTTATGATTGTTTACCGGAGTAGAACAATCACCGAATACGTTTTAAGATTGTGGGGTGTGTCTCGAAAAAACATAGAAATATTAATTAATAAAAATTAATTAATAAATAAAATAGCTAAAGAAAACAGAAATAAGATGGAGCAGAAAATAACCAGAGCTCGTGCTACGCACGATGTCCTTAAAACATATTCGTCACCTCCCACGGTGCTAGGAGCGTTGTAACGACCGTTTCCCAGGATATGGTGGCTAACGAACTAACATTTGAGCACACAAATGAGAGTTCCGGCGAACGGGAACAAAGTAGAACACAGAAGGAAATATTCAGAATGCTTGCAGTGTTTTTTGAGAGCTCAAAAAGTGAGTGAGTGAGTTTGTGAATGTGTCTCTTGTTGCAAAGCACCGGTCAGCTTTTTATAGGAGGATTTGTTATGTGTTAACTGAGATTTAATGGACCTGAACGTTGCACATAAATGTCCAGCACGTTGGGCATTAATATGGCGAAAACTGTCCATTTAAAGCGCACATTAATGGAGAAGAATGTTGGGCATTAAGTTCTGTAACGGACCAGAAGACCAAGACATCGAGGTCTTCTGTTGCCCAACAGAACACCATGCGACCTTCTGGTTCCGGAACGAACAGAATACTTCGAGGTATTCTGTTGGGAGAGACCAAAGAACCCCTCGAGGTTGCGTTTCTGGAAGACCGTTACGAGGAAAAAAATCGTATCTTTGAATGATAGATTTTTGGACGACATTCGTGTCCGCAGGTCGCCCGCGCACGAAAGTCACGGTTTGTCTAATCCGTTTTTGAGATTTGATCCGCACCCCCCAGCGCAAGAGAGAGCCTTTACCGTTAGGAATCTTAACTCCTTAGAAGAGACTTCCCTTTATAAGGGGGTGAAAATACCATAGTTTTCCGGTGTTGTATAAAAATAACTAGAACCCCATCATTTTCCCAGTTTTTCCATTTCAACGAGTGATCTTCGAGAATCAATTTCCCATTCACCCGTTATCCGTTTTGAGCATACCATATATCGAATTGTATCCCTTAACAAGGACAATCCGAATCCACTTTGACCCGACCCAAATCGGAAGTGGACCCCTGATATGCACTAATAAGTAGTGCATAAATGTATATTTTTAAGATTGATTTGTGTGTATTGTTTACCGTTTTATGTAGTTTGTAAACATTTGTGTGAATTTAGTTTTAATTGTATTTTAATCTTCATTTATAAGTTTTAAAGTAGAATTAGGAATTATGGTGTTGAAAAGATGGACTTTGAAGTGAAGAAAAAGGAGATTAGACTATCCAGGAGCTGAAACCCGACCAGGTAGAAGACTTCACCCGGTCGGGTCTGATTTAACAGACGAAATTTCTTGGAAAATCACTAGACCCGGTCGGGCCCACTACCTCACCCGGTCGGATGAGAAGTGACCAGAGACAATCCGGCGTGCGAAGATCACCAGAACGTGGCAAATATTTGATTTTGGCTGATGCCCAGTCGGGTATGTCACTTTACCCGGTCGGGTATCCGCCCCAAGGTGTTGAAAACACCTATAAATAACACACTTTTCCTTCGCTTTTAATCATCCCTTTTTCCATACTCCTAAGCTCAGTTTAGAATAACATTTCTTTATATTTTTCTAGCTATGTTTAGTCTCCAAATGAGGAGCTAAACTTCCATTTCTTGGTGTTGCTCTTGAAGCTTGTTGATTATTAAAGTTGTGAGTTATTTTCTTAAACTTCTTCCCTTGAATATTAATTATTAGTTCTCTCCTTAATACTATCTCTATATTAATGTTGGGGAGTGTTGCTAAGATGACAATTAGCTAACATCTTGACATTAGTTATAGTAGTATTTTCTTCCTCAATATTAATGTTGGGGAGTGTTGCTAAGATGAAAATTAGTTAACATCTTGATATTAATTATAGTAGGATTCATCTTCTTTAATAATATTCTTCCTTGAATATTAATTAATTCCTATTCATATTTCATATTAATATTTTGAACATTACTTAAAGGATCCACTAGTTTTGTTTCATATATTAGTTATTACTAGAAACGATCAACAAACCGATGGTTAATCGTTGCTGGTTTCACAAGTAAGTAACTTTGGTTTATTAACGCACGGTCGTGGTTAATAAACTTAAGAGGGATTAATTTTGTTGGTTAAACCGAAACCGTTGTGTTGAGGTTATCAATCTCAATTGATTTCATCAAGGAGTTAGAAAAATTAAATGCTACTATTAAATCGGTATAAGGCGTTGTTCTATATTTGATTAAATAGTAAGGGTTATTAATGAACGGTCGTTGTTAATAACTACCCTCGATGAGGTGGATATACTCCCCGATTGAGTATTCGAGAGGGAATAAGTTATAGATATAACAATGATCGACTAAAGTAAATCAACAAGTGGAATGTAGCAATGCCAAGTCCTTTTTATCTTTGAATTAAATCTCATATAAGTCTTTCATCTTAGTTTTAAATTGAATTAAATCATTCATCACCAAACCCCCCCTTTATTTACTAAGTTTCATAAAAAGAGAATTATTCCTTTCCCTGTGGATACAAACTCTACTTCACCTATACTACGTATAAGTCTTAGTATCAATTTATTTTGACGCACCGTGACAAAGTGCTCGTCAAATTTGGCGCCGTTGCCGGGGAAAGGCAATTATTTTTTCTTTTTATTTTATTTCAAGGAAAATAAAAAAAATATGAATAAACAAAACATAAAGAGTTCTTAGATTTCTATTCTTCTGAGCTTTGTTTGAGTATATGGTTAAACACCGATCTATAAACCAAATCACCTACCAAACAAAGCCCGAAACAGAACAAGCCTTTGAGAGGTTTAGGAATTTATTTCCGAATACTTCTTCGGAGGAATCATCAAGTGCTAGTTCTTATTCTAGAGAGAACGAAGAGCCAATCACTATGGCTCAAGAAACAAGAACGTTGAGGGAGCTCACGGCTCCCAACTTAAATCAACAACCTCTATGTATCACCTTCCCTACTCTTGATGAAGGTGCTACATTTGAGCTCAAATCGGGCCTCATTCATCTACTCCCTTCATTTCATGGCCTAAGAGGCGAGGATGCAAATAAACATCTTGCAGAGTTTCATATAGTTTGCACTAGTATGAAACCGAATAATGTTATAGAAGAACAAATCAAGCTGAGAGCTTTTCCATTCTCACTGAAGGACACGACTAAGGATTGGCTATTCTATCTTCCTTCGGGAAGCATAGATACCTGGACGTCAATGAAGAAATGTTTCCTAGAAAGGTACTATCCCGCCTCTGTCTCATCATCTTTGAAAAAACAAATAAGCAACATTGATAAAAAAGATGATGAATCCTTGTATGAGTATTGGGAACGGTTCAAAAAGTTGTGTGCTAGTTGCCCATACCATGGATACACGGAGCAAGACCTCATCCTCTACTTCTATGATGGTCTTGCGGATCAAGATAGACGCATGGTATATGCCGTTTGTGGGGGCGGCATTGTCAACAAAACTCCCTCACAAGCAACAAGCTTGATCTCGGAGTTGACCGAAAACTCTAGGCATTACAACGGGCGGTCCTCAACCCGTAAAGTTGCCGCGGCAGAATCACCTACATCGTTAGAAAGTCAAATGGCCGGCTTGACTTCTTTGGTTAAGGATTTCCTTTTGAATCCTAGAAACCAAGAAGTCAAGGTTTGCGGCATATGCACACAGCAAGGGCATCCAACCGATTCTTGCCCAACTCTCCAAGAAGAACAACTCAATGCCTTGGGTTTTCAGTCTCATCAACAAAAGAGGTACGATCCACACTCTAACACTTACAACCCCGGGTGGAGAGATCACCCGAATTCGAGATATGGGAACCCTCAACCACAACAAAATCAGCCCTCCCAACAATCCTTCCCAAATCACCAAGGCCAAACCTCAAGCTCAAATATGTCCACCGAAGACATGATTCGAGCACTTGCTACAAATATGTTAACGATGCAACAAAGTGTGGCTCAGTTCCAAGAAATGACGAAATCTAGCATCCAAAACTTGGAAAATCAAATGAGCCAAATCTCAATTGCGGTGAGCCGACTTGAGGCAAAAGACTCGGGTAAACTCCCATCTCAAACGGAGCAAAACCCAAGACAACATGTTAATGCTATCATGTTGAGGGATGAGACAACATTGAAAGAGGTGCATGAGGAAGAAAAGCAAGCTAAAATGGGGTTGATCCCGGAGAAGATTTTCAACCAAACGAGGAGAAACCAACGAAAACTAAATTCCCTCCTCCTTCATCATATGAACCACTCCCTCCATTCCCTGAGGCATTGAAGGACACAAGGAAACTGGAGAATGATCGAGACCTCTACGAGACCTTCGCCAATTGTGAGGTAAATATCCCACTCTTTAAACTAATCAAAAGTGTTCCCCGTTATGCAAAGTTTTTAAAAGAACTATGCACAATGAAAAGAAAAAATAAATTGAAGGCAAAACAAGAGGTAAAGGTTAGTGAACGTGTCTCAGCGATTTTCCAGAGGAAACTCCCGGAAAAATGCAACGACCCAGGCATGTTAACTATCCCATGCAAATAGGGGACACTTTATTTCCTAGGGCCTTGTTGGATTTAGGGGCTTCAATCAATGTTATTCCATACTCATTATACAAGTCCCTAAAACTTGGCCCTATGCATGATATCGGGGTAGTAATCCAATTGGCAGATAGGTCTAACACGTACCCAAAAGCTGTCGTAGAGGACGTGCTAGTAAATATTGAAAATTTGGTCTTTCCTGTTGATTTCTATATTCTTGAAATGGAAGTCAATAACCAAGCTACACCCATCCTTTTAAGAAGACATTTCTTAAAAACTGCCCAAACAAAAATAGACGTGTCTAATGGTTCATTAACGTTAGAGTTTGATGACCAAAAGGTAGAATTCAACATCTTTGATTCTACGAAAAAACAATTTAAAGACCAAAAAGAAAATAAATGACACCATAAAGGGCAAAGGGATTCATTCTATTGGACATCTCGGACACAAGCACTAGGGACAGTGCTTTGGTTAGCTTGGGGGGAGAGTTTTATGGAATACTCACATTCATACTCTTGTTAAAAAAATTAATAAAATCTTGTTAAGTTGAAAACCTGAAAGGGCAACTTAAGCAAAAATAAAGCAAAAATAAGAGTGAGTTGTGAGGATTAAACTAGAAAAATGTGGGAAGCTGAGATGAAATCTCGAAAGGGCACCTAGGCAAAAGAGAGAATGATAGAAAGTATTTTCTTTTATTTCTGCTGGATCCTAAGGGTAACGAAAAAAAAATTGAGGTTGATAAGAAATATGGAGTTGAAGACCCCTCTTTACTGTTATATTTTTGGGGATACACTTTATGTGTTTCTAAAAACACTCTTGAATTCTTATGTTGATACTCTTGTCATTTTAAGGACTTTTTGGACTGGATTTGGTTTACTCGAGACGAGTAAAGGTTTAAGTATGGGGGTATTTGATATGCACTAATTAGTAGTGCATAAATGTATATTTTTATGATTGATTTGTGTGTATTGTTTACCGTTTTATTTAGTTTGTAAACATTTGTGTGAATTTAGTTTTAATTGTATTTTAATCTTCATTTATAAGTTGTAAAGTAGAATTAGGAATTATGGTGTTGAAAAGGAGGAATTTGAAGTGAAGAAAAAAGAGATTGGACTATCCAGGAGCTGAAACACGACCGGGTAAAAGACTTCACCCGGTCGAGTCTGATTTGACAGACAAAATTTCTTGGAAAATCACTATACCCGGTCGGGCCCACTACCTCACCCAATCGGGTGATAAGTGACCGGGGACAATCCGGCGTGCGAAGATCACCAGAACATGGCAAATATTTGATTTTGACTGATACCCGGTCGGGTATGGCACTTTACCCGGCCGGGTATCCGCCTCAGGGTGTTGAAAACACCTATAAATAGCACACTTTTCCTTCACTTTTAATCATCACCTCTTCCATACTCCTAAGCTCAATTTAGAATAACATTTCTTTATATTTTTCTAGCTATGTTTAGTCTCCAAATGAGGAGATAAACTTCCATTTCTTGGTGTTGCTCTTGAAGCTTGTTGATTATTAAAGTTGTGAGTTATTTTCTTAAACTTCTTCCCTTGAATATTAATTATTAGTTCTTTCCTTAATACTATCTCTATATTAATGTTAGGGAGTGTTGCTAAGATGACAATTAGCTAACATCTTGACATTAGTTATAGTAGTATTTTCTTCCTCTATATTAATGTTGGGGAGTGTTGCTAAGATGACAATTAGTTAACATCTTGATATTAATTATAGTAGGATTCATCTTCTTTAATAATATTCTTCCTTGAATATTAATTAATTCCTATTCATATTTCATATTAATATTTTGAATATTACTTAAAGGATCAATTAGTTTGTTTCATATATTAATTATTACTAGAAATGATCAACGAACCGATGGTTAATCGTTGATGGTTTCACAAGTAAGTAACTTCAGTTTATTAATGCACGGTCGTGGTTAATAAACTTAAGAGGGATTAATTTTGTTGGTTAAACCGAAACCGTTGTGTTGAGGTTATCAATCTCAATTGATTTCATCAAGGAGTTAGAAAGATTAAATGCTACTATATTAAATCGGTATAAGGCGTTGTTCTATATTTGATTAAACAGTAAGGGTTATTAATGAACGGTCGTTGTTAATAACTACCCTCGATGAAGTGGATATACTCCCCTATTGAGTATTCGAGAGGGAATAAGTTATAGATATAACAATGATCAACTAAAGTAAATCAAAAAGTGGAAATTAGCAATGCCAAGTCCTTTTTATCTTTGAATTAAATCTCATATAAGTCGTTCATCTTAGTTTTGAATTTAATTAAATCATTCATCACCAAAACCCCCCTTTATTTACTAAGTTTCATAAAAAGAGAATTATTCCTTTCCCTTTGGATACGAACTCTACTTCACCTATACTACGTATAAGTGTTAGTATCAATTTATTTTGACGCACCGTGACAAAGTGCTCGTCAACCCCACTCAAAATATTGCCCCAAAATCATCATTTAATGCAATTTTTAACACATTTTTTCAACAAATATAACCATCATCAACAACAACATCCAAGCCTTATTCCCAAAAGATTTTGATATTGAATTGATGATAAAGTAAAAATAAAGTAAGATTGTTTTTTGATTTAAAGTCACACAAACTTTACTAAATTTGATATGAGACAATCTTAATAGTACATCTAAATTTTAAATCCCTACAGATCTTGATTTTTGTTTGCCCCAGTAATATACTTACAAAAAGATAAAAATATAAAGCAGTCAACAAAAATCTAAAGTTCACAAATACAATAATAATCAGTGAAAATAAAAAAACAACTAAATAACTACGTCCATCAAATTAATTAAACATTACTTCAATAATTCATTAATATGGTGGCTAGTTGCTACGAGCCTGTCATTTAATTAGAGCTAAAATCAATTGGTCCAAAAGGTGGAATCTCCCACCCCAGGAGCCCCCTCACCCTGACCCGACAAGATGGTGAGGAGGTTAATCACGGTGACTCAGTCAGCAAAGCGACGGTAGACCTTATACACGTGCGCACCAGAGGTCCAGCCTTATTTCAGGTTGTGTAACCTCCACACGGCCGCTGCGGGTTTCGAACCTTGGTCACTTGGTCCAATTTTCCCACCACTCGACCAACTGAGCTACCAGTGCGGGTAGAGGTAAAATCACTTTATCTATCTTTGGGCTACCAATATATAAAAAACATGATATCTTTGTTTTGGAACTACTAAAATTAAAATAGATATTTTATACTATCTTTTCCATCATTTGTAATGGAGCCAAAAAATCACTATTTTTTGGATTGAGAATATGATGGAATAAAGTTAAATGGCTCACTAAACTGTCTGCACTTCTTTGTTATGAAATAGCAGCCAGTCCATGTAATTTTGGACGCGATTTTCACTATGGGTCATCCATAAATAGTCTCTCTAAGCTTTAGTACAGGGGTAAGACTGCGTACATCCGACCCCCCTTACCCTACTATAGGTTGGAGCTTTTGCGACACTGAGGTAATGATGATACTATAAATAATTTTTTGAGACCCACTAAAATGTGAGGTCCAAGGCATTTGCGTTGGCTAACTCCCCATATAGCCGCCTGTATGGTCTCGGTGTAGGGCCTCGTTCCCACTGAACAAGTGATTTAGACTTTTTTTGGAAGCAGGTGGCGTATATTAATAAAAGAGAACGGAAACAGAGTACAAACTCACAAAGAACCCAATGTCTACCGTCTGCCCTTGAATCAGATTTAGAGTCTGTCACCTCTAACGAAGCAACCAGATTCGTTGATCCTGAATTGAGCTTACTTGAGCCAATGACTAGTAAACTAAGTTCTCCATCCCATGTCATATGTTCTAGAGTCTTGATAAAACAAACAGCAACAACAACCAAAAGCACGCGATGTCCAGCGCGAATAACAATAAAAATAAAAACATAATTAAAAGTAATAGAAATTTTAAATCTCCATGTGATCCATAGCTTCACAGATTTTGGCGAGTCTGGGAATTCCAGCCCGCCTCCATCAATTTTTTTGGATCTTCCAGAACCATGGATCCTCTCCTAGCTGCTTCAGCTCTTGTTCCTTAGCTTCCCATGTCCGCCTCCACTTTTGTTCTCCGGTTCCACTTATACTAACCATTGCTTCCGCAATCTTAGAGGCATCTCCATCTTCCTGTTTCTGGTTACCCAGATTGTGTTGTCCCTGATTCTGACAGCCAATGGCGCTTATATGCGTCCTTGCTTGGTCCCGTCATATCCCTTTCTCACATACTAGCCATTTATTGCCAATAGTTGGGCGGGACCTCCCTCCTCCCGCCCGAAGCCATGAGCCATAGAGTCGCACAGACTCTTCGTCACCTTTATCATACAGAGATGGACAGAATTTCTCAGCGTGTCCAATGACACCACAAGCAAAGCAGAAACTAGACAGTTTTTCATATTTGAAATCTACCCAATACCCTTCTCCTCTACTCTTTTTCAAAGTAATACCCACTTTTAAAGGTCTCCTCACACCCAATGTAACCCTGATTCTCATATAGACTTCCCATTTTTCATCAATCTGTCTATCATCCCAGGATAAAAAAATTCCGAGGTAGTTCCCTATCTTACGAGCATATCTCAGGTTTGAAAAGCCATATGGAATATTATGAACCTGAAACCAAAAGTCAGCCGTATCTAGAGGTATTTTCTGAGGCATATCACTCTGTTTATTAGCTTTTAACACTAGCTAGTTCTGGTCGAACAACCAAGGACCATTATCTAGCACACAATTCATATCAATTTTGTGGTAAAAAGTAAATAAATACCTCCTTTTCCCAATCTCCTGAATCAACACTCCTTTACCTGGGTGCCAGAGAGACACCATTAGATCACGAAAAATTGAGAATTTTACCACTTTGTCGGTGAGAATCGTACCGACCACGAGAAAATCCTCCACACCCTTATTCGTCGCGTCGGTGTCTTCTTCCTCGATGTCCTCATCATCCAGTAGCAGCTCATCCCCGATGCTCCCTATCCCCAGGCCGTCGTATTGGGCGGTTAGCCTATCCACGCTTTTCCCTGCAACTGCCGCCGCCAAAACCTCCCCTTCCTCTTCAGAAGCTTCCTTCATCGCCTGAGAGACTTCTCCGCCTTCCCCCTGAACGTCCGTCCGACCCGCCGAGCTCCTTGGTGCCGATCTGCTTTCCATCCTTGTCTGCCGTATCCGCACTCTTACGGCGGAAGTTCTCAAACCATACCAGATGGACTAGGCCGCTTTAATTCAAAAATCCAGTTTTCTAAAAAATAGTGATTTAGACATTTAAATCATTCGAGGATTGTAACAATATAGGGAGATTTCAACAAGTAGGAGTAAAACCTACTGATTTTCCAAAACTAAGACCCAAGATTAGCGTAAGACTCAACTACACCTGCATTGACCACAATACCCTTACTTTTAGAAAATAGCAGACATTAAATAGACAATAAATAGACAATAAGTAGTCAATAAATAAACAATAAATTCTGAAAAGCAATCACTCTAATGCTCCGACCCGCAAGGAGAGGGGAGAATAAGAAGGGTCTAGTGCGCCGCCGCCCTAATTCTGGAATCTGGATTGCGTATCAGCTCACGCCTCTCGTCTTCTTCCTTTGCAACTTCGGATCTGCCGTTTCGCTTCCTCGTCGACCTCTCACTTCTTCGTCAGACGTCGCAGCTCTCTTCTTCACCGTACGCCGCATCTCTCTTCTTCGTCGCACCTCCATCTTTGCCGGAATCGTCGCACCTACGTCTTCGCTGGAATCGCTGCAAGAAGGCGGCGTTAAAGGTGGAAGCGACGAACAGAGCCGGAGGAGCTGGAGGAAGATTTGGGGCGGCGGAGGTGGAGAAAGTAGCGGGCGGAGGAGGTGGAGAAAGTAACGGACGGCGGGGGTGGATAAAGTTGCGGGCGGAGGAGGTGGATAAAGTTGCAGGCGGCTGAGATGAAGAAAAAACAGGGCTGCCAAATATGGAAGGGTTTGGTGAAGAAGAGAGCAGTTTTGGTGAAGCTAGCGTGATATCTAAGCGGAATTGCTTTAGGGTAAAATTGGAAGGAAAAAATAGAGATTCCTAAAATAGAATTAAGTAAATCACACGGACAGAAAAAACATGATCAAATTCTATTTTTGTAAAGTTACATTGATTTAGTCTTACAAAGACCAATTTTCTCTAACAATATATTCTATCAAATGAGTAGTTTTATACTCGCTACGTATTTTCTAGTCAAAAAAGTCTTCTCAAATGTTTACAACTTTTAATAATTACCCGTCAATACTTGTCAAATTAGAGTAGAAAATTTTAAAGAGGATCTAACCATATGAAAAAGAACGTGCTCGGTTATTCCGACGACCAATCTAAATCCAGCGGCATTTAACGCGGCATAAGTTGGTGAATTTCGGCTAAATAAATACGGAGTAAAAAAAAAAATCCACAGTTCCTTCCTATACACATACAGGGAGGTGGAGAACTAGAGAAATACAGTGTTTGTTTATTACGGAAATTCCGGAACTCAAAGTGCGTGATCACATTCTCTCTTTCCGCGATTGCTTTCTCTACAAATACTTCGCTATATACCCAAAACTCGATCTCGTCATTAAACTTCTCGATTCGATTCTACAGAGATAGAGCTGTAATTCAGGAGCTAGTTTCCAACTGAAATGTTTTGAATTTCGATCCGAATTTGTGTGTATAAACTGTACATAGTGAACTGGGGATCTGAAAGTGCAGGTGAAATCTGATGAGAGTCGCTCGGATGGAGACAAAAATAGATCAATTTCTGAGAGGTAATGAAGGTTTACACATCGGCGACGAGGATTAAGAAAGTTATCTCGATTTCGAGTTCCGATTGGAGACGGAGAAGTTGTCGCCGACGGGATGAAGGGGAAAGGATCGCCGCTTATCAGTCGGCGGATACATAACAAAACGGTGACATTTTCGGCAGTTTTAACGCTTGGTTTACTATTCTTCCTGTTCTTACTCAGAATCGCTTTACTCGTTCATGAATCCACTGTTATTTGCACATCTCTTGGTAACTTTCTTTCTTTCCCTTTTTTTTTATGATTTCAATGCTTCAAACTTTCAGTTATTTACTACTCCCTCGTCGTCACATTTCCCATTTACAAATTTTACTGAGGTTTAAAAGATAAATAAATTGCACTCTATAATACTCTGTAAATTAGTATTCTTAAATCAAACTACAGAGCAGTTACAGTGTTAGTTCCTGCAGAAAAAATTATTCCTTAAAACATTTTCCTGAATAATTCTGCAGGATGTCTTGGATGGAGATTGTCCAGCGGGGGTGATTCGGCTCTGGTAATATTATTATTTCTCTTGATATTTCATAATACGTAATTCTCTGACTAATCAAAAAAGTGCAAATCACCCCTTTTATAGGAGACTCTGTCCAGCCGTTGTCATTTGGGCAGTTTCCGGTGGAATTTTTTGATAGATTTTTAGCTGAAATTTGGTATAAATAAATTAGATTTAATGAAGAAGATGCTCAAAAAAATTCATCACAAAATTCCACCGAAAACCGTCTCAAATGACGACGGCCGGACAGAACCTCCTGTAATAGGGTTATTTGCACTTTACGGAGTACTACTTATTTCAAAATGATATTACTCATTTTTTATACACTTGTCGGCGCGATTCCTTTTGAAACTATCTTTCACACCCCTAACTTTGAAGTAAAAAGTAAAAGCTTAATACAGGAAAATGTAATAATGTAAAAATAAATAAATACTCGTAACTAGATACCTTGTACAATAGATATGCACATTATTTATCATACGGTATATTTTTTGTACTTTTTTGTTTTCATAGCGTTTTTGGTCTTCTAATTAAAATTTTGATACTGCTCATTTGGTCTTTAAATGGTTTTACTATTTTAAAACTCATGGTATAAAATGCAAACAAATAATAAGCCCTTTTCATCAAACTTTATGTCATAATCATGTACTGTTGTCATTAAATATCATATGGCACTGAGTAGCATATGATGTGATTTTTTATAAGCGAATTCATTAATTTTTACTTTAATGTAAGAAATTGTTTCAAGTAAGAGTAAAACATACTTCCTCCGTTTCTGAAACAAGTTTCACCTTTCCTTTTCGGGCAGATTCAAAATTAAATTCCACTTTCAAACATTTCCTTATTTGGCAAATTATCTACATCAAAACAGTGTCAAACAGTGTCAAACAGTGTTAAAACAGTGCCAAACAGTGCACTCCACAGTAAAGTCAAATTTATTTTCTTAATATGTGTGAAGTCAAATGTGGAACTTGTTTCAGAAACGGAGGAAGTATGTTTTACTCTTACTTGAAACAATTTCTTACATTAAAGTAAAAATTAATGAATTCGCTTATAAAAAATCACATCATATGCTACTCAGTGCCATATGATAAAATCTTCATTTTGAGAGAATGAAACGGAGGGAGTACTTTAATTTTACATCCAAAAAATACTTCAATTTTCAAAACATGAATTATTTAATAATAAAATCTTCATTTTGAGAGAATGAATAAATCCAATCATGACAATAAAACATTGATGATTTTATTTAAGAAATGTGATATTTATGTTTATATCTAGAAAAACCTCTATTTATATTACTAAATTCTCTTGTTAAATGCTTATGCTCTGTAGGAAAATGTTCTTTAAAGATCTTTCTATCATGAGATATGTTTACTACTCGTATTAAATTCATTATATTTAAAAATAGTAATGGATTAGTAAAAACTTACACTTGTATTTAGGGAAATCTGTCAAATAGATCCCCAAACTTTCATAAAAAGGTCAATTAAGTCCTTCTAAAGGAGGTTCCATCCGGCCATCGCGATTTGGGGCAGTTTCCGGTTGAACTTTTTGATGAATTTTTTTGAACATCATATTCACCAAATCTAGTTTACTCATACCAAATTTCAGCTAAAAATTCAATCGCGAACATATTCAAATTAATTCTTGAAGATCACTGCGCATTTTTGCGTTCTCGAATTAATTTGAATACGCTCCCGATTAAATTTTTAGATGAAATTCGGTATGAGTAAACTAGACTTGATGAATAAGATGCTCAAAAATTTTCATCAAAAAATTCCATCGAGAACCTCCCCAAATTGCGACGACCGGACAAAGTTTACTATAGAAGGACTTAATTGACTTTTTTATGAAAGTTCGAGGACCTATTTGACAGTTTTCCCTTGTATTTAAAATACACACTATGAATAATGTAAATAAATTATACGGAGTATAACTTATCATTTAATTGTCAATTCAACCAATACAGCCTGGGAAACACATTTAAACTTATTACTCCGTATTTTAATTCCATGCGGATTAGGGAGTATTTGTTAATACAGTTACGAGTAAATGGAGAAAAGTATGAGACATGAAATACGGAGTACTCAGTCCCTTTCTATTTTATCTTCCAAATAGATTTGACACACAATTTAAGATAGTGAGTATTGTGTGATAGAGAGTTGTGCAGAAGAGAGAGAAATGTGTAAGAAATGTTGTGAACCACAAATTCTTTATTAAAAAGGAAAAATGAAAGTTTTAATTGGAACAAACGAAAAAGTAAAGTTGAAAATTTTAATAGGAACGAATATGAGCAGTTTTTATCATAAAAATTGCCGCTCATTGTCTCTGTCCTTGAAGCTGCCGACTAAGTATTTGGTTTGGTTGATTTGTCTTATACGATGGCAGGAATATGACACATAAAATGTTTTATTTCAAAAGCTGATGCGTTTTTATATTTTTTTTTCTCTTTTAAGTATGAACTAAGTACCTATCTTTTGCATCATTATGTTTTTTTATACTATAGTACTATTTATCTTTTTATGACCACGATTTTCTATTAATATACTCTCTCAGGTTCTGAAAGATCTTTACACTTTCCATTTTTAGCAGTACCAGATCTTTACACTTCCTTATTTGCCTTATTTGGCAAATAAATCTACATAAAACAGTTTCAAACAGTGTCAAACAGTTTACTCTACAGTAAAGTCAAATTTATTTTCTTAAAAATTGTGAAGTCAAAATGTCAGGATGTTTTGGAAGCGGGACTATTTAATAAAATTATTATATATGGAGTATAAAATATTATGGAGTATCAAATTTCAATTAATGTGGGTCGAGTACAAACAAGTGATAATTAGACGACGTGTGTTGGAGTGTTGGACTAAAACTACCACGTGAAACTGGAAGTAATGGCATCATCACCCGGCAAGAGCACACTCGGTCTCTCCCTTTCACATGCTTTTGTATGTATTGTATGCTTGGGGCACTTGATTCTTTTTGTGTTTATTTATTCCGTAATAACTTTTTGTTAAAATACTTCCTTTCTCCTTTCGAATGTCAATTTTCTTTGTTTGGTTTGTTTGGATGTCTCATTAATTTTATCATTTTTCTTTTTAAGTAAAGAGTTTGTGGTTTCGATTAATTTTTTTTCTTATGCACAAATTTCAGCCACATAAGTTTTTACTTTATTAATTCTCATGTCAGTTAAACACTTAAACTTGACAAAGTTTTAAGGGATGAAAGGAGTATATTTTATAGAAATTAGTTCAAATAGGACTAAAACTATGTCAAAAACCTAAAATAGGATTTGCTATGTTTTTATTCCAAAATAGGACCATATGAGTCCTATTGGAAACATACCTATTTTTGCATTCCATTCTTACCCTTCCATTAAATATGAATTAAAAATAGTCAAAAGCCATAATTAAATGTTTAATTCATAATAAATTCGAAAAAAATTCAAAAATTCGTAGAAATAAAATTAAAAAATTTATAAAATTTTTATAAAATAAAAAATTCAAAAACTTTTTTTTTTAAAATAATTTTATTTTAAAAAAAATTAATAAAAAATAGTAAAACTCCGTAAAAAAAATTTAAAAAAATATGGATGCCTTTCCCACCGCCTGTACTACCTCCCAGCACCACCACCTCCGGCCGATGAAAAAATGCCATTTTCCCAGAAAAATGCCATTTTTTTCTGAAAATGCCAAAAAAGTGGCATATTTCTCTTTTCGAATGCCAACATTTTCATTTTTTCTGCCATAAATATGGCATTCGTAATGAACTTGACATTTTTTTCCCCTGGTGACCGGAGGTGGTGGTGCTGAGGTGGCAGAGGCGGCGGCGATTTTTTTTTTGAGTTTTTATTTTTTTTAATTTTTTTTTTAATTTTTTTAATTTTTTGAAAATTTTTTTTTATTAAATTCTTAATATCGAAATGTTTTTCTTAATTTTTTAGTATTTTTTACAAATTTTTATTATTTTTTTTTATTATTTTATTATTTTATTAGGAATTAAAACATTTTAATAGCTATAAGGGTATAATTGTCCAAGGTACACATAATTAGTCTTATGCAAACATAGTTTACTTTTTGGTCCTATTTGTGAAAAGTGAATGACTTTTAGTCCTATTTTGATAATTAACTCTATATTTTATCTACAAAATACACAAAGTAAAAAACATACTACGTATCTTCATCCTCTTCAGTCAATCAAGGGTCTATTTAGTTATGCATATTTTCGACTTATCAACCATATCTATCATTTTTACCAAACTCATATCCGGTAATTTTTAATTTCGCGGGTTACTATATTGATTGAACTAGTGAAATTCCGACCGAAACGGTTACTTAAGCTACAAACGGCTGAAAAAATGGACCACATTTGGGTATGATACCAAAATACTCTAAAATTGGACCGTTCCGAAACGTCTTTAAGGAAAAACCCAATGGTCCTTGAGCGCAACCAGCTCCGATTATTACTTGGAAGAGGATGGCAAGATCCAAGAGATTTTAGATGGTTGCCGACAGGCATAGTGTGCAACTTCTGAAAGTAGGCTTTTTTGAGGATATAATTCTTTGATAAGTCGTAGTACAAAGGCCATTAGGGAGATTTTGAGAAAGGATGGGCTGTAGCTTATAATTGTTTTTTATTCAGTCTCAAATACAATGTTTATGTCTAGATATTGTAGAGAAATTCTATTTAGCAACTTTTATGTGTTTATGTCTGTATGCCTTATGTGTACCATTTATTTTTGCCTTGAAGATATTTGCGAATGTCTTCCTAAAGTTCAATTTAATGCCTTTTATTAATTACCTAAATTTGAAGTACTTAGGAATTCTCATATTTATGTTGTTACTTTTTCTGTGTCAAAATACTTTCTAATATTTCTTCTTGGTTTCCCTATAGTCCAAACTCCAAACTGTTCACGGTTTCATTTTCAGAAAAGAAGTATGCTATTTATACCATTCGTCTTTTAAAGTACTGAATTTCAGTTTTATTAGCATGACAAAGAACAAAATGAGACAAAAGAGTCCATGTCATTCAGAGTTTAACTTGGTGACTATTTGATAGCCTTAGTTTTTATTAGCTTGTAAAATAATCAACTAGATTTTCACCAAGCGTTAATTTCTTGACTATGCGTAGTGAATAGTTAAAAAATAAAAAAAGTAAGTATTTGAAGTTTTTATTTTTATTTCTTTGGCTTAGAAATGTTGAATTTTCCAAAAAAAACCATTTAAATCTTTTTATTTAATTAATTACTAACATGTAGTACATACGGAGTGTTTTAGATTAAGATAGATCATAATTCAGCAGGTGGTGTGAATTCAGCCATAACTTCAACCATTTATGCATATTTAGCCACCACTCTTTATTGCTTGCAATAGAAACATAATCTACTTGTTATAGACTTTTAGGCCATATTAGACTGCCTTATCCTTGAGTCAATGATGTGTGTTCTCCCTAATGATTAAAAAAGCTCAGAGAGGAGCTGACTAGAGCACTACTGGAGGTCACAAGCATTGATGGTTATGTGAAAGGAATTAGAGGGGAGGATGGCTCAACTTCAGTGACAGCCTCATTCAATGACCTTGTTAAAGAGATGTCACCAAATAGACAAGAAAACATCAAGACTTTTGCTATCAAGGCCAAAGCTACGGTAAATAGATAAAGTTGATGATTATACTATCACCTTCTAGCTATCCTGTCATTGCGTTACTTCACTTGGTTCAATAATTATCTTCAGCTTCCATTTAACCATAGTCCAGTTAACACCAATTTTTTGCCATCTATCCACATAGATCAAGTATAAAGATACAAACCAACATAATGTTAAGTGGTTTTACACAATTACACCAACTACATACAAAGATATAACTAACACATAAGGCCTTGCCAACACTAGTTAGTATCCTAGTCTATTCGATCAACATAAATGAGCACCAGATCCGATTCAGACTTGACAGCAAATACACAAACTTCAATCTTGATTTGCTAATCGTACTCTAAGTCGTAGTACATATAACTTTTGAATTAATTCTTTGATTTGATTAACATTTTGGGATTGTATCTCAAATTTTAATAGGGAATGGAAATGAAGAATCGATTTTGCGAAAAAAGCACACAAGTTCCAAGATATCAAACAATCTCACACCTTTTAAGATATATAGAACCTTAAATTTTAAAATCATAAAGTAGTCTATACTGACATACTACAAGACTATCAATAACCTATAATAACATTGTATGTGCTGTTTCACCTGTTTGCATTTAGATATTGAAGATGGAGCAGATTGCTCAATCAATTAAGAAACATGAGTCTTTTTATTGGCACATGGCTTCTCATGGTGTACCCAAGTGGATGCAATGCCTTTCTCTAAAGCTGGCTGCACAATATTCCATGAATGCTACGGCACGATCTCGGTTACCGTCACCTGAATATTTTCCCCGCCTTATTGACGCTTCTTTGCAACACCTGGTTCTATTCACAGACAATGTTTTGGCTGCCTCTGTTGTGATCTCATCTGTCATCAAAAGCGCAATGTCCCCAGAGAGGATGGTCTTTCATGTAGTGACTGATAAGAAAACCTACACGGCCATGCATGCATGGTTTGCAATTAATCCAATCGGCTCAGCTGTTGTGGAAGTCAAAGGCTTGCACCAATATGATTTTCCTCACCGTGTCAGTATTGGGATTAAGCAGATGTTAGAGATCCATCGCCTGGTTTGGGGTCAAAAGTTTGATGGAATAAAAAAAACAGTTGACCCATTTTCTGTTCTGAATCACCTTCACATATATATCCCTCAGGTACTTAATTAGCGTGTGTTTGGATAAGGGAAGAGTTATCAAATAACAAAATGCTAGTAATTTTTTTATTGTTTGTTTTGTTTTACCTTTGAAATTCTTTCAATAAAATTGATTAGTTTTTCTATTTCTCTTGACATAGTTGAAGAGTTTTCCACATTGGTCAAATATGAATTAAAGAACAATTCAACATATAATTTTGTCTTATATAGTAAAGATTGATTAAGTAACTCAGATTGATTAAGTAACTCAATTTCTTCAGCTTTTTCCAGATCTGAACAAGATTGTGTTTTTGGATGATGACATTGTTGTGCAACATGACCTATCTCCTCTATGGGACGTAGATCTCAATGGAAAAGTTGTTGGTGCTGTATTTGACTCGTCCTGTGGATATGGGTGTTGCCCCGGAAGAAAATATAAGGACTATTTAAATTTCACTCACCCAATCATATCATCATCCAAATTAGACGAGAATAGTTGTGTGTGGCTTTATGGAATGAACATCTTTGACCTCCAAGCATGGAGGAAGGCTAACATTATTGCAACTTATCATCAATGGCTTCATTATGTAAGTATGCTGGTCCACGATATTAAGGCTTTATTTGGACGGAGGACTTTGGATAGGAAATTTTTGAATGGCAAAGCCTAAATCTTGAAAACATTTGAGCTTTTATAAATTCAAGGTATAAAATATCTAATAAGTGATCGGTTATATTGTAGGACTTCTTGAATGGAATTAACAACTATATTGATTGTATTAATAATAAAGAGATAATATATATAGGAATGACAATGCTTAGGAAGGGGAATATGATAAATAATAGAAGTCTACACTATCTATATATAGAGGAATGTTCAGGTCCGAATATTTCCCATCCGAACACTGTCCGAACAACGCCGTTCGGGGCGGTTCCCGGTGGAATTTTTTGATGAATTTTTTATGGTATGTTCTTCATCAAGTATAGTTTATTCACAAAAAAATTCAGCTCAAAATTCGATCGGGAAGGCCTTCAAATGATTTTTTGAAGTTGACTACGCCAAATTATACATAGAAAAACGCAGTCAAATGATTGTTCGGGCGTTGTTCGGACCTGAACATTCCTCTCTCTCTATATATATATATGTATATGGTCCCTCTCTCTCTCTCTCTCTATATATATATATATATATATATATATATTATTACTAATACCATAATTAATATTTATATTTCTAATATTTGATGAATTTCAATAGTCCTATATAAAGTAACCATTCCAAAGTCTTCTTCTTTAAAAACTCTCAGCCTCAACTGGCCCTTAACCTAGTAGGTTGAGCAAAGCTAACTGTCACATTGCTTAAAATTGTTGAATTGGATAAAATTGCTGAGATTGTAGATGAAATGGTCGATTTGGTTAAAATTGTTGAGTTAACTAAAACGTATTTTTAAAGAAATAAAATTAAAGAAAATAAAGACCAAAGCTATTGCAAGAAGATTCATTTTGATCTGCCATATCAACCAAAATAAGTGACTGGTGCACTACTTTTATAATAGTTGATTTGTGTTGAAAAATCTCACTCTAAGGAAAAAGAAGCCAAAAAGAAAGTGTGGGAAACAGACTATAAGTTTGGTTATCTTTGTATGATTTAATATGCAGAACCTCAACTCTGGTTTTGAATTATGGCGTCCGGGAGCACTTGCACCCGCTTTAATAGCGTTTGAAGGTAATGTTCAACCAATAGATCCTTCATGGCATGTTGCTGGATTGGGTAATCGGGTCCAGCAAGTTGATGAATCAGAATTGGAAGCTGCAAATGTAATACATTTCAGTGGACCAGCAAAGCCATGGCTTGAGATTGCAGCCCCGGAGTTACGAAGCCTGTGGAGCCAATATGTAAATTTCTCAAATGAGTTTGTCAAGGAATGTGGGATTGTGGGGTGAAGACGAAAGTGATTTAAGTGTCTCTCCTCACTCTGGTCTGAGGCAGGGGGAAGAAGGTATTGCCATCAGTCTCTGCTCATGCTATTCAGATTGCTGTGTTGATAATAATACAAATAGACAATACTGATACATTCTGTATAGGGATCTCACCTTCACAACATAGTGTGTGGAGATGCATATATGTATTACTTCGTAATTAACTAATTATTAGCTGTAGCTACATCTCATTATGAAGTATTCCATAAATAGCATTCCATCCATGTATTATAGTTTTGGTCCCTCTTCGACCAAAGAAATATATTTTGTTCTAAATAAAGCCTGCATATTGGTGGAAGGTATTCCTGTCCTGCAGTTTGTGTAATTTTTCCTCATATTCTGTTTGTCCCAAAATAATATCAATTCTTCATTTTCAAAACTGTTTTAACTTTTAATTTTTTCTAATCCACCATTTAGCTCTCCTATCGTTATTTAAATCATTTTCATTTTCATTTACCCCAGTGCCGCAAAGTCTCCCACCTACGGTGGGGTAAGGGGAGGTCGGATGTACGCAGTATTACCTCTATACTAAAGCACAGAGAGACTGTTTCCGGATGACCCATAGTGAAAATCCGTCCAAAATTGCATGGATTGAATGATGCTTCATAACAAAGAAGCGCAGACAGTTTAGTGAGCCATTTTGCTTTATTCCATCATAATCTCAAGCCAAAAAATAATGAATTTTTGGCTCCATTGCAAATGATGGAAAAGTCCTATTGCTATTTAAATGTGGTCAAATAATCGTTTTGGGATTCCGGGAACACGTTGGCTTAACTCACCCAAAAAATAAAGCTGTTGAGTGGATATATTAGAATCGAATCAGGAAAGTATCCGATGTTGATCACTTAAATTTTTCAATAAAAACTGCAATAGAAAATGTGGTCTTATTTTTGTGACAGAGCGAGTAATATATCTAGAAGGCATATCTACTTGTTGTAACAAAGAAACAACCTCATTGAATATATACTAGCAGAGAGCATTAGCTCTGTACCATTTGAAGTTCACAAGCACACACACCTGGTTAGATGGAATCCGATGAATGGGAAAATAAATTGTTCAATGCGAATAGAGGAGATTTTACAGAACTATAAGCAAGAAAACAGACAATGTAGACGACCATCCATTACACACCATAGAAGTGTCTTGATAGTTTCTTGCCAGGGGTGTTGTTACCTGTGTGGTATATTTCAAAAGAGCTTCATCAGTCAATGGCAAAGGTTATATAAAAGGTGGGATTTTTCAAGAATGTAACGTTATACATACACGAGCTGAAGAGCAGTTTGGTCGTGGCGAGAGTAATGTTGATTAGGTTCGAGGAGAGTGACGGGAAGAAAGCTGTGAGCATCGTACGGTTGCTGTGGCTGCTGGTACTCGGAATCTACTGCCATCACATTCATTTGCTGTTGTGCTCTCTCAATCTCAGATATCTGCATAATGTTAAACCATTAATAGTTAATACTCTTGGAACCCATTTGAGGTACACTTCTCTTTTCTATTTATCACAAAAATATTAATCTATCTAACTTGAACTCCTTAAGGGTATGTTTGGGAGTTTTGTTGGAAAGGAAAGGGGAAGCCTTTTGAAGGTATGTTGCTGGATGAGAATGAGAGTAGAAGGTGAAGAAACTCTTCTTCGTACGTGGGAGTAATAAACTTGGAAGAAAAGAGTCTCTAAAGGATTTATAATTAAAATCACTTTCAAATATAATGAATTCAAATAATTGAATTGATCTTCACTTTGAATCGACCTTAATTATTATTTCTTTAATTATATCCCAAGATCCTTCAAATTGAGTAAACTTAAAAATTAAGCATTTCAAGGGTTTTGAAAGATTACAAAAACTCTCCTAAATCACCATCTCCATTTTTTTAAACTTCCAAACATGAAAATGAAGGATAACCCCCATCAACCTTCCCGTTTCCTCCAAAATTCAACTGCAAACATACTCTAAATTTTTTATCATCTCTACTAATACTTTTTTTTTCACTTTTTACTTATTATGAGCCGTATGATTATTCTTTTTACTAGGTTAAAATTGTAAAGTAAACGCTATCCTGTCAATTTGAAATCTAATTACATTTTGATATAGAATGAGTATAGTCGTGACATTACATACTTTGCTTAAAGGATTTTTTTTTTTGTTCTGGCTAGGTAAAAAACAGACCTTTGCTCGAAGATACATGTTGGCATTTTGGAGTTCAATCTCCTACAAAAAGCATCGATCGAAGTTATACATAATATGAAACGTTATTCAATTTGATTTGATATGATATAATTAGATAGCAACGAAATGAGGAGCCACTTACCCTCTTTTGCATAAGTTCTATCTCAGAAAATACCAACTCATTCTGGAAATATAAGACAAAACAAAAATAAGTCGAATATATTTTGGAACCATATTGAATGGACGAGCCTGTTTGGTAAGTGATTCTCTATGTTGCTTAATAGAGAATAATGTAAATGTTTAATCATCTTTCAGTGCAGCCACATGTTTGGTGTTCAGAATACAATTATTGTTAAAATACTACTCGCTCCGTTCCTATTAAAACTTTCAACTTTCTTTTTTCGTTCGTTCCAATTAAAATTTACATTTTCCCTTTTTTGTAAAGAATTTGTGACTCACAACATTTCCTACACATTTCTCCCATTTGCAACTCTCCATCACACAATACCCACTATCTTAAATTGTGTGTCAAACATATTTCATACACAATAATATTGTTGTTTGATCCAATAATTAAAAAAAAATCCTTTCCATAACAAAAATTAGCAAAAAGAAGGTAAGATAAGAAATATTATACTCCGTATAAAAATAAAATATATAAAATATACTACCTTCGTCCCGAAAAAGTTCATCATATTGACTTTTCTTGGTTAATGATGACAAACTTTAGATAATAATATTAATAACTACTACGTATATTTGTATATAATTTATAGATTTTATACCTTTAAAAATATTTTAAATAAGGAAACTTTTGATATAATTTTGATACTCAAAATAATTTCGAATTAAAAAATATCATTAATTAAAAAATAATTTCAATTTGGTGATGGAGGGAGTAATTAGGTCAACTCCGTACAAATATTTTTACATTCTATTTTTAAAATTTTGGATGTTCACATCAGGCTTGAACCAAGCACGTCCCCCCATTGTCAATCATATAAATTAGTCAAAATAAATAGATCTGCTAAACCGATTCGAAATATCAAACTTTAGATCTCTTTGGAAACCTCTGTTTTTAGTTTATAGGCTTCTCGTCTAATTTTTTATCAAACATGAAACTTTTTTCTGTTTGATAACTCAAATGTTCAATTTATGCTAAATTGTGTAATAATCAAAATAAGGTAAGGTTTAACTTATTTTTCTAGCTGAGAAGGGCTAGTTTAACTACTTTTTTCATAATTTTTCTTTTAATAAAATATAATTTATTTTTTCCCTTCAATTCAATAGATTCAACCGATATTTGACCAATTTAGGTAGATTCAATCAATTCAAGAGCTCATTTGATGACATTGGAATTGGCCGAATCTGTTCAATTTACTAAAATTATTGCAATTATGACTGAAGTGCATAAATTGGTTAAATGTGCTGAATTGTGAATTTTTATTTAAAATATATTATATTTTATATAAATATAAAAGAGTATATAGCACGTAGTACCTTTTTGGAACGGACTCTTCCAATGGCTTTCTCAACTTTTCCTTCGAGATTCTTAAGCTCCTTTTGATTTAAAGTTCCCAAAGACTCTCCAACAATTTGCCTACCGCGAGAAACAAATAATGAAAGAATTAAATTGTGAAAGAAGAATTAAATTATGAAAGAATGAATTATTAAAGAATATTTTCTCAGCATAAAGGTAGATAGTACAGTTTAATTATTAATTAAAACGATAGGTAAATTAAATATTAAATCGTATTCCAGTGAATCAGTTTAAGTTACGATATTGAAGTATAGTACATACTTATTTGAAATTTGTATTTCTCTTATTTGGCGGCGCAGTTTAGCTGCCTCCTG
This sequence comes from Cuscuta europaea, assembly GCA_945859875.1. Lineage (NCBI taxonomy): Eukaryota > Viridiplantae > Streptophyta > Magnoliopsida > Solanales > Convolvulaceae > Cuscuta > Cuscuta europaea. The sequence continues at coordinate 1,660,679 of CAMAPE010000051.1, read as the reverse complement.
CTGGTAAAACTGCATGCCAAGACAATCGAAATTAGCCCTTTTATATAGTCACCATTATAATTTATACATATCCCTTTTCACAACCATTTTGCGTAACAACAAAATGATTGGTTCTATTGGTATGGCTACATATATTCCACTACAAAAAAAATACGGGATTAGCACAGAATTTGACATAGACTTACCGATTTTTGTGTCAAATAACTCGTGTCAAAATGTTTTTGGCACGGATTTGGCATTATTACACTCATAACAATTCTAATTACATTTTTATTATAAAAAAATCATTCTATAATTTGTTATACTAATGTGAGACGCATGTTACATGTTCTAATAACAATTAAAAAATTGTTTGTTGCCTTGTTGGTAATTGCATAGAGTAACACTAATGCTCTTAAATTAAAGGTCTTAGCTGTTTGTAGTTTTCTAATCTTATCTAATCTTGTCCGAAATGATTTGATAAGATTAATGTCTATTTTATGTGTACTTTACAACTGTCGCAATGTGATTTGATTTGATCGGATTTGAGATTGGAACTAGTCCATTTAAAAACATATTTAGTCAATACATCTCGTATTAGTAATATTTAAAAAACTCCTTGGAAAAAACAAAAAAGAACGAAATTTCCCTCTGTCATAAAATGCTTTTATATTTGACTTCTTCTCTCTTTTAGAGCAATCGCAATGCGGTTCTTTCTAATCTAGATTTATTTTGTTTCCAACGCAAGTAGTCACACGTTCCGTGTTGGCGAGCTGGCAACAAAAAAATTAAACAGTGTGAAGGTGAATGTTCGAGTATAGAAAGCCTCCTTCACTTCCTGTCTAGATAAAAAATCGCTAAGTCCGTAAAACATAGAGGAAAACGAAAAAAATCTTCGCTTGGGTCGGTTTGGAGAAACTCTAAAAAAAAGTTCCCTTCTCAAGATTCTCAAATTATCGAAGAATTTTGGTTCTCTCAAATCCTCGAAGAAGCTTATTTTGACATGTGAAATTTGATTTCTCCCCTTCAATGTCTAGGAAAAATCAAGTCATTCATACTCTGTAATTTTATTGGTCATCATCCTTGTACCTGCCGCATGAGAATTTGAATGAGATGTGAAAAGTTATCTTTTTGAGGTTGTAGTTGCTCCCGCATGAGGACAATTGATTTTTTACTTATTGGACAAGTGGGTGAAGGATTTGTTGCTAAATAAATGTTTTACTTCCTATTATGTGTATGGGAAAGCCTATTATTTATTAGACACTTGGCATATGTTTTTAAGACTATACATTCAAGCATTGGAGATGCTCTTATGTTACCTGAGTGTTGGCTTCCGAAACAGAGCCGGAATTTGTGGAATCGCAATGGTGTTTCTTGTATCTTTCAATGGTAGCTCTAACACTGCAAAAGGCAGGTTCAACAAATGATTCATATTTCTCTCTTGTAATTTAATCAACGGATAAGAAGAAATTTGTAACCTTCATCAATGCGAATTTTGCAAAACCTTTCCTAAATAATCCTTGCATCGCTCAAAATTGGATCAATTTGACTTTTCTTGTTAATGGTAGTCAACTTTGGACAATGATTTTAGTTATAAAAAATGTATGCAATTTATTACTTTTATATTCTTATAAAAGTACTTTATACAAAAAAAAAAATCATATAACTATATTAAAAAATATGTAGTACTTCATTTATGGACGGGGAATCTATTCAGCTCTAAAAAGTCAAACTTTATGCTCATTGAAGCGTACGAGTGAGTTATGGGTACCAGTGCTCTAAATTTATAAAAATAGAAATTGCTCTAAATAGGAGCAAAAACGTTTTTAAATTCCAAAATAGGAGTATCATGTTTTTTATTCCCTGAATAGAAGTAATTTGTCAAGTTTGGAAAAAAATGTCATGTTTTAAAGCCTAGTAATGTCAAACATGACATAAATTTACTCATATCCAATAAAAAACATGATACTCTTATTTTGGAATTTCAAAACTCTTTTACTCCTATTTATGGAATTTTCTCTTATAAAAACCGTACGACTCATCATACCACCTATAATACGATTTGGAATCTTTTGTAAAAAGGATCAAATAAGTTGCTTAAACTCTTGTATTAAAAAAAGTATTTAAAAGTACAAATACATATATTTTTAAAATACAATCAATCAAGTCATTTAACTTGTTGTAGGAGGTTATTTTAAAAAAAAATTAACTTTTGAAATATTGATAAATTTTACAAAAATTCATACAAATCTGAATAAAGAGTCTAATTATAATATAAAAGTATTATAAATGTAAAAATAGATTAAATTTTAAAATCATTAAAATAAAAAATTAAAATAAAATCAGAAAACTGAAAAAATAAAGTGAAAAAAAATAAAATAAAAAATAAAACCTTTTAAATAGATGTAAAATATACAAATATCTTTAAAAATTAAAAAATATTGACTTTGATATTCGGAAAATTTACACAATGTTTGTATATAATTCTCCAAATTTAAACAATTTTTAGAGTTTTAAATATTAAAAACCTGTTATTACAAGTCAGAAACAGATTAAATGATTAGATTGATCAATTTTTTAAAGTAGCATACTTATATGATAGGAGTATTTGTTTAGTACAGAGGCTTAAGTGACAGATTGAAAATAATAGAAGAGCTTATTTGATCCTTCTGGAAATAATAGAAGAGCTTATAGCGTGATGTGATTTTTCAAGTCTGTTCTGACATATTTAGTAACTGTCTAATGTATGTGTATTTTACTATTATCTAATTAAGTCGAATTTGATTTAGTCTAATTTATTCAAGTTTGTCTGAGTCTAGTCGAATTTGATTGATTTGTTTAAGTCTGGTCCATTTCGATCTGGTGTGACATTGGAGCTAGCTCAATTAAAAGGCAACCTAAGAATGAAGTGAATTTCCTAAATAATATGGCCGGCCGGTAAGGTGTTTCTTGACTTTCTCATGTAAAGTACTTCGATATTATAGGAGTATTACATCATTAAAAGGCTATCTTGAAATCATATATATATTACATAAAAGTATTACATCATTATCAAACATTCATATGCCAGTATTTTTAGATTGACAATTATTTCGCAAATTTTGAGAAAAAATTAGTTCTTCTAATTAAGTCAAGCTTAAAGATGACTATATGACTAGTATGAGTAAAAGGAATGACGCTTTTTATAAAGTCATATGATCTATGTGAGCATTATCATCATTACACATCTTTTAGTCGGAGTCTCCACAAAAAAATGTGTGGTAATGGTGATGCCAAATAGACCATATTACTCCATAGAGGACTAGAGGAGTCATATATGAGTAATAGGACCCCTTGAATTTCTCACAAATTTTTACCGAGATGATTCTTTTAAAGTAATGTGACATTAGGAAAATTTTAAAACACATCAATCTTTCGACCCCTATATCGACACACTTTATCTTTCAGGATTCTCTTTTGATAGTGAACTTATCTTTCAAGTTTTGAACTGATAAATTCAAGATTTTGACGTGAATATTATTAAATGAAAAGTCATGGACAAAAATATGACTAATTTAAAATTTAAAATGTTACCCAAAAAGTGACACATGTGACATTTGTACTCCTCCCAAGTTAAAGTTTTTCGGTCCAACCTGTTATAATTACCTGATTCAACATTTACTATTACCCGACTCGCAGAGTCACAGTTACATAACCTGACCCAATCAATTATAGTTTCCTGACTTAGCCACTTAGAGTTACCCAGCCTTACTAGTTACAATTACCCGATCAGATAGTGACCACCACCTCTAGTCGCCACCGTCAACCACCACCACTAGCCACCATCACTGATGATCCGCCATTGTCCTCCAATGACCAACCGCCCCGTCAGTGACCACCCTGTCCTAACCCCACATCGGCGGCCAGCTAAAACTGACATAACTTCTCCATATATATGATTATTGAGTTATTGTATGTCAAAAAAGAATGAGTGAAATATGACTATAGGAGTGATTGGAATTGATTTTGTTTTTAGAATCAATTCCAAAAAATTGATTCTAAACAATTTAGAATAGTTTTTAATAATAAGCTAGTCTTCTCCATCTTTTAAAAATTGTTTCTATGAGTAATTTAAGCACTTACAAAATTTCTATGCACTTTTATTCCCAAAGTGGCGAAGTGTGAAAGTATAATACTAGTTACATTATTTTGACCGATAAAAAGGGAATAATTATCGACAATAAACATCAGTTTTTATAAAATTAGAGGTGAGTATTCTAAAACTGTCCCTAGCTTCAATTCGATCAATCATTTTTCTTCGATTAATTGTTAAGCAGATTTTGTGATGGTATTTTTGTTTGACCGGATCCGTTTCTCTTCGTTTTCAATCAAGAAGCGCAATTTCGAACCAACCAAACAGACAAAAGGAACTCATTCTTCGAGGGAAATGAGGGAAGGAATTGAAGGGTATTAAAAAAAGGAAGGGCACTCTAATTAGGAATACATCTCATATTCACTAGATTGAAGCTCAAGATTCTGATATGTTAGCAATGACAAAATTGAATTCTAGGGGTATAATCGTAAAAAAAGATGAAAACAAAAATGAGCAACTTCATAACAAATGTATTTAATAAAAAGAACCCTAATTTAGCTTTCTGACAGGTATGGAAGTGGGCAGTTGTGTTGAAGAGTTCTCAACCACACCCTTTTGTAGTATTTGAACTAACCCTAATCTCCTCCATGGTAGGCTCAGCTGACATGTTGCCAAGGAAGAAGACAAACAATAACAACAACAAATGAAAGCCAAACCTATGACACTGCAGCCTTAAGACATAGAATTGTAAGCAAACAGAAGGATCAAGAAAATGGAAAAGAATTGAATGGAAAGATAAAGTTCACAATCATACATAAAAATGGAAGATATGGGGTTCTTTTGTTTTTTACTTTTTATTTTTATAATGCTTTGCAAGTGTTAAGTCATCCCACACCGATCACACGAAGTACAAAAGCGTTAAATCTGTTAAAGACAGACTCAAGAATGTATTTGTTTGAGTATTTGTTATTTATTTAATCAAGAACTTGAAAGAAGAAGAAGCCAGAAGCAAAGTATAACTCATAAAAGAATTAATTATGAACTAGAAACCTGTTATTTGCATATTCGTAAAGACGGCCTCGGGTGGAGAAGACGATAAGAGCGACTTCAGCATCACAAAGCACAGATAACTCATAAGCTTTCTTGAGCAATCCGTTACGGCGTTTGCAGAAGGTGACTTGTCGGTTCGTCGTGTTCTCTATCCTCTTTATTTCAATCTTTCCTCTAGCTGTTGTTGTTAGGTTTGTTGGTGATTTCCTCTGCTGTGATAACTCTTGATCCAATTCTTGATTCCCAAAATCCATTGATCTCTTCACCACTTACTTAAATTACATATATACTTTTTTGTTATTCCTTACCCCCTTATCATAACTTAGCTTCCAAATATCTATCAAAGCTGAAATAAGTAAAACATAATGTTTCCACTAAGCATAAATAGATGTGTGTGTAAATATAAGCATGTGCATATTATTATATAATTAAAATCATATAGTAATTAACCTTTGTGGTAATGGTTGCTGGCTAGCTGTATGCTGGTGGGAACAGGAGGGTTGCAGAAAATGGAAGTCAGTTGGGGAGGGGAGAAGATATATATTTATAGACACAAGAAATGGACATTCCAACAGCAATGGTCTACTTTTTCTTGTATATATTTATGTCTACAATCTATAGAATACCATGCTACTACACATATTGTATCTCCATCTTTTATGTATATTTATCATCTGTGTGTAGCTGAGCATCCATCCATTATCTGTCCATTTTCTCCAGGTATGGGTAAAAGGGAATGGGGAAAAGGTGTTTGAATTGAACCTAGTTAGGTTCTTTTGGAAAGTGAATATTCCTTTTTATTTTTGGAGTTTTTCTTAGTGATATTTTCAAATAAAGTGAAAAAGTGTTGCTATATTTGGCAGGGTACAGTTCAGCCCATTTCGGGTTCAAATTTTCCAAAACAACTCATTTACGGCAGCTTCAACCATCTTTGGGTGAGGGGCGGAAAATCTCATTGAATTGGAAGAAATTAGATTTATTTAATGACAAGTTTAGACCTAGTTTGATTTTGTTTTCCCTTTTCTATTATCAAGTTTTAGACATAGGTTTCATAATGTACTTATTTTTAGAAATTAGATTTGTATATAGCTAGATGTATAACTTCTAGATTGTCTAATTTTTGTATTTTAAAACATTACGTAGTATAAAACTTATGTTTCACTAAACTATCAAGTCTATTTGTATTTTATTGATACACTTTATATTCCTTATGGAGTACTATTTTCGGGGGGGGGGGGGGGGGGGGGGGGGGGGGGGAGGGGGGCTCAATTCTCTATTTTGAATTGGGGCCTCCAAATTCATTAGACAACCCCTATTTATATATTTAGAGTTTTGTGTGTTTTTTTTACTCCAGGGGGGCTCAATTCTCTATTTTGAATTGGGGCCTCCAAATTCATTAGACAACCCCTATTTATATATTTAGAGTTTTGTGTGTTTTTTTTTACTCCAGGGGGTCTGGGGGAGGCGTGCTTGGGACTTGAAATAATCAGGGCTGAAACTCACACCATTGAGTTTCGAAGTCGAGACTTCCCACTAGGAACTGGAACCTCACAACCCGCTGAACTTGGTTAGAGTTTTGTGTGTATAATGTAAAGTGTGTTCAACCTTCACGTTTATCACCATAAAAAAACTTCACATTTATCGATTACATTAATATATTGAATCTTAACAATTGATTTAATTACCAGTCAAACAAATAATCTCAGTACCGTTCCAGCTCCCCCAACCTACACCAATAACACCATTGTTGGGAGTTGGGACTACATTCTCATCTGACAAATGTGGGAATCAATCTATTTAAATAGACGACTGATTATATTTATCTGTCACCTTAGTATTGTGATCATGTCACCAAATATGATAATTAATTTGGGAAGCTTTTCTCAAATGATGATGCTCTAGCTCCGGTTCGAGATGGCTCGAATGATTGCGTAATCAGAACATTGTCTCACCCGGTACGAGATGGAGATAGTTTCTTGTTGGAACCTCTTGCGTTTTACCTATAAGCGGATGTTCTCACGAGAGCTATGTTTGGAATAAGAAAACACTCACACAATCAATCAATTAAGAGCGATTTCTAGTGACGGTGAGAACCTAACTAGTGAATTGTTGAGCGGTTTGAATTTACTTTTCTCAAGACTTTGAGGTGCAGTTCATGAGAAATCAATATTAATGTGGTAAACTTGGGATGCTAAAATGTAAGAGTTCTTTATAAAAATATCTTTATAATAAAACTTGTTTAGACAAATATGACTGATAACTACTACAATATAATTTCATGATAATTTATAAAGAAATTATCTTAAATAGGATTAAAACAATAGGAAAATTCCAAAATAGGAGTCTTAGTTGATATATTCTCTAAATAGGAGTTAATAAGATGTTCGGTCGTTTCATCTTTACCTATCTTTACAATTATACCCTTCAATATATTATCCTTAATAACCACTCCCCCCTATCTCCTCTATCTCATCGTCTCAGGCTTCACACTCATCACCGTAGCTTTTCCACTGACTCACTCCTTCATCTTTATCCCCTGCATCTTTAATTTCATTTCTCTAAATTCTCTGAAGGCGAAAGGCGGCGAAGTGCGGTATAATTGCTGGAGATAGGTAAGTATTGATTTCTCCTTCTTCTCCGTCTTCTTCATCACCTTCTACTTCTACTTTCTTCCTTCACCATCTCTGTGTTTATTATGTGTATCTTGTCAAAAAAGAGACCTTGAAGATACATCAACGGATAAGGCAATGAGTGATTTGATTAGATTATGATGTGAATTGCTATCAAATTATTTTCATTTGCGCTTTGCAGTTTATTATCAATTATTTTATTTTATTTTATTGGATTATGTTGTAAATTTTTTATGGTGTGATTTATCATTTATCCAGATGATGAAGCCTCTCGCTTTGGACATAACCGCAATTCGTCTTTAATTTTTTTTACTTCATTCCAATCATTTTTTATTTAATTTTGAACTTTAGTAGGTTATTTATGATTAATCTTAAGTCCCAAAGTTTCAAAATTACGGTGTTATTTTTCAGTAACCACAAATGATTTGAACATTGTTTTCAAATTAATATCATTTATATTTACATTTAGCAGGATGACAATTTTTTTACCTCGACATGGCAATATTGTTCACCTTTCGTATTTTTATAATAATAAAAATGGCAAATATTGCTTATAAGGATAGTAAGATGGCATTATTACTTTTTACGCTGATAGTAAGGTTTTTTTTAACCCGCATGGGTAGCTCAGTTGATCGAGCGGTGGGAAAAATTGGACGTAGACCAAGGTTCGAATCCCGCAGCGGCCAAAAGGGGGTTTTCAGAACCTGAAATAAGGCTGGCCTTCTGGTGCGCACGGGTAAAGGCCTACTGCCGCTTTGCCGACTGAGTCACCGTGATTTACTCCCCCACCATCCTGTCGGGGTCGGGGTGGGGGGGCCTTGGGGTTGGGGATTCAACCTTATTGGATGTTGTTCTACTCTTCTTTCCAGATCAGAGATCTAAACTCAGATATGGAGTGGTTGCTCCATAGAAGGTTGCAGCCGGTGTTGTAGAGTGTGTTGTAGAGTGACGGCGGCGTTGAATTAGTTGGTGGTGACACCGGATGAGACATCGGCAATGGACGGCGATGCCGGTAGAGCATGAGATGTTGATGGCGGTGGTGCCGGAGAAGGCGGCGGCGCTAGTAACGGCGGACATGGCGGCAGTGCCAGAGATGACAGTGGCGTCGGAGATGGCAGCGGCGTCAATAATGCCGGAGATGGCTACTGCCTTGTGCAAAGCATATGTCATGTATTGTGCGCTGCCTCTTCTATATGTAACTGTAAACTTTAATTTTGTTATTTTATTTTGTATTATTAATAAAGGAATCAACTTTTTCATTAAGGGTATATTTGTCTCTTACTATTAACTTCCGTGTGCCAAGCTATAGGTGGGATAGGACTCCTATTTTTGTATTGTTGATATGTTTTACTCCTAAACTGGGAATTCTCTCTAATTTATATTAAAAATTGATCAAAAATTACAATAATATCACTACTACTTTAGCCACTAGTCATATTTTTGTAAATAATTTTTATTAATTAAAAAACTTAACGCTTCCCATATAAAAATGTCATCATGAAATGTACAAAAACAATATACTCGTAACTTTAGGGGTGAGAACTTCACGTTCTTTTTAGTATGCTCGAGATTTAGGGAAATTCACCCAGGGTGAAAACTTTTCCCTGGGATCATCGGTCCGAAAATAATTATTCGAATGTTTATTACTGTTGGTGAAGATGTGAGGTGACACAGATGAAGAAGAGTGGCATGTGATGTCCTTCTCCACACCTCCCATAACTGAGTTCATTTATGGTAACGCCAGCCTACTTCATCATACACTTTTAGCTCCATTATCTCCTTCTCATCTTTGAGTATAGGCCCATACGTGCAAATGTGCAAGAGTCCCACTTCGTGTACACGCCATTTGACCGGCGTTTTAAGAAGAAAATCGATTTTCATACATACAAAATATAAACAGTTGTCTGTATCACAGACATTATAGACCTGAATTTTTCATAAAGTGTCTGTGATACAGACATTTTTTTTTATTTTTGTCTATGTGAAAATCGATTTTCTTCATAAAATGCTGCTCAATATGTCTGTGTAGCCGGTCATATTGTCTGTACACAGACGATTTGACAGGCGTGTAACCAGGCGTGTAAAATTTGACGTGTAAAACTTGACGTGTGCAATACGTGGGTCTTTTTTGAAAGAGAGAATTCTCTAAATAAAAGTAAAAAAGTTTTGAAATCCCAGAATAAGAGTATCATATTTTTTATTTCTTGAATAAGAGTAAATTTCTGCCAAGTTTGGCATTACTAGGCTTTAAAACATGGCATTTTTTTCAAACTTGACAAATTACTCTTATTCAGAGAATAAAAAACATGATACTCCTATTTTGGAATTCCAAAATGTTTTTGCTCCTATTTGGAGCAATTTCTATTTTCAATTCCGTGGAAGCAGCTCACTGTGAGCATGCTACTCCCATAACAAAAAATGCACGTACTGTTCACGTGGGTGAACAGTTACTTGTTTTGTTTTGTTTTTTCATTCTCCAGTAGTACAATGATGTAAATCGCGTGTAAACAAATGTAACTCACGCTAATAAGAAGTGTAATTGCAGACAAGTGGAAATGTAACTTGTCTAATATGAAATATAAGAAATAAAACATTGATTTCAATGAAAACAAAGAGCCTAATTTCTCAATTACTTTACGTAAATGGTGAATATGTTTTTTAATATTAAGGCCATAAATAATGTTTGTTTCTTTAAATCATACTCCGTACATAGTATTTTTTTGTCAAATGAATCATTTTTTTTTTTGCAAAAAAGTGAATTTTTGTGTCAATAGCAGGGACTTCCTTAAATAGTAAATATGTTCTATTTTTAATATTAAAGCCATAAAAATGTTTTTAAAAAAATCACTTGTTTTTCCAAATAAATCATATTTTTCCAAAAACTTAATTTTTTTTTGCAAAAAAAATTGATTCTTTTGTTTCAAAATGTAAAATGTAATTTAGGTGTATGCAAAATGTAATTTGTTTCACTTAGGTGTATGCAAAATGTAATTTGTTAAGGCAAGTCTAATTAAATGTAACTCGCGTATAGGAAGATGTAACTCACGCATAAAACAGACGTAACTCGCGCATAATAAGATGTAACTTCATATACTATCAAATGTAACTCCAAAAATAATGAAAACAATGAAAATAAGGAGTCTAATTGTTCAAATTAATTTATATAAATAGTTAACATGTTTTGTTTTTAGTATTAAGGCCATAAAATGTTTCAAAGAATAATATACTGGGTATATTGTTTTTGATAAAAACTCATTTTTTTCCAAAAAAAAAAATCATTTTTGTTTGCAAAAAAAATTGGTTTTTTTGTTTCAATAGTTGGGGTTTAGTTTTTTATGTAACTCGGGTTATGGAAAAATGTAACTCGCGTTGATGGGAAATCTAACTTAGGTGTATGCAAAATGTAACTTGTTGAGGCAAGTTCAAATGTAACTTGTGCATATGAAGATGTAACTCATGCACAAGACGATGTAACTCGCTCATAAGAAGATGTAACTTCATATACTATCAAATGTAACTCCAAAAATTATTTATAAACATAACTCACAAATATGAAAAATGTAGTATAATTTCATGTTTAATGAAATTTAAATTGAAATAAACAAATTTAATATCTAAAAACACTAAAAACATATCAAAGAGATAACAAATATTTTTTTGCAAAGAGATAAGAAATATATTATAGAAAAAAATTATGAATATGAAGTATAAAAAATATTACAGAAAACATATATTCTATTTTAATTTCAGTTGAAAATAAAAAATAAAATACAAAAATGTATGATTATAAAATACAGTATACTTATTTAATGTGGATTAATAAAATTTGGTAATGATTTGGTAAAGAAAAAAGTGTATGAATATAAAAAATAATGCAGAAATAAATATAGTGTATGAATGTGAAATGCAATATACTTTTTTATTTAGATTGATGAACTTTTTGGTATGTATTGGTAAATAATAAACAAAATAGATTCAATTATAATTTAAGTTGAAGATAAAGAAAATTAAAACTAAAAATCTAATTTTGTATGTGTTAGTCCCTGTTTCTGTAACAGCAATGAATAATCGATCTAACAAGGAAGATTAAACGTAAAGATGAACACAGAATGAATCACCGTAAAACCTTCTTTGATAAACCGTGGAACGTACAGCAGAATGATATAAGCGTAAGGCTATGAATAATAAGTACGACGTTCAACCTTTTCCTAAACCTCGGCTCCCTATTTATAGGCGAGGTTTAGGTTAGGCGTTCCAGGCTTTTGGCCTGTTTAAATGGGCCTAACACTTGGCCTGATTTCTATCTAATTTATGCACTATTTAAATACAAGGATTAAATATAAAGCTAATCTATGACCAACTTGATTCACAATTAAATATCTCCAACAATCTCCCCCTTTGTGATCAAGTGTCATTCTCTTATTGCTTCTGTGATTTGAAGTAGTGCTTCCTTAATCCAAGTGCATGTTCATATTGTCTTAGCATATTTCTCTTTTCGAGGCGATCGTCAATGGCCTTTAAAATTGCCTCTACAGTAGAGTGTTCCTTTTGAACATAAGACGATGCCTCTTGAAGATTTTCTTCCAGCTTTGCCTTCATCTGTAGAATCTGCTCTCTGATTATCTTCAGTGTTCCGTCGCAGTATTTCTCGATTTCGCTGACTACCATTAGGCGCTTTTCGTTCTTGTGGTTCAGATAGGTGACTGCTGGCGGTTTGAAGAAGATGTGGTATGCTGGGAAATCTTCAAGTTCTGGACCATACAGTTTTGGCTTTGTCAGATTTGTCTTCTTCAGATTGCATTCAATAGCCATCTGTAGGTCATGTGAAGGGTGTACTCGGATCTGTCTAAGCATGAATCTCTTGATAGCTGCGAGGCCTTCGCTGTATACTATGTTTTGCCTGACTGGAAGGTATCTGTAGGCCATGAGCATTTGGTAGATGTCATCCGGTTTCAGCATGATGAAGTCGTTCTCTTGACAAGTGAATTCGCTCCCATCGGTGCGTTGAAGTCTGAAAGTGTAGAATGTTACTCCATGATAGTCTTCAGCTTTCACTTGTAGAATTTGATGAATCGGGGGAATATTCGACTTCAGATCTTGTTCCATCAGTTCTCTCTGTGTACCGGTTGACCTTTGCAGCAACATATGCAGATGACCTCCAGCCTGTTTTCCTTTCAAGTGTGTAAGGCCTCTTAGCTTCAGTTCGTTCAGTGGCTTGACTTTGTCTGGTCTACGCCAGATATGCTCTGATTTCTTCTTGGAAGGGGGCTTTGATTCGAACGTTGTCCCAGGGTTTCTCTGTCTTGGGAAGTCTTCCCGTTGATTGTCTTACGACTGATTCAAGAGCTTTCTGGGATTCCTTGTAGTTCTCCCCTTCCTTGCGTTCATCGTCCTCGAGCCTAATGATATCTTCAGAGCATTTGTTAATAAGTTCTCGTAGCCACCAGTTTCTTTGCATGTCCTCTTGCTCGGCTTCAACCCGGAGATCATCCCATTCTGTCCATTTTCTCGGCCATTTGTCGTATATCACCGCCTCTTCCAGTGCATCATGGATGTCTTTGCCTGGGGAGATATATGGAGTTCTTTGTTTAGGCGGTGATTGTTCCTGTGTAGCACTACCGGGTTCACTAGGATTGCCCGTTGACATCAGCTTAGAACTAGGTTCCAACTGATGGCCTGATGGAGAAGATGTACCAGTGGTATCATCATCAGGACTTCCATCCCCTCCTCGGTTGGTATCTCTAGGAGATACGCCTCGGGATGTTATTTCTAGCTCGACCACGCTAGAGAGTTTGGCTGTGGATGGTGGCTGTTGGTTTGTTGAGGTTTCAGGTTGAATTGGCTGTGGAGTTTGGCTTGGAAGAGTAGTTTGCTCAAGTGATCGAGGTCGCTTGTTCTCCCCCTCATGAGGATCCGAATCATCGGGGTCCTCATGGGAACGTTTGCGACCACGAAGACTCTCCTTGCAAGTACTCTTGGTTTCGGGTGAGGAAAGAAGAGCTTCTAGTATGGCTTGCTGATGAAGAGTGAGGTCGTCTTCTGGGGTATTCAAGAGGTTATTCAGCAAAGCCGAAGCTAGGGTGTCAAAGGATAGGGAGGAGAGATCGATGGAGGGTGTGGTCGGGTGTGGGGAGAATACTGGTTCTGTATTCTGGGTTCCCCGAGAAATAGAAGGGATAGGAATTTGGTTGATGGATTGGTGGGATAGAGGGGTGGAGGATATGGGTTGTGTATGGGAGATGAACGGTTCAGGGGAAGGTTGGGGTGGTGTCTGTTCAGACCGAACCGCTTGGGTGGTCCTAAATTCCTGTGCTAGAGCGGTCATTGCATCTTGCACCCATGGTTTAATGGTGGAATCTAGGAAGCGATTTAGTAGAACGTTTACGTCTTCAAAGGTAGGGTGACCAGTTACGGGGGTTGTAACTGTTGACACAGCATCAGTGAAGATTGCTGATGTGTGGCCTGCATTTAATGATGGAATCATTATGGGCGTAGCAGGGCTTCCAACCGTCATAGCTTGCGCTCTGGTTGTTGCGTTCAGGGTGAGTGCACCTGTATGTGCTGTGAATAGTGTAGGTGTCCTAGAAAAGGAAGAAAATGTGGGAAATGTGACACCTAGACTCGATGTGAGTGAAGAAGGGGTTTTGACCTCGGGAGATAGGTCAATTGTATGCTCAACTGATTCAGAAGGAACCAGCGAGGGGGTTGAGTCCCGTTCTTTTGAAGCAATAACCTTTTGAGAGGCAATTGAGTGGCTGGGAGAGGGCTGTGCATGCGCAGTTGAGCCAGATGCTGCGACTTCTACTCGGAAACCGAAAAGATCGGCTCCTGTGCTTAGGGATTCGGCTTGGCTTATCTGGATAAAGGAGTCGCAGGCCGCAAAGATGTGTTCGTCTGCCTTATCAAACAGACTCTTTTTCGCTCGGGGCTGGGGCTTGGCCTTAGCAACCTTGTCATTTTTGACCTTAGCCCTGGTTTCTCGGATGACAACTTCTTCCTGGTTGATTGATGTCTTGATGGAGTGAGCTGCCTCGTCGTAATCATCCTTTGAGCAATTAGTCTCGCTCGGATCAGCTCTTGGTTTAGCTGTTTCTTTTATGGTGAAGACTTGAGGTCTGCGAGCTATGATTGGTGCTGCGTCTTCAGCAGTAATCCTTCTCTTCTTTGGAGATTCGACGGGCAGCTTCCCTTTTCTGATCAGTGCATATGTGAGCTCCACATCATCACTATGGTTGTCATCATCGTCATCATCCGAGTCCGATTTTTCACTCTCCGTGCCCACGCTCTCGGAAGCCTTGTCGTCAGTGTTTGTTTGGGCTCCACTAGACGATTCACTGGCCGTTTCCTCAGCGTCTTCTTCGGTGCCCTCAGCCGCCTGACTCGTCTCTAGAGAGTCGTCAGACTTCCCTTCATTGGGCAAACCGGCCACTGGTTTCTGTGGCTTTTGGGCTCTCTTAGTACCCTTGGGTAGGTCCAGCTGGGTTTTGCTGAACCATAGGGACGGTCTTCTCGGTGGCTTCTTTGTATTGTTGGACTGCTGGATTTGAAGATTTTACCAGCTGTAGCAGAAATCCAGGTATCTTCAGACCATAGGAAGGATTCTTGTCTGCTTTGAAGTACTGTAGCTTCGGTGCTGTGAAGTGTGGATCGGAGCTGCGTTTTGGGATTGTTGAATGCTCTGCCATGAGGTCGTTGATGATCAACCCAAGCCACCTAGCGTACGGAATGGTACCTGGCCTATTCTTTTCTTTGGCCTTGACCAGGTCCATTAGCTCTGAGAAGAAGAGCTGTGCCATGTCGTAGTTCTTGTTGAAGGCAATGCCATGGAAGATGAGCAGGATCTGCTTGTTGCATTTGTCGAATCCGGCATGCTTCGGCGACAGGCACTTGTTCACCAGCCCGAAAAGATTTTTCCATGGGTGACGGAGATATGCACCGTTGAAATTTGACAGTTGTGGCAGTAGTGATGTGTAGCCAAGGGATGCCACGTCTTTGAGCAGATCGGGGATGGTTGGCAGTGCATCATACGTATCGTGAACTGGCAGTGCTAGAGTAGTCTGTAGAGTGGATGGTGTCAGAATCACCCGCATGCCGTTCAACTTGGTCTTGATCTTGGAACGATCTTTCAATGAATCCGTGTGCATGTGCCCCCAGAACTGTTGTAGGTATATCTCTGGCACTGGTTTGGCGTTGTGAAGTGCAGGCCAGAGATAGTGACCTTTCATTATGGCCGGAATGATTGGATTCTGGCACTTGAAGACTGCCAGGTCTAGCTGGAAATTGTTGTCCAGCACCTTGATCCATTTCCCTTTGGAGTAGATGGCATCATCGATCTGTGCTGTAGTGTTTCCTGTCATTTTAAACTGTAGAAGCAGGGGGTCAGCATATGAAATTCAACAGTTTGATTTGATTGAAAGAGTTTGATTTATTTGTCAGATAAGTTTATGCAGGTGGAGTTTTGAAAAAAATTTCTAAGTCCAAATCTCGAAATCTGAATCTCGAGATCTTGATTTCGAGATTCAAATCTCGAGATCTTGATTTCGAGATTCAAATCTCGAGATCTTGATTTCGAGATTCAAATCTCGAGATCAAGATGTCGAGATGCAGATCTCGAGATCTTGATTTCGAGATTCAAATCTCGAGATCAAGATGTCGAGATGCAGATCTCGAGATCTTGATTTCGAGATTCAAATCTCGAGATCAAGATGTCGAGATGAAGATCTCGAGATCTTGATTTCGAGATTCAAATCTCGAGATCAAGATGTCGAGATGAAGATCTCGAGATCTCGATTTCGAGATTCAAATCTCGAGATCAAGATGTCGAGATGCCCATATCGAGATCTTGATTTCGAGAATATGAACCGACGATTTCGAAGAGATTTAAACCACCTGCAAAAACGAAAAGCAGAAGATACGAAAACAATATACAATATGATTTCGACCTGAAATTAAACTTAAACCCTTTTTCTCTTTTTTTTTTTTTTTTGAGAAATTTCGAACGTTTTTGCGAGAACGATATTCCAATTTCGAACGATGTTGATGGATTGCGATTTCGAAAAGTGAACTACCTTCGTAAGGGTAGTCGAGAAGAAGAAACGGGAGTAGAAAAAGCTAAGGAATTTTTTGGGGAAGACGAGGGAGTTCGGGAGCTCTGTCTGTGTCTTGTTTGCGAAAAAAGAGAATGGGTAGTGAAGAGTTTGTCGTGAAGCTTATATACGCGAGAAGATTGGGCCCTTTTTCGAAATATCAGTTTAAAAAGTTTGAGGCCCAATACTCAGTGAAAAAAAATAGAGCTCCCCTTTAAATAGTGAAAATTAGCTCCCCCTCAAACAGTGAAAATTTTCTCCCCCTCCAAAAATGCAACGAACAATATGTACAGATGCAACGCACACACACTATTTTTGTTCTTTTTGATTTTTCACCCACTCAACACATGCAACGCACACACACTATTTTTTGTTATTTTTCTGGTTTTCTCCCCCTCAACTCATGCAACGCACACACACTATTAACAAATCCCACACACACACACTTTTTACAAGTCCCACACACACACACACTTTTTAGATCAGTGGAGACATTATTAAACGGGCTCGAGGTTTAACATGCCCAACTTAGATACTAGGAATTGGAATCGTTTTTCATCCAATGCTTTAGTGAACAGGTCAGCCAGTTGAAGCTCTGAGCTTACAAAATACATGTCAATGTCTCCTTTCTCCACATGATCCTTGATGAAATGATAGCGCAGGTCGATGTGTTTGGTGCGGGAGTGATGAACCGGATTGCTGGTGATGGCTATGGCGCTTTGAGAGTCACTGTAGATCGGGATATGGCGGAGTGTGTAACCGTAGTCCTTTAGCTGGGTCTTCATCCATAATATTTGTGAACAACAGCTAGCAGCTGCGACGTATTCTGCCTCGGCCGTAGATGTTGACACACAGTTTTGTTTCTTGGAAGACCAGTAGACTAACTTATCGCCCAAGAATTGGACAGCTCCCGATGTACTTTTGCGGTCCATCCGGCAACCAGCAAAGTCAGCATCCGAATATCCGACTAGGTCAAAACCTGAGTGCTTGGGATACCAAAGGCCTAGATTCACAGTGCCTTTGAGATATCTCAGAATTCTTCGAACAACGGTCAGATGGGATTCCTTCGGATTTGCCTGAAAGCGTGCACATAAGCATGTGGAGAAGACAATGTCAGGCCTGCTTGATGTGAGATAAAGCAAAGATCCAATGATGGCCCTGTAGTTTGTAGCATCAACTGGCTTCCCGGAGGGATCTGAGTCCAGTTTGTTGTTGGGGGACATAGGGGTAGTCATGGAGGATTTGCCATCAATGTTGAATCTCTTAAGCATTTCCAGAATGTACTTAGACTGATTGATGAAGATGCCGTCAGAGAGTTGTCTTACTTGCAGGCCTAGAAAGAAATTCAATTCGCCCATCATGCTCATTTCGAACTTGGTTTTCATCAGTTTCTCAAAGTGTTTGCACAGGCGTGGATTTGAGGAGGCGAAGATAATGTCATCAACATAGATCTGAATCAGGATGATGTCAGACTTATGTCGCTTGATGAAAAGTGTGGTATCAATCTTCCCTTTTGAGAAACCTGAATCAACCAGAAATTCGGTTAAGGCATCATACCAAGCTCTTGGTGCCTGTTTTAACCCATACAGAGCTTTCTTTAGCTTGTACACATGGTCGGGATATCTGGGATCTACGAATCCTTCAGGCTGAGCGACATAGACTTCTTCTTCCAAGACTCCATTCAGAAAGGCAGTCTTGACGTCCATTTGAAAGACATTAAAGTTCTTGTGGGCCGCGTACGCAAGAAAAAGGCGGATTGCTTCAATTCTTGCTACGGGTGCAAATGTTTCATCATAGTCTATGCCCTCTTGCTGATTATATCCTTTAGCGACCAGTCGTGCCTTGTTCCGTATCACTATGCCTTCTTCGTCCTTCTTGTTCTTGAACACCCATTTTGTGCCAATGATGGTTTTCTGAGGGGGTTTAGGCACGAGTGTCCATACATCTAGTCTGTCAAATTGATTGAGCTCATCTTGCATGGCAATCACCCAATCTGGATCAGCGAGTGCCTCTGAGACTTTGGACGGTTCATTCTTGCTTAGAAAGCATGCATAGTGACATTCATTTGTTGTTGCTGATCGTGTTCGCACACCTTGACTTGGATCACCTATTATTTGTTCAACAGGATGTGCTCTCGTCCACTTCCTCTCATGAGCTAGAGGAGTTGGAGTTATTATTGGTTGATCTGAGTCTTGATATGAGTTTGAAGGCTCTGGGGCATCTGTGGTGTGTAGTGGAGATGATTCCGGACTTATGGCAAAGCCGTGATCATCCACACCTCTGGGATTGGTTTGAGGGGTTGAGGGTGTGGATGGTACGTCATCTGGTCCTGTGAGGAGCGGAATCTCTGCTATTGGAGTTGATGTTGACTCTAGAGTGTATGCAGGAGGTGGAGATTGTGAGTTCTCGTAAAAGTTTCTGAAGAGAGAGTCGAGAATCACATCGTCGTGTTCGGTGTTTGGTTCAGCTTTATCAGAAGCTACTGGTACAGCAGTGGATGGATCGGTCTGGAGATGTTCAATAGCAAAGTCTGCCATTTCATAGAATGTAACGTTTACACTCTCGATGACAGTCCGCTTGTCTCTGAGATAGACTCGGTAAGCTTTGGATTGCAGTGAGTAGCCAATGAACACGCCTTCTCTGGCTTTGGGATCCAGCTTACTTCTCTCTGTCCGATCATTGAGTATGAAGCACTTGCAGCCAAAAACCTTGAGGAAAGAAATATCAGGAGTTTTGTTGAATAGTATCTCATATGGAGTCTTGTCGAAGCGCTTGTGGATGAAGGTTCTGTTCTGAGTGAAGCACGCAGTATTGATTGCCTCTGCCCACATGAAGTGAGGCGGTCTAGATTGAATTAACATGGTGCGTGCTGCTTCAACAAGGGTTCTGTTCTTTCTCTCAACAACTCCGTTCTGCTGGGGAGTTTTAGCTGCTGCAAATTGCTGAGTGATACCGAGTGATTCATAGAACTCAGTGAGAGTCTGATTTTTAAACTCGGTACCATTGTCAGTTCTCACAATTCGAACACTGTGCTGTAGCAGTTTCTGGATCGTTCTGATAAAGGTCATAATGTTTTCTGCAGCTTCGTCTTTTGATCGGAGAAATTTCGTCCATGTATACCTAGAGAAGTCATCAACGATCACCAGAGTGTATTTGCGACCATTGATGCTTTGTACTCTCATAGGTCCACACAGATCCATGTGTATTAGCTGCAACTGATGAGTAGATGAAGGTTCAGTTTTTGACTTGTGGGAGCTTCGCGTCATTTTGCCCATTTTGCAGGCACTACAATGATTTTCAGCGGAAGACTTTAGCAGAGAAAGCCCCTTGACAAGTTTCTTGGAGGACAAGGTTGATAGATGTTTGAAGTTCAGATGGGAGAGACGTCTGTGCCATAGGTTGTTTTGTTCAGTTGAAGCTTTGGACAGCAGACAGATGGAAGTGGTGGATTGGACGCTTTTCAGATCAATAGTGTACAGATTTGATGTTCTGTAAAACGTTAATAATGTATTCCATGTGCTGTCAAGAACACAACATTGTTTTGCAAAGAACCTCACTTCCATCCCGCTGTCACAGAATTGTCCAATGCTCAGTAAGTTGTGTTTGAGCCCTTTGACGAATGAAACATCTTTTATTGTGACACTGGCACAGACGACGTCCCCATACCCAAGGATAGGAGATGAGGCGTCATTCCCGAATCTGACATTGCCTCCGTAACAGTTGGTGTAGTTGCTCAAAAGGTGCTTTATTCCGGTCATGTGGGTTGAGCATCCTGAGTCTAAGTGCCACACATGACCGTCCTGCAAAACAATCAAATAAGATTAGGTACCCAACTTGGAGTGGGTCCTTCCTTATTATCAAGAAACACCTTTTTAAAACTTGCTTTGAGCAGTGATCCAAGGTCAGCTGCTCTTTCAACAAAAGATCTATCTTCGATGGGCTTTCCAATTGCCAGATCTGCTTTTGCAGTGTGTCTGGTTTTTGGAGTCCACCTAGCACTTTCCATTTTGGTGGGTCTGATGTTGTGAACCCACCTTTCCATTTTAGTCCTTGTGGGTCTAAGTTTGGGGACCCACCTTTCAGTTGCAGTTATGATGGGTCTTCGATTTAGACCCCACCTATCCGTTTCAGTTATGATGGGTCTACGATTGGGAACCCACCTTTCAGTTTTAGTTTGGATGGGTCTTCGTTTGTGGATCCACCTATTCGATTCAGGTTGTGTAGGTCTTATCTTGGGGACCCACCTTTCAGTTTCAGTTTTGACGGGTCTTATCTTGGGGACCCATCTTTTCGTTTTAGGTTCAGGAGGAGAGTAGACAGGTGCTTTGTGATTGAATGGTTGTTTCTTGAGTTTGGTTTTAAAAATCTCCTCCTTAGAAAGCCGATTAACATGTTTCCTAGAATGAACTTTAAGGGCATATTTCATATCTGGAATACAAAACGTTCCCTTAGAAGTTCCTTTCTTGGTTTCTTTTTCAGGTTTAAGCTTTCTGGAAGGCTTAGATTTAACAACATTCATATCACATTCATAATTATGGGGATCTGGAACAGAATAACCATAAGCAATACTTGTATTATAAATAGAACTTTGTCTAGAAGATGTCTCAAAAATATTCAGCTTGGGACTCAAGACTGAACTGTTAGAAGTTTGCTTTGTAGAGACAGAATTACAATTAACTTTTGAGTAAAATATTGAACTAGATCTAGGACTGGCACTTTTCTCAAAAACTTTCTTTTTGTCTTCTGCGATTTCCTTCCTCTTTTTCCTCCACTCATTCTTCTCTTCTCCTTCCTTATTCACTTCATTCCCTGTAACCAAAGGAGAAGAGAGATGAGTGGACGAACCTTTAAAAGCATTGTTTTTCTCATGTGAGGTGTGTGAGCTGTCAGGCTTGGTCGTAGAAGGGTCTGTTTTAGCATGAAACTGCTCACTCAAATCATTAAATGTTTTAAGAAGTTCCTGCCAGTTACGCTCAAAACCTTTCTTTTCAGTTTCAAATCTCTCTCTCTCTCGTTATCAAGAGTTTTTTGTAGGTTTTTGAGTTTTTGAGCCATGGGAAAAATACATGGTTCCTCACCAGTTTTAGCAATACCAACTCTTGGAGGAGGGTCTAGAGGGTGTCCTATGTGAGGAATATCTTTAGCATAAGGGTCTAGGCATTCACTAAAGCAGGAAGTTGGTTTTTCTTCTGAAAGTTGTTTTTCATTTACAGAGGGATAATCACAAGAAATCGCAGGTTTTGGTTTCTTTCTCTTTTCTTCTTCTGCTTCAGCATAATCTTCATCACTTCGAAAATACATTTTCTCGCCAAACCCTAGTCCCATGTAATCTTTGTTATAGAATTGAAGGCAAATTACTTTCTTAAGATTACGCGGGTTGGTTATGCCCAGACCTGTTTTAGCATTGTAGAATCGGTCATCCTTTTGTTTGTTGTTAAGGAGAAAAACAGTTTGTTCAGATTGACCTCTTCTAGCAGCTAGATCTTCTAGTTCTATTACTTTATTTAAAAGCGTTCTTCTTTTGTTATGCAAAAAATCGCATTCAGCCTTTGCTGTGCTTTTTTCCCGTTCACTGTCCTCAAATTTCTTAGTTAATTCAGCTATCTTAAGTTCAAAGCTTTCAAAATCTGAAGACACCTTTTTGACTTGATCTTTTGCAATTTCAAGTTGAATACTTAAGGAAGACTTTTGGTCTAGATTCTGTTTCAGAACTCTATGATTATTGTCTAGTCTCTCCTTTAGTTCTTTGATTAGACTGTCCTTTTCAAGTAAGGACTGCAGTTGATTATCTAAAGAAGTATGTGAAGTACTTACAGAGCTTGTTGAGCAGTTGCCTTCGGGGATCGCAGCATCACCCTTTATTTCATCTCCCTCCACTCGTGCCATAAGAGCATAGTTGTCTTCCTCTTCCTCCTCCTCAGAAGAATCTTCTGCCCAGTTCTCATTTTCAGCAATCATGGCAGAGGTTTCTTCTTCTTTCTGCAGCATCAGCATTTTCTGCTTATTCCACAGCATCTTCTGCTTGTAGAAGTTAGCATCTTTCTTCTTTGGAAGGCGGCAGTCTTTGATCACATGTCCAGGCTTGCCGCAATTATAGCATTTAGGTGCTTCTTCTGCTGATGATGCTTTCCTAGATGATCCTTGTTCATGATTCTTCTGTTTGTAGTTTGAGGAGGAAGTTCTCAGCCTGTTGGAGGAAGTGTTCTTCTTTGCAAATCTTTTGGCCAGCATTGCCATCTTCTTCTGTAAGTCTGCTAGCTCAGCCTCTAGATCAGATTTGTCATCATCACTCTCATCATCATCTGATTCAACCACCACCTTCTTCTTTTTCTTCTTTAGTGAAGTGGTTGTCCTTCTAGGCTGAGCATCCATTACAAGAGCTAAGGGGTTTGTGGTGTGATGATCCTCAGCACAGGCAACCTCGTTGACGAATTGCTTCAGATGTTCATAGAGAGTGCAGAGGTCAATTTCGTCCAGATCTATCCGTGATCTGACATCCTTCACTGTCTTTTCCCAAGCAGGATGCAGGCTGGATAAGAATCTAATATTTAGTTCCAGATTGGACCTGAATACTTTGATCTTTCTGAGTTCATTTACCAGTTGAACAAGTCTGTTGTAAGTCTCATTCAATGGTTCTCCTGATCCTGCTTTGAAGGAGTCATAAGCGATGAGAATTGTAGTCTTCTTTGTTTTGAGGCTGATGCTTGTGCCTTGTAGCAGCTTCTCTATTTCATCCCACATTTCCTTAGCTGTCTGCATGCTATCTATGAGAACATAAACCTCATTTGGTATTGCTTGAAGGAGGTACGTTTTGGCCATAAGATCTCCACGAAGTCTGAGCTTGTCGGCTTCTGTGTATTCAGATGGCACTTTTCTCCTTATTTCTGGAAAAATAGGAGGATTGTTCTCTGGATCTCCACCAACTGAAATTAACAGTTCAGCTGGTCCTTCAAGCAACGATTCGAGCATTGCAGAAGAGTTCTCTTTGTGCTCGAGGAAGTTTAAAAATCTGTTCCTCCACATTTGATATTCTCCCTTCCTGAGGCTAGGAGGGGTACTGCTGTTCCCTTGTGCATTGTATTCTGAACCCATTGCTGTACTAAACTGACCGTTCGAGAAAATTGATCAAAAGATTTTCAGAGGCAGAATCTCGAAAAATCAGATGTCGAGATCTGAATATCGAAATCTCAGATTTCGATAAAGGAGGCCCGGTATCGAGATTTGGGCTCGAGATTAAGGATCTCGAGATTTGGGATCTCGAGATTTCAAATTTCGAGATGCTGATCTCGAGATTTGATATGTCGAGAAGTTAATCTCTCGAAATCTTAATCTGATGAGTCAAATGTCGAGACCAGATGTCGAAACCTTTTCTCGAAATCAAGATTTCGAAATCCTAGATGTCAAAATCCTCAGTGTCGAAATATTTCAACCTGTAAAAATCAGATAATCAAAATCTGAAGATAGTTTCCTGTAGAGTTGAATGTCGAGATCTTCTGGTAAAGTTTTCAGCTCGAAAAACGTAGCAGAACCTGTGAAGAAATAGGATATCGAGATGCCTAGCTCGAGATATCTCGAAAACAAAAATTGCGAAAAACACAAACTGAAGTATACCCTTTGATCGCTTTGAAGAGGCGATTCCAAAGGTGTAACTTTTACAATTTTTGAACAAGAAACAAAATTACAGAGCAAAAAATCGACAGAATGAACTACTTTAACAAAAAAACAGAGTATTCTGCAGGAGTTCTTCTGATCGTTCTCGATCGGCTCTGATACCAATTGTTAGTCCCTGTTTCTGTAACAGCAATGAATAATCGATCTAACAAGGAAGATTAAACGTAAAGATGAACACAGAATGAATCACCGTAAAATCTTCTTTGATAAACCGTGGAACGTACAGCAGAATGATATAAGCGTAAGGCTATGAATAATAAGTACGACGTTCAACCTTTTCCTAAACCTCGGCTCCCTATTTATAGGCGAGGTTTAGGTTAGGCGTTCCAGGCTTTTGGCCTGTTTAAATGGGCCTAACACTTGGCCTGATTTCTATCTAATTTATGCACTATTTAAATACAAGGATTAAATATAAAGCTAATCTATGACCAACTTGATTCACAATTAAATATCTCCAACAGTATGTATTGGTATAATTACAATAGGTGTTAGTATGCTGATTTTTAGGTGGAAGTTTTTCAGGTTCTTTCGGGTGGAGTTTTTTAATGAAAATTTATGAGCGTGTTCTCTATGTAGTGCAGATTATGTCCATAAAAGTTTAATTTAAAATTCTATCTAGAAGTCAAACAAAGTATTGGAAACCATTACGTTTTATGTCTATTTTGGTGCAATTTTTTCAATAATTTATTTATCTGACTTCATGGTTGAATTCTTAACTGACATTTTATGAACATAATGCACAATTCATAAAAAACATTCTCACATGTTTCACAAACAAATCCACTTGAAAACATATTAGTCTGATATGATTATTTGATCAACTTGTAAATTGATTTCATTCATAGTTGGTTTTTTTTATCCCGGAAGGCAAACCACCAAAATCAGTGGGGTAAATGCCGGGAGTCAGATATCAGAATTTTATTAAAATAAAATAGTATTACAAAAACCGAGGGGGACTAGACCAAAACCTCGTAAAAAAATCAAATGTAAAAATGAAGTAAATAATTAATGCAATCGAAAAGAGGCAATACCAAACAGATCCATAAAATAGGCCCGTCTAACCATCATTTTCATCATTTTCATTTACCCCAGTGCCGCAAAGGCTCCCACCTACGGTGGGGTAAGGGGGGTCGGATGTACGCAGTCTTACCCCTATACTAAAGCATAGAGAGACTGTTTCCGGATGACCCATAGTGAAAATCGCGTCCAAAATTGCATGGACTGACTGCTGCTTCATTACAAAGAAGCACAGACAGTTTAGTGAGCCATTTTGCTTTATTCCATCATAATCTCAAGCCAAAAAATAATGAATCTTTGGCTCCATTGCAAATGATGGAAAATAGGCCCGTCTAACCATAGGGGGTAAATTATTTGGGCTGAGAAATTCTTGCGTTGGGCCTGAATGAGCTTGGGCCAAAAAATGAGCTGCACCGTTAATCTCTCGATAGGCATGTCGAATGGATAGACGTTTCCTATTCACTGCCTGTAAGATTTCCTGAATAAGCTCTCTCCATCTCCGCACCTCAGGGTCCAGAAGAAGTTGCACCGCCATAGCTGAATCTGTTTCCACCTCATAGTTGGTTATTTTCTTAATTGTTGATTGTTATCTATTGAATGTTGGCGTTATAATTTGTTGATTTTGTTAGACAAAAAAAATTCAAATGTAATTAAATCTATAAATTCAATTAACTTGAGGGTGTAATAAAAAGGGAAGAGTACAGAAAAGGTATCTGTGGTTTGGACCATTTTCATATAGCGGCACGTGTTTCCTTTTTTAACAAAGTGGGACATGTGCTTCAATTCCGTTATCATAGCTGGGGCATGGCGTCTAACGCCGTTAGAAAATTTAACATTGATTTTCAAAAGTCTCCGAATAAATTAAAAGAAAAACACTGGGAGGTGTGCCTCATCAAGGAGACCAAGAAAGTATCGTTCTCTTTGGATTTTTTTGGCTCTATTTGGATTATTTTTTAAAAACGAATTAACTTATAACACATTTTTGGTGGACTTTCTGGTGACAGGGTGGCTGGAAACAAAAAATGAAAGATGGTCTAGATGTCTTCTTGACGAGACGCACCTCCTAGTATTTTTCGTTTAATTTTTTAGAGACTTTTGAAAACCGGAGTTAATTTTTCTAACGGCGTTAGATGCCATGCCCCAGCCGTGATAAGGAAATTGAAACACATGTCCCACTTTGTTAAAAAAATGAAACACATGCCCCTATCTGAAAATGGCCCAAACCACACATACCTTTTTCGTACTTTTCCCTAATAAAAATTATTGAATCGAGATAGGATAAAGAAAAAAGAAGAGAAGATTAAAGAAATTGAGTGGCGCTAAGTAAAAAAGGTTCAATTGAAAAGTTCGTTTATGTAAACAAGTCAAATTCTGAATGTGCTCCTTAAGATGAGAACTCGGACAAGAAAAATGATTTAACTACCGAAAATGAAGCGATTCAGAATGATCACATCATTTGAGGGAGGGATTTAGGTGTTGAGAATAATAGAGTTAATTCCTTAAATAGGATTAAAACATTGGTAATGTGCATAAATAGGACCACCGTTGTTTCCTTTCTATGTAAGGACTACCAATACTTCGAAAAACTGTCTGTGACTTAACTATGAAACTAGAAGATACTAAGCAAAAACGTTCCGAAGCTTTTATCTCCTTTGACAAATTTCATATGAAACGTAGTTGTTTGTACACTAAAATTAAGGAGTTAGAGGATATTCTTATCAAGAGAGACAATCTGAATCAACTCTTTTTCTTCTAAATCAACCTAGAGACACTGAATTTTATAATCCAATAGAAGGATTAGGTTTTCAAAACCCATGTAACTTAAAGAAAATTAACCACCATCAAATTTATGACATATTATATATGGGTTTAGGATTAACTAGTTTGATGTCCTTCACTAATGCATGTGAGATTAATGAGGAAGAAGAGGACAAAAGAAAGAATAGAGCTAGAGCTGAAATTGGTTTTGCTTGTTCTGCTCTTAATGAAAGTTATGCTACTAGGGAAATTCCTATGTCAATTGACTATTTTTCCCTCTTTCCTCCTGAAAATAAAACTGTGTCTACAAAGGATGAAGTCTCCACATCAAAGGTTTGTGAACCATATTTTCATGAAATTATTAAGAAAATGGCTCATCTTCATTCTTCCTTCTGAACTAACTAATAACTCATCTCAAAGCTCATCATCCCCTATTAACTCCCTTTTCAAAAAGAACAAAAAGAAAAAACATTTTTATAGAAAAAGGGACTCGTCCTCATCTCCAACTCCCATACAGGAAAATCTTTTTCTAATCATCATGCAGGAAGGATGACTTGGGTTCAGAAGAAAGCTGGGAGCAAGGAGACAAGACTTGAGCAACTCACGAAAATCTCTAAAATCTTTAATTTTGTTGAAAAGTCTTGTAACAGTTTTAGAAATTATTTTCGTTATAGTTCAGATCTAGATTTTAGCTCCTTTAGTCATATTTCAGACAATTCTCCTAAGTTTTCTCCTACTCATTCTAGTTTTGTTGACTCTGGTTCTTGTGATTCTGCTAAGTTTGATAATTTAAATTCTCCTTTTTCTAAATGTGATGTGAGTGATGTTAATGTTGATAATGACTGTGTTACTTTCTCTACTTGTAAGGGTGTTTGTTTATATTATCCTTTGAAGGATTGTTCAACCAAACACGTTAAAAGATTATCAAGAGAGAAAATATTCACTAATCTTAAAAATAATCACTCACTTAATCAGAAAACACTTCTCTGCAAGACGTTAAACAAATATGGGTTCCTAAGGTTGGAACAAAAGAAAATGCTTTAAATAATCCTTTGCATAAACAGGACGGACCCATCCTTAAATAGGCACCTAAGGTTCCTTAATTTTTGTAGGTCAGTCATGTGTGGTATATCTTGCGACATGCATATCTTGTCGTATATTTTTCCATTTGTAGCGTATTATATCTCGTTGGAAATATCATTTTGAGTTCTAAAGCTATTGTTCCAACTTGATTTACAATGAATTAAGTAAAAGGTACATATTAACCTTAAAGTCACATACATTTCCTATTTCACTCTGAACTCATGTACTATTTGATCTGATCTTACCTTTTTGTATTTCATTCCGTTGAAAGCATTTTCTATCTCGTTGAAAAGATCTTATCGAGTTCTAAAACTCATCTTCAGGCGTTAGCTTCAAACTATTACGGTATGATTACCTAATGAACCGAAGTTAGAAAAAAAGGCTGTATTTAACCTAAAAATGCCCTATTTACGCTGAAAACGTTAAATCACAAAGATCAAAATAAGTATTTGTGATACTCATATTTTGTCATACGTTTTTTGCATTTAGAGCGTATTATATCTCATTGGAAAGATCAATTTCAGTTCTGAAGCTATTGTTCCAACTTCAGTTACAATGCATTAAATAAATGATACAGATTAACTTTGAATTCATATACATTTCCGATTTCACTCCGAACTCGCGTCGAATTTTATCTGCTCATATATTGTTGTATTTCGTTCTGTTGAAAGCGTTTTCTATGTCTTTGGAAAGATTTTATGGAGTTATAAAACTCATCTTCAGGCGTCAGCTATGAAATATTACAGGATAATTATGTAATGAACCGAAGTTAAAAAACAATAATGTATTTATGCTAAAAATGCTCTATTTACGCTGAAAACGCTAAATCACAGAGATCAAGCTAAGTATTTGTGACACTCATATCTTGTCGTATGTTTTCCCGTTTAGAGCATATTATATCTGGTTGGAAAGATCAATTTGAGTTCTAAAACTATTGTTCCAACTTCATTTACAATGCATTAAGTAAAAGGTACAGATTAACCTCAAATTCACATACACTTCCGATTTCACTCAGAACTCGTGTAGAATTTGATCTGATCATTTATTATTATATTTCGTTCAGTTGAAAGCGTTTTCTAAGTTGATGGAAAGATCTTATCGAGTTCTAAAACTCGTCTTCACGCATCGGCTTCGAAATATTACGAGATGATTACCTAATGAACCGAAGTACCTCATTGGAAAGATCATTTTGATTTCTATAGCTATTGTTCCACTTCATTTACAATGCATTAAGTAAAAGTTACAAATTAACCTTAAATTCACATACATTTACGATTTCACTCTGAACTCATGTAGAATTTGATCTGGACATATCTTGCTGTATTTCGTTCCATTGAAAGCATTTTTTATGTCATTGGAAATATCTTATCGAGTTCTAAAACTCATCTTCAGGCATGAGTTTGAAATATTACACGATAAAAGCAACCCGGCAAGGCCCATCATCCACTCCAATACCAGCTACTAGGGTTTCCAAGTGACAGCCCAAACCAAAGCCCAACACATCGCTATGCTGGAGCGCCGCATCGACTGGGCGGGAAACCAAACAAAGTCAAACTTCGAAAAATGTCACGCCATGCGGAAAGGACAGGGTGACCAATCAGCAACAGGACAATGACGCGTCATCAGTGCCTCCGAGCAGCTCCCTTCATCTTCTTTGGCGTACCTCCGACCAGCCAAACCAGCAAACCAAATCCCAAGCCATCATTCGCAGATGAAAGTAAACCCAACCCTCACAACCCTCTACACCCCCGTCGGGTTCCGGCATCATCCCAACGGCAAAGGCATGATGGCAGTGAAGGGAAAAACAAGCCGGAGAAGTCACCATTCGCCTACGATCAAATCCATCACCATGAACCCACCTGTTAGAGATATTATTTGTATTGTAATCCATGTATTTTATCTAGCCTTTAAGTAGAGTTTATTAAATAGGCTTAATATGGTAAAGGCTCAAATGCCTAAAAGGGAATGGGCCTCCTAAGAAAAGGAGCCCCATCATATTTAAACCTATCCATTCTCTAAAGGCTATATATACCATTTAGAGAATGAATAGGTTAAGCTTTTCATTCCCTCATATTCCCTGCGCATAGATAGCGCAACCTACAGAAGTTTTAAGCTAATATTTCCTCATCCTTCTGTAAACTTCCTAGAATCAATGGAAAGCTTCTTCTACACCCATTCATATCCATATTCATACATTGTTGTGTAGAATACATGGACCAACATTGGTATCAGAGCGGGACTGATCGAACGATTGAAGCAGAGAAGAAAAGGCTTGTGTGAAACTTCATTGGCGTTCTTTTTCTTCTCATGAGCGATTTGCAGATTGCTTTTGTTTGATGTTTTTGCAGGAAAATGTTTATAGGTTTATAGGTTTCTTCTCATCCTCAGCATTTTCCGCACCCAGATCGTCGGAGAATAGATTAAACGACAGAAGAGTAATTCTGCTGTTTTGCACATCTCTCTGAGGAAGACAAGTATCATGCATAAGTTTCATGCGCGAATCTCTTTCCTGTACGATAGAGGTTGTGCGTGAAACTTAGGCCTGAAGTCCTTCGTGCGCCATTCGTTAAATCACTTCATGCGCTATTCTTGATTACTCTGTGCGCCATTCCTGATTACTCTGTGTGCCATTTACAAAAACACTTCGTGCGACATTACTCTGTGCGACATTGTACTTCGTGCGCCATTCTACATGTATGACATTATAATCCGTGCACCATTCTCCAGGTGCTACAATATAATCCGTGCGCCATTCTCCACGTGCGACATTATCTCCGTGTGCCATTCTACAGGTGTGACATTATAATCCGTGCGCCATTCTACAAGTGTGACATTATAATCCATGCGCCATTCTCCAGGTGCGACATTATAATCCGTGCGCCATTCTCCACGTGCGACATTATCTCTGTGCGCCATTCTTCGTGCGACATTCTCAACTGTGAACAATTATCAACAATTCTAAAACAGCTCAGGTTACTAGTACATGAACCTACTGCTCGAAGGATATTACAAACAAAAACAAAACTTAATCAATCAACATATCAGCCCGATCAAGTATAAGATGGATGCTCTCTCAATTGGAAACGATACTAGACCCCCGATCTTAAGAAGAGGAGAATACAACATATGGAAGAACATGTTTCTTAATTTTCTTGAAAGTAAAGATCAATCATCAGGACTACTTGACTCGATTACCAATGGCCCAGCTCAGTTGTTGATAGTCATTGATAGAAATGATGAGAACAATCCACCTCTTGAAGTTGAACTGAGCCTAAGACTGTTGATGAGTACGACGATGAAGATAGAGCAAGACTCCGTGCTGGCTTACTTGCAAAGACCTACCTGCTGCAAGCTATCCCGATTGACATCTACATGCAAATTGACAGTATGTCAACTCCAAAGGAGATGTGGGACGAAATCTTCAAAAATATGCAATGGACTGAAATAGGAGTCAAAGCGAAGAAAGCAAGCACCTTCACAGCCTATGACTCATTCAAAGCAAAGCTTGGAGAATCTCTCGAAGACACGTATCTCAGATTCCTACAATTGATCAATGAAATGAGAAAGATTGGAGTACATAAATCAAACATGGAGTTGAATGTAAGGTTTCTTTCAGCACTTGGATCGGATTGGAGAAGACTATGCTCTCAGATCAGGCATATAAAAGATCTTGATGACATGGATATCCATGCTGTGTTGACCAATATGCTGAAGATTTTTTTTGACTATGTTCACACAACTGTGATGGCTGAGAAAGGCAAGGATGTTGTTGACAAGCTGGATGATACTTTAGCCCTGATGCTTGACAAACCTTCCAAATCTGGCTCCAATAAGGACAAAATGAAAGCTGAAGAAAGTGAGACTGATGATAGTTACATCGGTTTCTTGGATGAAACTGATAATGATGATGAACTTCGTGACTTTCAAAAGCAGATAACACTTCTTACCTCCAAGTTTAACAACAAAATGCTGAAGAAGAACACATCCTCAAATAGGCTCCGAAAATCCTCAACCGGAACAAAAAAAGGAACATCCTGTTGAATCAAATGAAAATGAAAATGCCGAGGATGCTCCCAAATGCTTCAACTGCGGGAAGGCGGGACATCTAATCAAGGATTGCAGGATGCTAAAGAGAAGGAAGGATGCTGAGTATTATAAGAAAAAGATAAACCTGAACAAGAAAAAGATGCTACTGGCTATGGAAGAAAGCAGCGAGAAAAGCGCTCTCATGGCTGAGAAAGATCACTGGATGGATGATTCAGATGATGATGAGAACATGGCACTGATGGATATTCTTGAAGAAGAAGAAGAAGAAGAAGAAGAAGACTGTTGTTGTTGCTGAAGAAAAGAACCCAACTAACCCCACTGCTGCTGAGATAATCAATGCCCCTAATGCTGAAAAAGAGAAAATGATTGCTCTCACCGCTTAAAATGTGGATGCTGACCGCGCTGTAAGTACTTCTAACTATTTAAATTCAGTATGTTCCAAAACAGACTCGAACATTATCAAAATTAAGGAGCTAGAAGAGAAACTTGATAAAACTCACAATGCCAACGTCAAACTGCTCGAAAAGCAGACGTGCTCAAACATAAAGATAACCAACTCAGAGAAAACAATCACTAAACTCACAACTGAGAATAAAAGATTGAGTGTCAGTGAAAAGGAACTTACAAAGAACTCAGAGTCATTGAGAAAGAAAGAATCAAACTGTTTGATGTCAACAACTTTCTTTATGAAAAAGGGCTGCTCTTTATACCAAGATAAAAGAACTCGAACACTTGTTAGCTAAGAGGGATCAAACAGACGAGACCATTTTCCTTAACCAGCCTAAGGACACTCGTTTCTACAACTCCAAGGAAGGCCTAAGATTGACCAATCCTCAGAACCTGAAAAAGGTCAACTATATACATTTTTATGATGTTAAGTACATGAAAATAGGGTTGACCAAACTTATGGCATTCACTGGGCTAAAGAAATGAATGCCCTCGAGGCTGGTGTCGAGATACCTTTTAACTATACAGAGTTAAACAAAATTTACAAAACCAAAGAACCCCCTTTGACCCCTGTTGATGAAGTCTTGACTTATCCTCATGAAAAGAAAAGTGTGGAAGAAAGAGAGGAACCTCCCATAACAGAATCTGTAGTCAAACCAGCATACATTCCACCCCTTGTGAGAAAGTTTGCTGAGTTAAAGGAATCGTTTGATAAAGAAAAGCAGCCTTTTGAAAAGGAAAGACAACAACTTCTAAAAGAGATATCATCTTTGAAAACGTCCTCTCAATCTCACACAGTTTCTCAAACCTCTTCCCCTTCCTCCTCAGAAAAATCTTTTGAAAATCCTACCGATAGTTTTAAAACTTCCTCTACTCACTCTGAGTTTCCTTCTCCAACAGGGAACCAGGTGAAGAATAGAGTCGAGAAGAGAGGAGAGTGGATTGAAGAGAAAATAAGAAGAAGGAAGAGAGAAGAAGAGTCAAGATTAGGAAATAAGAATCAGCGATCGAGTGTCCTATTTTATGTCAAAAATAAGTCTAGATTGAGCATTAGAGAGCCGTCTACTAGTCATACTAGATGTGCAGTTCCTTGGACCTTCCTAAGTGAACCCTCGACTAGTTATGATAGAAGACCTACCCCTAAGTTTTCTCCTTCTAAGACATCTGTCACCAATCATTGATCTTGCTGTGTTTCTCTGAATTGCGTTAAGCTAATGAAATGTTGTTGTTTTGAGTCTACTTCCACTGTTAATGAGACTGATCCAGTGATTATTAAGACAAATGTGAAAAAGCCTAAGAATGATAAAATAACCATTGAGGGGAAATTCAAACTTCCTCTCTTAAAGTATCCCCTCAAGGTTCACTCAGTTAGTCATCTGAAAAGGCTCTCACAGGAACCAATTTTGAAAGATCACATATCTGAAATCTCCCTAGCTCCAAAGACCAAACAAATATGGGTTCCTAAGGATGAGGCTGAGCAATTTAAATTGAAAAACGATTCTCAAACAGCCAGCCTAGGATCTCAAAAGGAAATTGAAACAATCATTCATTGTTAATAAGGAAAGACCCATCTCTCGATGGGTACCTAAGCGAAACTAATCTGTTTTGCAGGTCAGTCATGTGTGGCATCTTGATTCGGGTTGCTCATCACACATGACTGGACAAAAATCACTCCTGAGCAACTACTCTGAAAGATATGGAGGAAATGTGAGGTTTAGGAACAATGCTTCTTCGCCCATACTCAGAATAGGAGATGTCATATGTGAGAGCGTCACAATCAGAAATGTGTCATTTGTAAAAGGACTGAAACACAACTTGCTTAGCATTGGCCAATTTTGTGATAATGGAATGGAGGTGAGATTCCATATCAGGAAATGTTGTGTGATGGATATGAGCGGGAAACCATTATTAAGGTGTCAGAGGAAAACCAATCTCTACACCATCGATCTTAAATCAGTTCGATCCCCCATATCCATTTGTCTCTTGTCCAAAGCATCTCAGGAACAAAACAATCTATGGCACAGTTGTCTCTCACACTTGAATCTACCTGCAATCTGTTCCCTGTCCTCCAAGAAGCTTGTGAAAGGAATGCCTGTATTGAAGAACTCTCCCAATCACCATTGTTCTGCTTGCCATTTGGGAAAGATGCGGAGCGCATCACATAAGTCAAAGCAATTTCCATTCTCATATCATCCCCTAGAGCCACTTCATATGGATCTATGTGGTCCGATGCATGTTCAAAGCATCAATGGATGCAAATATACTTTGGTAATTGTGGATGACTACTCACGCTACACATGGACCAAGTTTTTGTGATCCAAGGACGAAACTCCAAATCTGATCATGATATTCATCATGACCATACAGAACTACTTGCAGCAGAATGTGAAAATAACTAGAACTGACAATGGGAAGGAGTTCAAAAACAAGGAGTTGGCCGATTTCTACGAAGCTCAGGGGATTACACAACAGTTCTCTACAGCTAAAACACCACAACAGAACAGTGTAGTAGAAAGACGGAACAGGACCCTTGTGGAAGCAGTCAGAACTATGATGATATAGTCAAAGCTTCCTCACTTCATGTGGGTTGAAGCTATCAATACGGCTTACTTTACCCAGAACAGGATTATGATCCACAAAAGATTTGACAAGACCCCCTACGAGATAGTGTTCAAGCGACTCCCAAACATCGCCTTCTTTCGTGTATTCGGCTGCAAATGCTACATTATGAACGATAGGGATGCAAGGGGGAAGCTTGATCCAAAAGCAAACGAAGGAATCTTTATTGTGTATTCTACCAACTCAAAGACATACACGGTGTACTTGAAAGATAGAAGAACTGTCATGGAGAGCGTCAATGTGAGCTTCTATGAAATGGCGGACATGGCCTCTGAGCATTTCCAATTTGAACCAACAATATCTGAAGAAAACAAGACTCAGTCATCTTCTAAAATGGGAGAACAGGAAGGGAGAAAAGATCGGATGAGCACGTGATACTAGACTCTCTATTTGATCACTTCTATAGTCAGCCACGTGCATCACCAGCTACAACTGCTATCAATCTCAACCCTACCTGTTGCCTGCTCCCACAACAGCAGAAATACACACTCATGTTCAAAATGATGATGAGCACTCACATGAACAACCTCAATCTGATCCACCTACCCCTCAAAGCGAACAACCAGAGCAATCTGCGGCACAAGAAATTCCTGAGACATAACAAAGCAATGAGTATATTGATCCTGATCAATCAATCATAACACCACTACCTCTCCCTCATGAGAGAAGGTGGACGAAAGCACATCTTCCAGAGCTGATAATTGGTGATCCATCAAGAGGAGTTAGTACCAGAGCCGCATCAGTCAATGAGTGCTTATATTCATGTTTTCTGAGTCAGAAGGAACCTACAAAAATGACTGTAGCATTGGCTGACCCGGACTGGATAGTAGCGATGCAAGAGGAGATGAACCAGTTTGAAAGATTGAAAGTGTGGACCCGGTGCCAAAGCCGTACAGAAAAACCATTATCGGCACCAAATGGGTATTCAAAAATAAAAAAGACGAACACGGTGTGATAATAAAGAACAAGGCCCGCCTGGTAGCAAATGGGTACAATCAACAAGAAGGGATTGATTATGACGAGACCTTTGCACCAGTGGCGAGAATTGAGGTCATAAGATTGTTCCTTGCATACGCTGCTCACAAAAGCTTCAATGTATAACAAATGGATGTCAAGACTGTGTTTGTCAATGGTGATCTGAAAGAAGAAGTTTTTGTTGCACAACCAGAAGGCTTTGTGGGTCCTGAACGCCCCAATCATGTATATAAGCTGAGAAAAACCTTGTATGGATGGAAACAGGCATCAAGGGCCTCTTACGAAGCATTATCAGATTTTCTTGTGGAATCAGGCTTCTCGAAGGGAAAGATTGACCCAACTCTCTTCATCAAACGACACAAGGGTGACATCATTCTGATACAGATTTATGTGGACGATATCATTTTTGCCTCGTCAAATTCAAATTTCTGTCAAAAATTCAGCAGTCTGATGCGTACAAAGTTTGAAATGAGTATGATGGGAGAGTTGAACTTCTTTCTCGAGCTTCAGATCAAGCAAATGCCGGACGGAATATTCATGAACCAGTTTAAGTACATCCACGACATGCTCAAGCGCTTCAAAATGGACAACAAGTCAACGATGATAACCCCCATGTCTCCCTCCCAAAAGCTCGACTCGGACCCTTCCAGGAAACCAGTCGACGCTACTATTTATCGGGCTATCTTTGGATCCTTGTTGTACCTCACATCTAGCATATCAGATATTGTCTTTGCAATCTGTCTATGTGCACGCTTTCAAGCAAATCCTTAGGAATCACATCTGAATGCAGTGAAAAGAATACTGATATAACTGAAAGGAACAGCTAATATGGGCCTTTGGTATCCTAAAGAATTGGGTTTGACCTAGTGGGATACTCAGATGCTGATTTTGCGGGTTGCAAACTGGACAGGAAGAGTACATCCGGCGGTGCCTAATTTCTCGGTGAAAAGTTGGTGTGTGTTGGTCCTCTAAAAAGCAGATTTGTGTGTCCACTTCTATAGCTGAGGCAGAATATGTCGTGGCCGCAGCTGTTCACAAATATTTTGGATGAGGACCCAGCTGAAAGATTACGGGTTCACATTCTCACACATTCCGATCTACAGCGACTCTCAAAGTGCAATCGCCATCACATTTAATCATGTCCATCACTCACGGACGAAGCATATTGACCTCAGATATCATTTCATCAAGGATCACGTTGAAAAGGGCACCGTGGACATGTACTTTGTGTCCACGGAATTGCAATTGGCTGATATATTCACAAAAGCCCTGGATGATCAGAGATTCAATTTTCTGATCTCTAAGCTGGGGATGCTGAACCTAAACGATTGAGTAACTCTGAACTGTGTGTGTGCATGTGCTTTCATTTTTTTTCTTCATAAACCTTTTTCAAAATTTGCATTTTTTTAATTTTTCTTTGCATCACATTTTTTTATTTTTCTCATGCATCATTTTTTATTGGGAAAAGGGGCAAATAAGGCCACGTACTAACACAAAAAGTTCAAATAATGCCTTATTTATGAGGCTCTGTCCGGCCTTCGCCATTTGGGTTGGTTCTCGCTGGAATTTTTTGATGAATGTTTTTGAGCATCTTATTCGGTAAGTCTAGTTTACTCATACCAAATTTAAGCTAAAACTTCAATCGGGAAGCCATTCAAATGAATTCTTGAAGATAATTGCGTAGTTAAAAGCGCAGTTATCTTCAAGAATTCATTTGAATGCCTTATAGATTAAATTTTTATCTGAAATTCGGTATGAGTAAACTAGACTTAATGAATAAGATGGTCAAAAAAATTCATCAAAAACTTCCACCTAAAACCACCCCAAATGGCGATGGCCGGACAGAGCCTCATAAATAAGGCCTTATTTGATCTTTTTTGGTTAGTACGTGGCCTTATTTGCCCCTTTTCCCTTTTTTATTTTATTTTCTTTTTCAAAATTTTGCACAAATAAAGGTGGAGCTTTTCTGAATTATGCTCAAAATGAAGGGGAGTTCATAAATATTCATTTTAAAAAAAAGGGGGGGGGGAGCACGAATTGAGGGGAGTTTCTAAAAGTATTCATTGTCAAAAGAGCAAATGTTGAGGGGGAGCAATTTGAAAATTGAAAACAGATAAGTCTTGGCCCGTTAAGTTTTAAAGTTCCCGGGCCTAGCCTGTTTAATCCCAAAATCACGCATCTCTTTCTCCACTTCCCTCAAACTTTCGAAACTCTCCACCTCCCTCAAAATCTCGCATCAAAATCTCGCATCTTCCTCCCCTTTCTCCTTCAAGATTTTTCATCGCCTCCTTCAAAGGGTAAAACTTCTTTTTCTTGTTCTCTATGATTTATATGATTCACAGGTCTCCCATGACAAACATGTTCAACGAAGAAGACGAACAGGTAGCGAAACAGCCTCGTGCGCGATTTCAGGCTATGCGCAATTTTAAGCTATGCGCGATTTAGCCTGATGCGCGTATCAGCCTGGTGCGTAATTTCAGCTTGTGCGCAATTTCAGCTGGTGCGCGATTTTAGCCTGTGCGCGATTTCAGGCTGCGACATTTGCCATGCGTGAATGGCAATGCGCAATAGGCCATGCGCGATACCGTCCTCATGTGCCATTTGATATATGTGCATTTTTGAGCCTACGCTCAAAATAAAGGTTTTGGGCCACAAATTCGTTTTAAGTTCGGCCCAAAATTCAAAACAAATGTGATAAAAATTGTTTAAGATGGGCCCAAATAAAAAGAAACTCAATATCAAAATTATTCTTATAAAAAACCACAAATAAAGAGCCTAAATAAGAACCTAAGTTGTGGGCTTAGAATTTTTTTTGATCAAATGCTCTAATCTGTTTACCATTTTCAGATCGAAATGGCAGCCGTTCCCAAAATCAATCAGATCTACCCTGGGTGAACTGGTACCCCATCAAGGAGAACAACCCCAAGCTAGACACAAAGGTGTTCTCATGCCAGGACGAAGTTGTCATCGCCATTCTGAAAGGCCACGAACTGTGGAAGGCCTTAAGTGATTCAGCGAAAATCCCACAGGTGTATCTTCAACAATTTCGGGGAACACTTAACAAAGGCAAAGACGACAACAACAATGAGATAGATGACGTGCTAACCGCCACTATCAAGGACACCGAGATCACAATCACCAAAGAGTTGTTGCACCGAGCACTACAAATCCCAGAAGAGGAACACTATGATGAGCTTGCAACTGAGCCATAAATGATGGCAGACATGATAAAACTGGGCCATGCAGAACCAATCAAGCTCATTTCTGATGTTACACCTGGACGCCTACCAAGACCATGGAGGACAATGCTAGCTACTCTGAACAGATGTTGTACTGCCAAACACACTGGCTTCGACAAGTGCACCATCTACCTTTTGACCATCTTCCACGGTGTAGCATTCATGAAGAATTATGACTACGTCTCTCTGATTTGGGACGACATTTTTGAGCTAGTCAGGAAGAGGACGAAGACGGGCCAGATCAAACATCTACCTTATATGAGATGGTTCTCCCTGATCATACGATATCTCTCCTGAACCACACCATCCATCCACCGGAGACTCTCAAAGGAGAACGTCCACATTCCATCCGTTCAATGCTCAAGAAGATACCTGACGATACCACATTGGTACCCATGACAATATCAGTGCCTCTTTTGCAGTTAGTCGACCCGAATGATTCATCTGTCAGACACTACTACGAGGAGAACAACATTATACTCCCTATGGCTCAGATAATCCCCCCGAGCCTACCCCTGGGAGTCAGCCAGGAGACAGTGAGGGTCCTGAGAGTTCAACCCAGCCACAGAGACCAGTGGCAAGTTGGCCCCATGATGATCAGACTACGTCTGCTGAGGGCCACACCCGTGCTGAAGAGACTTCCCATGATTCGCCGAGCATAGCCACTACACAAGACGCCGACGATGAGGGCTCTGGGAGCAAGGCTAATAAGAGCGACAACGACGAAGGTGATGAGGATGACGATGACGCGAATGATAATGCAAGAAAAGCCAAGAAAGCCCCCGTACAAAAACGCCGACTCATTATCAGGCTTTCTCGGGCTACAAACAAAGAGGAGTCTCATCAGATAAAGAACACTGAAGGAGAAAGCATCAATGAGACTCGCTCTAAAGTACGTCATGACAACCCCTCCTCATCATCCATTCCTACGCAAGGAGAGCAAACAGCCAACAAAATTGCTGAAGAAATAGCCCTTTTTGATAGTTGTTCTGACCTAGAAGAAATAAACCGGGCTAACCCCATAGGAGCAGAGAGTGATATTTTCAGTTTACGGGTAGAAGACGCAGCATCAAGCCCAAATGTGCATGCACAAGCCCCACCTAGCCACTCTGCTGCCTCCCAACAGGTAGTAGTTTCACAAATAGGGGATACTATAACCACATCTCTGCCTCCTTACGACGCATTTGAGGAATTATATAGTGGTCTATCGCCCCGGGCCACTACCTCTCCTTCAACCACGTTGAGTCTAGGTGTCACACTCCCTACATTTTCAAAATTTTCTAGGACACATACACTTATCACACCACCGCACTCTGCAGGTTCACTTTTCCTGTCAACAACGATCGGAGATACGTCAATGATGATTGGAAGTCCTGGTGCTCAACAGATAACTCAATCATTATC
Organism: Cuscuta europaea; assembly: GCA_945859875.1. Classification (NCBI taxonomy): domain Eukaryota; kingdom Viridiplantae; phylum Streptophyta; class Magnoliopsida; order Solanales; family Convolvulaceae; genus Cuscuta; species Cuscuta europaea. The sequence continues at coordinate 1,619,602 of CAMAPE010000051.1, read as the reverse complement.
TGCAGGCCACACATCCGTAATCTTTACTGATGCTGTAACAACGGTTACTACCCCTGTAACCGGACACCCTGAACCCACTGACCTCTCAATCATTCTGTAGCGTTTCATGGATTCCACCATTAAACCATGGGTGCATGAAGCAATATCCGCTCGGGTACAGGAATTCAGGAACACCTCGGCGCTTCAAAATGATATTATCCAACCATAACCATCCACCTCCCACTCCCACCAGCAACTCACCCCAATACTTACCCTTCAAACATCTGAACCCTTGACCACACAACCTCCAACACCTACCACCTCAAGGGGAACCCAAGATACAGAACGTGTGTCCTCCCCTACAACGACCACACCTTACCCTAATCCTTACACTATTCATTTCGAGGAACTCGAATCCATTATGCTAGCAAGAATTCTAGCAACCGAAGAAGGCAACTGAACCCTTAGACAACAAGTCCTTCTTCGTGTATTCTTGGAAACCGATAGCACATGTCGTGACAGTCTCTGTGGTCACAAACGTTCACATGAGGACCTGGATGATTCGGATCTTCATGAGGGGGAGAACAAGAGGCAACAGACACTCGAGCATGGAGCATCAACCAGCCAACAACCTGCACAAGAACCCCAACCTGAATCCTCAAACAACCAGCCCCCATCCTCCACTCAACCCAACAGCCAAGCCATTAACCTACATATTTCTAACATGGTCGAGCTAGACAAAACACTTTGAGGCATGTCTCTCAGAGATATTGACCGAGGATGGAGTGGAAGTCCTGAAGTTACTACTTCAATTTGGGTACACCATTCTATTCAAGCCATCAATAAGAACCTAGTTCTAGATTGATGACAACGGGCTATCCTTGTGATCCTGGCTCTACCTCTCACAGGTCAACACAGCAGAAGGCTCCCTCTGAAGAACAAAGACCGTCCGTATATGAGCAACTAGAAGACATCGTTCTTGATGAAAGATGGAACGAAGAATGGACAGAATGGGACAACATCAGACAAGCAGTCGAGCAATATGAAATGCAAAGAGGAGTCTACATCAGAGTCCTGCTGAAAAAGTGTGCTAAAGATCTAATTGGGCTTGAGGAAGATGAACTCAAGGAAGGGGAGGACTACAACAAAACTCCAGCAGAGCTACCCTCCGTTATCAGAAGAACAGGAGCGCTCTTGCACAGAAAGCATATATGGAGAACATCAACATCACCGCCCCTTCCAAGAGGAAATCAGAAAGCATATATGGAGAAAGCCTGACAAGATCGAGAGACTTGATGAACTTAAATTCCGAAGTCTTACCCATATAAAGGGTAGACAAGTCGGCGGACATCTTCATATGCTATGTCATTGATCAACAGGCACGCAACGTGAGATTCTGGAACATGATCTGAAAACAAGCAAATGCCCCATCTGGGATATTCTGAAAGTGTCCAGAGGAAATCATCACGGAATAAGATATTCGATTTATCGATTGCAGAGAACTGATGGCACAAAGTTCACCTATCAGGAGAATGACTTCTTTCTACTCAAGATGGACGACATCTACCAAATGTCCATAGCCTACAGGAACCTATCAATCAGAAAGAATAAAGTCCTCAAAGAAGAATATGATGCAATAAGACACTTCATGCTGAGGCAAGTCAGAGTTCACGCCACTCATGATCTTCAAATGGCCCTCGAGAACAACATTCCCAAGACAAATCTCACTAAGCCAATCTTATACAGACCGGAGCTCGAAGAGTTTCCACCTTACACCATTTTTGAAGATCCGGTCTTGATAATCTATCTCAATCATGAAGAGAAGAAACGCATTCGGTGGAGAGATGAGATTGTCAAATATTGTGACGGGACTCTGAAGGTCATTAGAGATAAATTGCTTCCGCTCAAATCTGATATGGAACGAAGACTTGCTGATGCCTCTGAAGCTGAAATAAAGGAATTCGACAGAATAACCGCGGTGCTAAAGGCAATTAATGAAAGGCTCGAAAAGAGGAGAATGTTGCACCAGTATGAACACGCCCTAGCATTGCGGAAGAACTACTACAAAAGGCAAAGGAAAGAATAAGAGCTGACATGGACATTGGATCACAAAGGGGGATATTCTTAGAGATATTATTTGTATTGTGATCCATGTAATTTATCTAGACTTTAAGTAGAGTTTATTAAATAGGCTTAATATGGTAAAGGCTCATATATCTAAAAGGGAATGGGCCACCTAGGAAAAGGAGCCCAATCATATGTAAACCTATCCATTCTCTAAAGACTATATATATGCCATTTAGAGAATGAATAGGTTAAGCTTTTCATTCCCTCATATTCCCTGCGCATAGATAGCCTAGCCTACAGAAGTTTTACGCTAACATTTCCTCATCCTTCTTTAAACTTCCTAGAATCAATGGAAAGCTTCTTCTACATCCATTCATATCCATCTTCATACATTGTAGTGTAGAATACAGGGCCCAACACCACCATCTGAAACAATCCTTACCAAGTCACAATTCGTTCACTGATTCAAGCAGCAGCCCACCCTCTCAAAACCGCTTCCAAGGCTACTAACCATTGTTATCATCAAAGACATGTTTTCCGGTGCATTCAAGCGAGCAGAGATCAAGGACTTTCACACTAACCCAGATTAACCGAAGGGGTTTCTGGTCGTCAGAAGACCCTTTATTGTAAACCAAATCAGTCGAGCGGCCACCTAACTCCCCCATCTATCACTCCCAAAGAACCAAATCTCACAGAACCCAAATGAAACCCAAAACACGAACAATCGTCTGGCGAGGTAAGGTGACCGACCATTATTGAGCCGTAGAGGTGTTTTTCCGATGACCTTTGACTTCCAACGATCGAGGACTTAGCCTAATCTTCACCACCATGTCAACCAACAACTCCATGATTCCTCTATGGTTCACATCTGCAGGCTTCGAACCTCAACCTTCTAATATCAAACCTCTATGCCCGACCCGTTCACCTCCGTTACACCCCCCCCAAAGCTAGTATCTGACGTTATTAACTGTCGGAGGTGGTTGCTCAGCACATTCCGGTGAGATCTTCATCCATTGGACAAGTTCCAGTAACACCAAGCTCCATAAAACCATTAGAGACTTGCTGAAACAATGTGCTGCTGACCTGATCGGATTAGAAAAAGGAAAACTCGTGGAAAGGGAAGACTATAACAAAACTCCAACCGGGCTACCCACGGTCATGAGAATGACATGAACTCTTCCTCCAAAGAATGAGAAGCCTTGGGAGAACATTACTATCACTACCCCCTTTCAAGAGGATATCGGGAAGCGCGTCTGGAGAAAGCCCGACAAAATCAAAGCGATGGACGAGCTAAAAGCCTGAGACCTTACCCATATGAAAGGTAAGGACATTGGCGGCCATCTCCACATGCTAAGCCACCGATCAATGGGAAGCAGCTTGAGATCCTGAAGCAAGACATAACAACATGCACACATCCTATATGGAACATTCTGAAAGTGTCCAAGGAATATCACAACGGACTCAGCTACTCAATCTATCGACTGCAAAGAACTAATGGCACGTAGTTCACCTGTCAGAAGAATGACTTCTTTCTACTCAAAATGGACGATATCTATCAGATATCCATGGCCTACAAGAACCTGTCAATCTGGAAGAATAAAGTTATCAAAGAAGGATATGAAGCAATAAGACGATTCATGTTGAGGCAAATCAGAGTTCACGCCACTCATGATCTACAGATGGCCCTCGATAACAACATTCCTAAGGCTAATCTCACCAAGCCTTTGCTATACGGACCTGAGCTTGAGAAGTATCCACCTTTCTTCATTTTTGACAGGCCGATCACGATAGTATACCTCAACCATGAAGGAAAGAAGCGCTTAATGAAAATGGATGAGATTGCCAAGTATTGTGATGGGACACTGAAGATCATAAGAGACAAATTGTTTTTGCTAAAATCTGATATTGAACGAAGACTTGTTGACGCCTCTGAATATGAACTGAAGGAGTTTGACAGAATAAATACAATGTAAGGAGCAATCAATGAACTACTCGAAAAGAGGAGAATGCTACGCCAATACGAGCACACACTAACACTGCGTAAGAACTACTACAAGAGGCAGAAAAATGAATAAGAGCTGATAAAGGACATCAGATCACAAAGGGGGAGAATGTTAGAGATATTTTATATTGTGATCAATGTAATAATTATAGGCCTCCTGTTGTATTTTAATAATGGGTAGAATAGCCTAAATTAGCTAAGTGTGCAAATGTGGAATATGGCCCTCTTTTATTTGAGAGCCCAATCATTATGACCTACCCATTCCCAAAGGTTATAAATATGTCTTTAATGGAATGGAGTAGGTAAGCTTTTCCAGAAATATTCCCACCTCCACAGAAGAGAAAATCCCCACGGAAGTTTTACGCTAACATTCCCTATCATTCTGTAAACTTCTTCTCCCTCAATGGAAAGCTTCATTCACCCATTTTGAGCTCCATTTCCATATATTTCTAGTGTAGAAACAGGGACCCAACACTTTGTTACAACTCAAGAACCTCCCCCATTTGTTCGCAACAAGCATCATTTTCATCATCATTAGTATAGAAATCACTCATGTACCTGTCCTCATGTTCTGTTTCTGGAACATAAGTCTCATCTTCCACGATGTTGGTTTCATACACCGAGCTAACGTCCCCATCACTCACTGTTTGGTCTTGACGGCCCCCACGGCCACCATGACTTCCTCTTCTCCCCCTAGACACCCGGGATGCGGCCCGGCTAGCCCCAACGGAGACTCCAGCAGCTTGTCCCCTAGGGTTGTTCCTCGTTGCCATGAATCTACCCTTCATTTCTGAAATAAAGTTTGGACGAGTCGTTAGACTCCTATAAATGCCGATTTACGAAAAGTACTATAGACACTCATTGGCGCAAATCGCCGTCATACGATTCGTTAAGGGTACCATCTTAACAACTAGAGATATTGCAACTTGAGTAACAATAGTTCTATAAGTATCAAAATTCATTGCTCATGGTTTTCAAAAAAATCTTTTGTAAAAACACTTGTGAGAGGTTGATTACATAGTTTAGAAACTGAGATAGCCCTGATACCACTTAATTGTCACGCCCTAGACCGCATCTAAGTGTGTGTACAATCATTGTACAGTCAAGTGACGTCACCCGCAAGTCAACCTCACTTAATTGTACGAGGCGTCCGTGAACATAGTTCATACCATACTCAGTAAGTAAACATACATAACAACATCACATTGAAACCAATGAATAGCGGAAATATTCAACAGTAAATCATGGGCCACATCCAGCCAAAACATGGTCTCGCAAGTCAAAAATAGTTTATAGTAGTTCAAATATCCATATATGAGCAAGTGTTTGTAGTTTTTAAAGATAATAAGGAAGCACGAACAACGTCTTCCTTGATGTGACTTCACTGATTGAAAGTTAAGGTAGCAAGCTCTAGCTTCAACTTGAAAATGGTGGGGCCCCCGAAGGGGCCAGTACACGAATAATGGCGAGAAGCAGGCTAACTGTAGAATAACTAATGTTTCAAGTATAAGACCCAAACATAGGGTGATACATATACTTATATTCTTCCCCTAGTCTTGAAATGCATATCATTATATATACTTGGAAAATACCCGGTCCGTAGACCATTGTTTATTTGGGAAATATTAGTAGTCAAGTCCTTGACTTAAAATCCCAACCCACCCAAATACCTATGAGTGTATAGGAATCCTCCGGGTCCAATCAAGTATCTTAAGGACACCGCCCGATCCTGAATTACTAAACTGTAATCTATGAGTTTTGAAGACAGTCCAGTCCCTAGGTGCTCCACCAATTATATTTCATGTTTTGAGGACACCGCCCGGTCCTCGGGTACTCCACCCGTTATATTCCGAGTTTTGAGGACACCGCTCGGCCCTTGGGTACTCCATCCGTATAAATGAGTTTTGAGGACACTGCCCGACCCTTAGGTTCTCCACCTGAACCTATGAGTTTTGAGGACACTGTCTGACCCTTGGGTACTCCACCTGAACCTATGATCTACCATATACCTTACCCGACTATGGTCTATATCATAATCACTAATCAAGACTAAGCCAAGTCTTATAGCCTAAGCACAACCATTCATGCAAAACCATGCAAATAAACCAATTCTGATCAAGCAGGACCCAACCGGCACCGTTTCAGCATATAACCGGCTCCGGTTCATATTTATTTCATTTTATTGGGTTGCCCCATACTCAAACCGGCACTGGTTATAGCCTAAACCGGCACCGGTTGCTTGTCTAGCAATCGGTCAACGCTCCGTTGACTGCCCGAACCTACTCCGATTGATCCTAAACTTAACCACAAAGTGTATTAAGTCTTAAACAATTATTATATGCCATTTTGGCAACTCAAACATCACATATGTTTTTATAAATATTTTTATATCATTTTCATGCATATCTTTATAGCTTATTGCACATGAGCCTAATCACCTTGAATTATCACATGCTTAAACTCTTTTAAACATCATTATGAACACATATAACATTTACTTAGGTAATCTCATACTTAACCCAAGAATGATAAGACATTAAGACGTCCACTCACCTTGAATGAGTTTTAAGAAGTTCTACCCTTCTCGGTTGAACTCCGGTGAAACTCTGGCGAGCTTTGAAGAACTCCAGCAATACCTTCGGTGACTCTTTCAACTTCATTAAAAGCACTAGGAACTCCTTAGACAAGTTCCTAACAAGGTTTTAACATCTGAAAACCCATATTAATACAAATAACCTCTAAAAGACTATTTTCCGGTGAACCGGTCACCTTGGCTTCTAAGACTATTCTTGGAATTAGAAGTAACTTCCAAAACCTTATTCTACCTTTCCAAACATGTAGAACAATCATGTATGTCCTTGATATGATATATTGGTCATATGATATTCAATGAGAAAAGAAATGGAGCTTAAGAGGTCATTACCTTGATTCTTAGGGTTTTGTCCTCTTTTCCTACTCTATCTTCTATCTTAGACCTCCCTTGAGCTTGAAATTTCTTCTATCAATGAAGAAGATGAATTGCAGAGATTTTACCTCCTTCTTTGAGAATGTTGGTCGAAATGATGGAAAGGAAAGAGGTAGGGAGAGCTCCTATTTGTCTTGCTTTGACAATAATGTGTGGGAGTGAGGTCCACACCTATGGTGCTCTCAATTCTTTCAATTCAACCCACACTTCATCATGTTGTGTGGCCATCTCATGCCTAATGTGAGACTTAAAAACGTGGGGGCACTCATGTTGGAGGTCATCCCCTTATGTCCCGGTGTGTACATTCGGGCCTGAAAGCTGTATTTTTCGGACTATTTTAATTGTATTTTATTTTATCGGGCAAATAAACTATAGATCATCCTCGCAATCACTATGGGCCTATAGGATGAATATATATTCCCCAACTTTAATTTAGAAGTCCCCAAAATTTATTATGGGCTGTTATTTGTCAAATTATCAATACCGGTAATTGGGCCTCGTTTGACCAACCGGCCAACAGTCCAACACTATGCCTTTTCTATAGCCTAAATTGAATATAGATCATCATATAATTATTATCTAGACAACGATGAATATAATATGTAGTCCCGGTATATCGGGTGGTCCCCACTCTCGGTGTGGGTCCCACGTGCATTTTATTAATCACGCAAAACAAATAACAAAAATGTACAACCTTGTCAATTCAATAACCATTATAAAGGTTCAATTACATAATTTGGTGAAAATTAAATATACTTGGGGATGGTGTTACAGAATCGGTATTTAATTACACGAATCTGCAACAAATTATGGTATAGAAAAATAAATAATATGTATATTATTGCATCAAAAACATATACTTTATAATCCAAGCTAATCATCTAAAACACTTGCAACCCAAACTAATTATTAATCATATTGGGCTTAATTGAAAGATCATATATATTCACAAACGATCCGAACTTGAGTTGCAACCAAGCAATTCCAACAACCCATTAATTTGAAGTATATAAACCATAGATGTTAGGGTTTGTCATCACCGATTGCATTTCCTCAAGCCATACTCTCACCCTATACTCTCTCATCCTCCTTTCTTCTTCTTTTTATTTATGTTGTGTAATAAATCATGTTCTATTCAGCTTCTCGATTGCATTTCCTTTAGTTATCACCTATCTTCAAATTACTATAATCTAATCCAATAAATTAGTATATCTGCACCTTCACTCTAGCCCCCCTCCCAATCCGATCGAATCCAAATGGTCATCATGAATCTTGAAACCGGGGATTTCTCTAACGATTTCGTAGTATTTACTTTGAAGATAAAGTGTTCAGATAAGTGATATATAAAGAAGTGTGTGTGTGTGTGTGTGTGTGTATATATATATAAGGTATATATGAAATTCTCATTCCATTATGTCCTGTTATATTTGTGATTCTACTGATATGCCTAAGCAAGTTAGTGTGATCTTAAGAAGGGTCATATTCAGTTAATCTTCATTTAAGAAGGGAAGAGTGTAGCGAATGAGGTGTTTTTTTTTATCTTTTTCTGAGATTTGAATATTTCCGTCCTATAGATTAGGTTAAATATTTTTCAACATCAATTGAGTAGAGGCACATTCTTAGTATTAAAAAAAATAAATACTTTTAATTGTTTGCCAATTCTTTCCATCTTTCAACATTGTTTTATCAACTCAAAGATTTTCAAAAGGGAAGCATTCAAATTAACTACACTGACTCTGATGATGTAACTGTGAAATTAGGTATGTTTATCCTTTTTTAAGCGTGGATACGAAAATTATGTAGATCTATTTCAAATATTATACTACTAGTGTGTGTAATTCGTCAATAGGAATTTAAAAGAGAATTTAATTAACTATGAATAGAACTCTCAAAATGAGTCAAAGTCTGTAGGCAAGTCTATTTCATCCAATCTCATGCATTATGAGTTAAAGTTGTCATTGTTAACTGGATGAACTCACCATTCTGTATGTCAAGCTGCACGGGTTGTAGGTTAAGTAGGTTGGCCGATGTAGGTTGTGAGTTGGCCAATATACAAACATTTAATTTTTCCTTTCATTATCTTCAATGTTGATCGTTTATTACCAAAATTGTTTTCAATTATACACTTATTTTTTTTCAACCTTTATTGAACTATAATAAATTACATCAACATATTTTATGTTGTAGTTGAAAATATTTTTTAAACAGTTAGTAGTCATTATTTACAAATGATTGCTAAATAGATCTCATTGGATCTTTATTTTTGTATAATGAGTGCTTTTTCTATATACCATTTAATAGTCATCAAATTTTAGTATAACATTTTTGTGTAGTTAGTATATTGATTTCTTATAGGAAAAATTGATTGTAATAATCCCAACTATTGGCGGCCCGCTCATAATAATTCCAACTATCGATTATTTCAGAATAAACCCAACTTTAGGGACCTTCCGCCAATAATGGTCCAACGTGACCGACTATAAATAAATTTCTATAGTTCTAAAGAGATATAGCAGGTAATCCCTATAAATAATCCCAAATTTTAATTTTTACGCTTAATTTCTATTAAAAATTTACTTGTTAGAGCAGGTAATATGCGGTTATGGACCATTATTGGTGGACGGTCAATATAGTTGGGATTATACAAAAATAATCAATAGTGGGGATTATTGTTAGCAGACCGGCAATAGTTGGAATTATTATTTTCAATTTTTCCTTTCTTATATAAAGAGAGAACTTAGATCAAATGCCAATGAGTTGAGAGAAATGAGAATGAACATGTAGCATTAGATTTGAGAATTATGTATTATGTGAAATAGAAAAGTGCACTAGATAAACCACAAAATTTGATGACATTTTTGTAAATAAATTCAATTTTTTGACCTTTTAAATTGTGAATTACTTTAACTATAAGTGTGCGCCTCCACTAAATATATGTGCATCATTTTAGATCATTCTTATTTCTCACGAATAGAAGTGTTCCTACGGGAACCAGACCATGCATATACTTCTGGGTAATTATTTTCAACGTCTTTTGTCATGCATATTTTTTACATTGATCTACATGGGAGCCTTTGAAACCCATATATTAGAAGATGTGACCCACCATTATGTAGTTATACTGATCTAAGTCATGAAAAGCATAACTCACCGCAGGTTGGGTAAGATCAGGAGTGGTAGCCCGTTTGACATCGTGAACATAAATTGCGAGGGATATATAAATAAATATGATATAAAATAGTGAATCTACATTTAGATATTGATTTGGTAGTAATAAATAGAAAAGTAATAAGTACTACATTTATCCTATTAAGATCGAGACAAAAATATTTTATGTGATTAATATTAAATTGGAAAAGAAGAGATTGTGTAAAAATGATTTAGAGTTACACAAATATTACAATATTTGGAGCTACACAAATCCAGTGATTCGAAGAAAAAGGAAATGTGTGAGAAAATCAATGAGTTGGAGGGACTAATAATTATCATATTTTGAAAAGAAATAAGAAAGAATTTTTAAAACTCAGAGTAAGGGAGCATATGAATGAGTTTATACAAAAAGAAGTAGAGAGAAATGATTTTTATTTTAAGAAAGACTAGGAATTTTTAAGGGGTAATTTGAGTTTGCAGCTCATTTTATTGTGCAAATTAGAGTTTGCACTCCATTTTTAAAAAACTTTGTTTTTGCACCCCAACCCCAAATGAAAAGACAAAATTGCCCCTCCATTAATAATTTTGTTGGCCTTCAACATATTCCTAATCGAGAGCATTTTTGTCTTTTCATATGGGGTTGGGGTGAAAAAACAAAGAATTTTAAAAATGGTGTGCAAAGTCCACTTTGGACAACAAAATGGGGTGCAAACTCAAATTACCCAAATTTTTAACTATTTTTTATTTTTGGGTATTTGTAATTTGTACTACCATCGAGTGCAAAATTTTACCTAACTATGTGTAGAATATTATGAAAAATATATAAATATATAAATTTATAAATAAATAAATAAATAAATACTACGTATATTGACGTGCACTCGTCGTTAGGTGCACTCAAAATAAATAATCAATACGACACAAACACGTAGTATAGTGTAGTAAGGTTCGTATCCACAGGGAAAGGAATACTTTTCTTTTATAATAGTAGTAACAAAAAGGGGGGTTTAGATTTGTTTGTTTTAACAACACTAAGATAAACAACCTATATGAGTTTAATGCAATGAGATGGGGACTTGGTCTTGCTTTTATCCACTTAATGAAATGTTCGTCGATCCCGGTTATATCTCTAACTATCTTCCTCTCGAATACTCAATCGAGGAGTATATCCAGTTCATCGAGGGTAGTTATTAATAACGAGATGCGTTCATTAATAAAACTTACTATCGAGTCAATATAGAACAAGCGCCGTATATTAACTTGATAGTAGCAATAAACTTAAGATGAAAACGATTGAGATTGATAACCTCAACACAAGCGGTTTATTGGTTTAATCAATATAATTAATTCCCCTTGGCATATTAACCATGAGATGCATGCATTAATATTCCAAGTTTACTACCGTTGAAAGAACCGGATTAATAACAAGCGTATTAACCGATTGATTCTAGTAATAATTAATATGAGAAACAATACTAGTTGATACTTTAAGTAATGTTTAAGATATTAACATGAAATATGAATAGGAATTAATCAATACTCAAGGAAGAATATTAAAATATATGAATCCTACTATGATTAATATCAAGATGTTAACTAATTGTCATCTTAGCAACACTCCCCAATATAATCATAGAGGAAGAAATAGCTATTACTATGATCAATGTCAAGATGTTAACTAATTGTCATCTTAGTAACACTCCCCAACTTTGATATAGAGATAGTATTTTGAAAGAAAGAATTAATATTCAAGGAAGAAGATTAAAGAAAATAACTCACAACTTACAAATTCATTAAGCTTCAAAGTAGCAAAACCAAGATGGAAGAGTTTAGCTCCTCATTTGGAGACTAAACATGATGAAAAATATAAAGAAAGAACTATTCTATACTGAGCTTAGATGTACAAAGGAATTGGATCCCTTTTTGTGAAGGAAAGGAGGTGTATTTATAGGTTTTTGGGATGAGATTCGGGTACTCGATCGGGTATATACATGGTACCCGATCGAGTATGTGTGTAACATCCGATTCGAGGCATACTCGACCGGTTTCAGGCTATTTTCTAAGTGTATACCCGATCGAGTATATATGAATACCCGGTCGAGTATGCTTAGAAAGTGATATTCGGGCTATACTCGACCGATCTTCGTTTGCAATTTAAAGGCATACCCGATCGAGTATATATGAATACCCGGTCGAGTATGCTTAGAAAGTGGTATTCGGGCTATACTCGACCGATCTTCGTTTGCAATTTAAAGGCATACCCGATCGGGTATGTCGGTCTACCCGATCGGGTATAGACATAGAATCGTGGCCAAAATCTTCCCTGCATGTTCCTTTGTCTTCGGATCTGATCCGATTTGAAGTTCCAACCTAATACCCGATCGAGTATAGCTAATACTCGACCGAGTATAGACCAAAATTCAGGATCTTCTTTTGTCTTTGAACTTTTGTACCTTCTCTTCACTTTTTGGGTTCACCAACTGTACTTTGGGTGACCAAAACCTGCTTAAGCTCAGAAAATGTCTAATCTAACCTATTTACAAGAATTTAACAATCTAATCTATTACACCAAAAGTGTGTAATTTCCAAAGTAAAAGTCAAGCAAAACTAATTAAAAACATAAACATAGAAATGGAAATTACGAACGTATCATATATATATTACACGTATTGTTTAAAACAACATATGAAAATAAAAGATGATATGATATTATACACACAAAGTATATTGAAATACATACGAGTGGATTTTTTGAAGTTGAATAGCGTTTCCCTTATTATGTTGCCACATGTCACAACCACCGAAAGGGATTGATGCTAGGGTCTAATAATCAGCTTTATGCCTTTAGGAAGGATGATTACAAGGATTGGGTTCAACAACCTACGTTTGATTCAGCTTCTTCTTCTTCTTCTTCTTCTTCTTCTTCTTCTTCTTCTTCTTCTTCTTCAGAGTTTGGCATTTTTATTGAAAGCAAAAAATTTCTTTTTAGTTGCTTTGACAAATCTGTTCGTATTTCTGAGGTCAAATCGGGTTTTATTTCTTTCAATTATGTTTGATATGAATAATTCACTATGGCTGAGGGATTCCATTCTAAAAATTTCTTTGGATAATTGGGTGAATTCCAGATTCGAGTTTGGCAAATTTATAATTCTCTTCGATTCAAATTCTTACGGTGGTTTTATTCGGGTCGTTGACAAAGGGGTTGACTCTATTTTTGTACCTGAAGGAAGACATGGATCAGGTTTCAGGGATTTCTTGGCAGGATTATTTAGAGCCATTAATTTGTTGAAAGGTTTTTCAGAGCCAATGAAAATTGTACCAGATTTATTGTTGGGTCTTGTTAGGGTTGGTAACAATAACGATTTTTCGATCTCTGGGATTCTTTTTCAGGCTGATATTGAGGGTTTTTCTCCTTCTCAATCAATGTGGATATGCCTTCATCAACTTATTTGATTTCTTCTTTTAATGCATCGAGGGAATTAACTACATGCTGCAAGAAAAACTTGAAAGAAAATGAAGATGTTTTTCCTAAGCGGAAGGCTGTGGGTAAGAAGACTATTATTTCATATCCTTCTCTCCAGGATCTTATCACTCAATTCAAGACAGATCAGGTGAGTTTAGACAAAATGATGAAACCTCAGACTTTGGCTCAGAGTATTGCTCTTTCTACATCTACGTCTTCAGTGACTTCTGTGGCTTTAGTTCAAAAAGATTTAATTGAGCTCATTGAAGATTGTTCTTTTACTCTAGTTATTTCTCGGCGTAACCAGAAAAAACCTGCTATTCAGGCTTCCTCTATACAAACTAGGTCAAAGTTGTGCTTGAAATCTTAACCTTTAGCTTAGTTTGCTTTCCTTAGCTTAACTTATTCTTCTTTGTTGCTTTAGCTTTGATATTTCATTGGCGCATGTATTGCGATCAATCTTTTTTAATAAATTTGGTTTCTTTATAAAAAAAATGTTGCAACGTGTCACTTTTTCTTATAAAGGATGTTGTCACATGTCAAGAATTCCTCCAAAGAATTCTCCAAAGGTTTGCTTTATTATATTATAGAGATCATCTGTTCTTTAATAGTTGTAACACTTTGACTTTCATGTTTGCCAACGCATAACTTTGATTGTAACTATGTTTTAATCGTGGAAATTTAATAACATTTTAAAAATTATAAAAAATTAATATTTTGGAAATTCACATTAATAGGAATTTAATAACATTTTATGCATAATAATTTGTTTTTATATATTAGTAGAAAATCATGATCAAAGTAAGGTGTGTGAATAGTGCAAAAAAACTAATGTTGCAACCATTAAAGAACGGATGAAGTATAAAACAAATCAACATGAATGTGAAAATTTTAAATTATAAAAAATGATTTTAAACTTATTTATTGGTGATTTTAGTGTCACCAATCATTTTATGTAATTGGAAATGACATGAGCATTCATAGGGTTTGAAAATAAGATCTAATGCAAGGTAGAAGATGCAGAATGCACACTTGTATACAAAAGTGGAACTTGCAGTAGAACAAATATGTGGTTCTGTACCCAGGTCCACACGGTTTTAGACAATTATGTGTAGTTCTCTAGAAAGTATCGCAGTTCCCAGAAAATGTTTTTAATTGCTTGCAACAGTTCATTACGTTTACCGGCTATCTTTAAATTACCTGATGAGTTAGATGTTCTACATAACAAACCTCAATTGAACCTGAGGATTAGAAGAAAGTAGATACGTTAGTTGTGTTTTTGAAAAGTTTTATCTTATAACTCATCATGTTTTGGGTTCTGTTTATGTGACGAGTATCAAAGGGTTGTTTGAGATTTCTTCTATATGTGATATGTTGAATAAATAAGAGAAAAATGTTGATGTTGATTTTTCGTGATGTGGCCATTTCAGAACAAATAATGAAAAGTATTGGGAGAAGGTGAATAAAATGAATAAGAGAATTTATGTTGCTGCAATTTTTTATCTACATTGTAAAATGGTAGTTCCTCCATCATTTGCAATGGAGCCAAAGATTCATTATTTTTTGGCTTGAGATAATGATGGAATAAAGTAAAATGGCTCACTAAACTGTCTGCGCTTCTTTGTTATGCAGCAGCAGTCAGTCCATGCAATTTTGGATGCGTTTTTTACTATGGGTCATCCGGAAACAATCTCTCTATGCTTTAATACAGAGGTAAGACTGCGTACATCCGACCCCCCTTATCCTACCGTAGGTGGGAGCCTTTGTGGCACTGGGGTAAATGAAAATAATGAAATGAAGATTGTAAAATGGTAGTTGTTGAAATCACCTTTATGTATAAGGAAAAATGCACTTTTGGTCCATGAAATAGTCATCATATTGAAATTTCATACCCGTATTTTCGAGATTATAAATGTGACCCATCAATTGTCCAAATTGTTGTAAATGTAGTCCTTTGAAGGGTGAAATGTATAATGTGGGCAATGAGTACATTTCACCCCTCAAAGGACCACATTTACAGCAATTTGGACAATTGGGGGCGACATTTACAATCTCAAAAATACGGGTTTGAAATTTCAATATGATGACTATTTCATGGACTAAAACTGTTGTTTTCCCTTACGTATATGTATGGTAAGGATAAGGGAAAAGAAGTTGCAGAAGATGCGAAGCACATATACTTATTTGATGTGTATATAAATATGTATTCTTCCTTGATTCCTCGAAGTGGCCAAAATAATGTCTCTATTGAGGATGATATGATAGAACAGGGTAATTTGGAAGGATCCCAATACATGAAAAGACGACTAAGGGAAAGAGCTAAAATGTTGAAGGGAATGAGTGAGTTTGTGAGAAGTGAATTTGACAGGTACTTGAATGGGCAATTGGGAAGATGAAGTATTTATTGATGCATTATCTTGGTGGGCCATCAATGGTCATTGTTTCCAATTTGTATTTGTGTTTTTCCCAATTTCATCCAACAATCATACAAAGAATATAGAGTAGAGAACAAACAACTTTGATTCAATACCAAACAAAGATCTCGAATTACATCTCAGGGTATCGAGAAACAAAGGTTACAACTCTCTCTCTACACTAATATGTGCATTAATGATCTATCAATGCTTAGGGTTTCTCTTAAGTTAGCATCCTTTTATACACAAGGATGTCTAACTTAAGGCTTACAAGAGGGTTAATGGGCTGAAATACATTTGTGCCCCATATTACACATCTAAATAATAACTACACAAATACAAAGATATTTAACTAGATTTGACACCATAAAATATTCCCTACAATCTCCCCATTGGTGTTCAATCGTGTTCAATCAGCAATGCAACACAGATATATTTGTCTTGGTGTTTATTCAGCAATGTAGAGGAGAGCGTAGATAAAATCTGTTGAGTTGCTCCTCTTTTGTCTTGATCTTCAGTGCAGCTCAGCTTCATTTGTCTTCGTGTTGAACTCGACTTCTTAAGAAGGCTTTCTGAAGAAATCCCTGCAATCTCCCCTTTGATGTCTTCTTGGCAATTTGATCTTTGATGCTGGGGGTTGAGGAATCTTGAAATTCTTGCTTGTAATCCTTGCCTTCCAGAAGTTACTCATGATCAGCTTGACTGAAAATCCGAAGGTGCATCTAGATTGAATGTTCTTGAAGAATTGCATACACACACATGATTCATCTTCAGAATTTGATTACCCAACCTCTGTCTCCTCCACAATGTAGTCTTTTTTGACTATTTGAGGTGAATGCTTTTGAGGAGAACCAGTCGGTTGCGTAGCGGAAAATAATGGTTGATTTGTGAGTGTAGCTGACCATTTGATGTGAAGTTGACTTGGTAGTCTTGATGATTTGAGAAAGTAGAGAGTCGTTGAATTTTGTGGTGGAGGAAGGAAGTGTCCGAGAATGATTTTTGAGAGTAAACAGCATGCGAACCACTCTCCCCCTCATGACGATCCAATAAATCAGGGCGTCATGCCTTTATTCTTTTATTCTGGGAAACAAAATAGAAAAATAAACAGAAAGTTAAAATGATAAAACCGGATACACTGAGGTGTTCTGTTAACACAACATCAATGTAAACACCGATGTGTGGCCTGTATAAAATGATAGAAACATTAAAGCTCTAACAGGACTTCCAACCAATCATTGTGAAGCATCTAAAGTAAATGTCACTCTGGTTGTTATGGCATAATCATAAAGATCAGCAAAGATAATGTAGCCCCCCGGGTCGTGTAGATGCCCGTTATCATCACTATAGAGATAAACTTTGAAGTGATGGCCTGAACATGTTGGTGATTTCTATGTTGCAACAGCATGACTTCCTTCCAATCATTGGTCTTCATCTATAGTAGATGAGCCCTATGGAAGTTATCGCGGGTCATGAAGACCTGCAAGTGACTCTAAAAAGTGTTTGTGTTCTAGAAAAATTCAAAACATTTGGGAATGAGATAACTAGACACGACGTGATCAATGAATGTTCAGTGGCGTGGAGTTGTGGGCCACTGTAGTCAATATCAGTCGTCTCAGAAGGAGATGGTGATAAAAGATGAGGGTCCCCGTGAAATATGATTAAACACATGTCTATTGGGAGACAAGTGAGTGGTCTTGCGTAGGGTTGTGCATACGCCGTTTGGACAAAATGCAGCGACTTCTACCCGGGATCTGAATAAATTCAGTCTTGAACCTATGGGGATTGTCCAGAGTATTAGAGTGTCTGGGAGTAATTTTCTCGATTGATAGCACAATAGAGGTAGCAGATTTGACAGTGATTATTATTCTCTTGCTCACTTGAGCTTTCTGCTTCCTCACTCTCATAGTGTTCACTCAGTTACTCACTCACTCTCAGCTTTGTCCCTTGGGTAGGCTTAGTTGGGTTTACTAAGCCATTGAGATTTATCTCTCATTTCTCTTTGCTCTTTTCTGTTCTCTCTGTATTGCCCCTCAATTGGAGCACTCAGTAGGATGCCTTTGACGATGATTGGCGCTTGGGAGGAGAACTTTGAAAACTCCCCATCAAACTTTGCATCCTTGAGAGAATCCTTGCATTTTACATTGTCTGGCACCAAGAGGAGAAAAACGACCCCCCCCCTCAGAAGTTGCAAGTTGTGTTGTTTGTTATCCGGGGAGTAGAGTAGAACCCCCCCGGAATGTGCTTTCTTCGTTGTTTGGCTCCATGAGTAATGAAAAAGAAACACCCCCCTCAGAATAAGCACTTGTTGTTTGTTCTTGGCACGTGTTCGTGTTGGGGTGTGCATGTGATGATTCTCAGTTCAGTGGAGAGTATACACGTCAATACTCTCCTTGATAATTTGCACATGTTGATTGCTCACAGCTCGTCTTCATGCCCGCCGTGTGTGTGGAGCAATCGGATCAGTTACCACACATGACAGACCTGCAAAACAGATTAATTATGTTTTGGTACCCACCTCCAGATTGGTCCTTCCTTGTGAACACTGAAAAATTGTTTCAGTTTCCGTTTGATTTGGGATCTTAGGCTAACTGGTTGAGAAGAATTTGTCATTCTTAATTTCTTAGTGAGTGAATATTCAGACAGATAATCTTTTAAAATTGTTTCTTGAGAGAGTCTTCTCAAATGTTTGAGTGAGTGAACCTTGAGTGGATACCTTAAACATGGAAAATTATACTCCCCCTCAACATTCACCTTCACAGAAGTTGATTCCCTTGGGCATCTCTGAACATTCACATTCTTGTCTTGGTTGGAGGAGGCATCAGACTCAGAACAACGAGTTTTCATTGTCTTATTTTTGGCATAGAACAGAGCACTCGAACACCGGTTCCTATTCCTTAGACGAGATTCTTCTTCCTTCTTTCTTCTTCTCAACTTCTTCTCAATCCATTCTCCTCTCCTCTCCACTCTTCTGTCCATTCTCCTCTTCATGTGGTTCCGAATTGGAAGAGGAGATCAGAGTGAGTGGTAGAGGATTTAGGATCACTGGTTGATGTTTCAATACAATTTTCAGAGGATGGGGAATAAAGAGATTGAGAACTTGTACTAGATTGAGAGGATGTTCGAAACAAGGATATTTCTCTCAAAAGTTGTTTTCTTTCAAGTTCAAAAGCCTGCTTTTTTATCAAAAAATTCTTTTAACTCAGCAAACTTTCTCACAAGAGGTGGAATGTAAGCTGAATTGGCTACGGGTCTAAAGTTGAAGGTTGCTCTGTATCTTGCACAATCTCTTTTTCAGGATAAAAAGTCGGAATCTCATCAGCAGGAGTCAACTGAGGCTCTTCTGTTTCATAGCTCTTGTTCAAAACATCGTAACTAAAAGGAATTTGAGCTTCAGGATTAGCCCTCCTCCTCCTCCTCCTCCTCCTCCTCCTTCTACAACCGTTTCTTTTGCACACACAAAGAACATTAACTTGATCAATCCTAGACCCATGTAATTTATGTCATAAAGTTAAACACAGTTCACTTTCTTTAAATTACACGGATTAGATAGACCAATTCCTTCTTTGGAATTATAAAAACGAATGTCCTTGTTTTGGTTCAGAAAAATGGTTTGTTCCGTTTGCCCTTTCTTAGCAAGTAAGTCTTCTAGATCTTTGATTTTTCTGTAAAGGACATTTCTTTGTTCATGAAGAAAATCCTTTTCAACCCTTTCTTGATTTCGCTCTGTCTGAGTCTCATGCAACTTCTTTGTCAGATCAACTATTTTCAGAGTTAACTTTTCTGTTTCCAAAGTTACTTTCTTAACCTTTTCTTTGGAATTGTCCAATTGTATGCTCAGTGAGGAAGATTTATCCAGCTCCTCCAGTAAGACTTTGTGATTATTTACTAATCTCTCTTCCAATTCCTTGATAATTTGTTGACTGTCAGGTTTGCTTACCTTATACTCATCAGAGACTTTTGCCCATATGTTCTCACACAATAATGATGAGCTAGAGGCATCCATTGTTGATTGTTGGATGTTGATCGTAGGCGTGAGTTTGATTGAAGTTTCTGCAATTTTCTGGACATTGAGAAAAATAGTCTTAACCATGAGATTTTTTTAATCTCAAGGTTGACTCTTGGAAGCTTTGATTGTAAGGTTGACCTTTGGTGTTGGAATTTTGGACCTTGAAATTTGAATTGGCTCAAAACTAGCTCTTGAAAAAGATAGATGGAAAAGGTTTGCTTTTCAAGTGAAGGAGAAAAAGAATCTTTTTAACAATTCCACATATAAACTCTTTGAGAACTTTTGAGCATATAAATAGGAACCACTCTTTCTTTAGTAGTAAAAGGTGAATGAGAAGAGGGAGCTCTCGCGCACACAAGAATTTCAGTTTCTAGTTCAAAAGCGCAAATTCACACCCCTTGCGCGGATGATCTGCGAACACGAATGCTGGAAAATTCAGCGGGTCTCAAAAGACAATTTTTTCTTGGATAAACTTTTTTTTATTATTTTGGATTCTAAACCTGGAAAAACTTTTTAATATTTCAAGACAAGATTTCAGTTTAGGTTCATACCGGTTGAGGTCCAATCCTAACTTATTACCGGTGCAAAGCCCCTGTATAAGGAGTATAAAATAAAGGCCCTAACTAGGTTTGAAACTTGACAAAGTGAGAGAGTGCCAGCCTTCAACTCCAATCAAGCTACGGCAGGGGGTAAATTTAGTCCGAAGTTGTACGGCATAACAATGGAACATGGCAGGACTGTCTAGGGCAATACAGTCAATCATTCCAGGCTCTGTTCTTCCATCCCTCCCAACCATTTTCCCGAAATTTTCCCAAACCCAGTGACTGCAAGTAAAGATTTTCTTAAACTCTGTAATTGTCCTGTGATCTAAGTTCGTAATCAAACAACATCCACCACTCAGAAGTGGGTT
The DNA here is from genome assembly GCA_945859875.1 of Cuscuta europaea. Taxonomy (NCBI): domain Eukaryota; kingdom Viridiplantae; phylum Streptophyta; class Magnoliopsida; order Solanales; family Convolvulaceae; genus Cuscuta; species Cuscuta europaea. The sequence continues at coordinate 1,598,646 of CAMAPE010000051.1, read as the reverse complement.
ATGCCCGCAATGGAGCCGTCAAATTCGAATGATAATTCAGCTGAACAGTTTAAACTCGAAGCTAATGAAGCATTCAAAGGTAAAATCTATAATCATCTCCAACTCTTCAAGCTAGCGTCTTTGTTTATCTATTGATGTGGAATTTTTCATCTGTGATTATCATGCTTATTATTTTTGAATTAGCCCATAAGTATACGCATGCTATTGATCTCTATACACGAGCAATAGAGCTGAACTCTGAGAATGCCGTTTATTGGGCTAACCGTGCTTTCGCTCATACCAAATTGGAGGAGTATGGTAGCGCTATTCAGGATGCTACTAAGGCTATTGAGATAAACCCTAAATATTCCAAGGTATGTTTTGATACTTAGAAAGATAGAGAAAGTTTACTATTGTTTTAAATTTTAAATTTTCATGGGTATATTTGGTTGTTTAAGGTCCTATTTTTATTGCATCTCCACTGAATTTGTAGGGTTACTATAGACGAGGGGCTGCCTATTTAGCAATGGGGAAGTTTAAAGATGCACTCAAGGATTTTCAACAGGTTTTTTCTATTTCCTTCATTATTATCTGTTTGACTGCTGGTTGAATTATATGTGATCCATTCTCCTGTTTGTGTGTAGCTACTTTGATGTGTGTTCAAGGTGTTTTTGATTAGTACTATTTATGTTTCTAAAAATGAAGCAGCTTTTGGATTCATTAGATTTAATTGTAAATCAATACAATTAGTTTGGCAATTAGGAGTATTCAGCAATCTCAATTGGGCTCATCTCAATTGCTTTCTGTTCCATTTTCATGATTGTTTAGGTCAAGAAAATATGCCCAAACGACCCTGATGCTGCAAAGAAATTGAAGGAATGTGAGAAGGCAGTGATGAAGCTCAAGTTTGAAGATGCAATTTCAGCTCCTCAATCTGAAAAGCACTCAGTTGCTGATTTCATTGATTACCATTCCATAGGTGTGGTAACTAATTTTACAGTCATTTTGTTTTTTAATCTTGATAAAATCTCAAATTTTCTGAGCTGGAAAGGTTTGTGAGGTCCCAAATGCACTTTCTTCCAGATGTATTCTTTCATCACTTTATCATACTTTCTGTTACCCTCTTTCCATGAGGGTAGCGGAATGGGGTATGCTATGGAGATGTTATTTAAATTTCAACAAAATGTGAACTTTTTACGTTTATATATAATCCATTTGTACAAGCTTTTTTGGTGTTCTCAATTCTTTAATTCTTAAGGTGTGCAGGGTAGGACCCCTGTCTCACCCACCCACCCGAATCCCTGTTTTCCTTCAAGTGCGCTTATGTGAACAATCTGAATTCTGAATCATAAGTAGTGGCAAGTTGAATTCATGTTGGAATACAGCCTCAATGAAAAGCAAACATTCTCAGATGTACTAATATATATACAAACATTAACTATCAAAGTCTCAATGTTTGGTTGTAGTGTTCGTGTGCTCCAATGTTAGTCCTAAATCATGCTAGAGAATACATGTTTCTATGCATTTCAGCTGAGTGAAATAACTTTCTTGTGTGAATGCCATGTCGTAGCCAAGAAAGATAGAATATCAACCAGTAGAGTATATCCTGATTCAGCATTTCATGTTTATTATTTTGTTTTAAAGCTTTCTTTTTGTAGGAAAACAGGAGGTTTCAAACTTTCATTAATTGGGTTATCTGCTGGAAGTTGTTTATATTAGAGTTAGTTTAGTAATAATTTGATGAATTTAGTAAGACAATTATGGTCCTTCTAGGCAATGACCGTTTTGTTAAATGAAACTTTTAAAATAATTTTGACATTGCTTTCTAATACCCAACTTTCATTTTCCCATTCGCATCATATCAAATTGTTTTTAAATTTTAGAGTTGTAAAACCTTTAATTTCATGATAAATTTAGTTGGAATAGTAAGTCATCACCTAATCTAGTTGCAAAGGGGGCCTTGTGTCCGTCTAGTGCATGCAATGACCAATCCACTAAAGTAATGTAGTGGTGGTATATATTGGCAGTGTATCAGCTACATTTTGGCGTACCCTGGTGCCTGAAGCTTTCTTTCTTTTGCAAAAGTATGTGGGACCCATGCATGACCTCTCCCTTACGTATGCAAAAATACACAAGAGGAGAAACCTTACAGTAGGGATACTATGGTTGTATGAGAATCTCATATTGGACACTAAGGTTTCAAATGGACCAAATTGGACACTATGGTTACTTGTGTGTCTCATATCGGACACTAAAGTTTCAAATTGATCAAATTTTACGTTTTTCTGATCATTTTCGAACACCCATCAAAGATTTTCACCTTGAAAGATACAAGTATTCCTTTTTCTCTTGGTTTTATGCACCTAAAAAATAAAAATAACTTAATTTGTGTATTTAGATTTAGAATATATAATTAGATGCTCCAATTAAGAAATCTATTATAATGTAATTGAATTCTTTAATATTTTTAAATCAATTTAACAAATCGATATTTCTTAAAGTTCCATAAAAATCATATGAATGAAAAGTCCCAAATACATTTTTAAATTGTTAAATATAAGAAGTTATTAATTAAAATCAAATTATATATTCTAAAACTTCAAATTAAGTATTCCAAAATTATATATTACGTACGTAATTAAATTGGTTTACTTTCACCAAAAAGGAAAGGAAATGTAAGACTAACGATTTTTATTAAAGGAAGAATAGAATCATAAGTGAGTGTCCAAAAACTATGAATTATGAAATTTCAGTGTCCAATATGAGATACATATGTAACCATAGTGTCCAATTTGGTCTATTTAAAACCTTAGTGTCCAATATGAGATTCTCATGAAACCAGTGTCCAATTTGAGCCTTATCCCATAGTACAATAGTGTTTGGTATTCTTCAGGACTTGTCACTATGTCAGTCTGATCTTTTTGTAGTTGCAGTTTCATTTTTGCCATTAATTAGATACTTTTTTATGTTTGAGTTGCTAAGAATAAATTAATTAAAGGTGATCCAAGTCTAATCATGTCAATGAGAAGTTGGCTAGCGGTTACAAAATTTCTACTGTTTGGGGGACGGGTATATATAAATAATATGTAATACCTAATAATACATATTTATGTTTTTTTTAGTAGTTATATTTGCTTAGAAAAAAGTCAGGGTTCCGCTCCCCCATGGCCTCGCTGTGTCTTCCCCGGCTTGACAGACCGATTTTAACTCATAAATGCTGCAGCTCTGTAGCTTCATGAAAAAGCTAGGTGTCCCAGTACAAATAAGTTCAAATGAAACTGAATCAGATCTCTTGCTAACTATTGATTTTCCCATTATAGTGAAGAGTGGTTTTCTGTTACATGTTTATATAATAGTGTGTGTACTGTGCTTCGTTTTTCTTTGTATTTTATCCATGTGTTGTGATGAACATGTAAATGGCCTACGTACTATAATTTTTACAGAACCGGACACGAAATTATTCCAGTCTTAAATGCTTAATAGAAATTGAAATCGTGTTTAACCTAGACTCAATATCAGTATAGTCGGTGGCCGGTATATACTATACGGATTTTATGTTGTGTACTACTGTACTTGTGCTCTACAACTAAGTATATGGATTTCCAATTTCAAGTTCAGCTTTTTTAACATTATGGTACTCTACTATTCATACACGTTTTTCTTTTGCTGCATCTTTATTCTGAATTAAGAAGTGAGATGTCAAAATTAGAAAGAAACATGGCAATATTTTCTGTTTGGGAAAAAGTTTAAGCCTGGTTATCTTTGCTATCCAAGAATGCACATTTTTTATATTTGGTTTTTTATTTTTATACATGCAGAAGTGGAGCCACACTATACTGGTCCACGGATAGAGGGAGACGTTGTAACTATAGATTTTGTGAAGACAATGATGGAGGATTTCAAAAATGAAAAGAATCTACACAAAAGGTGTTTATGACTGAAAAAAGGTCCTCTTCTTAAATGTAAATATTTATAGATCTCATCACCTCAAATCTTGAATTCTATATGGTAGGTATGCATACCAAATTGTGTTGAAGACAAGAGAAATGCTCCGATCATTGCCCTCACTTGTTGACATTAATGTTCCTCAGGGGAAGCATTTCACTGTATGTGGCGATGTACATGGTCAGGTAATGTATTACTATGGATTGGCAGACTCTTTTATCAGACTTCATATTGTATTGCAATATTCTTCACCCATAGGTGCATTTGTCACTTTTGTCCTTTCCCAGATATGTTGCTACGTATAGGTGATTAGAAATCTGGCATTATCTAAATCTGTCCCACATGGACGGGATGTGCTTCCATTTTTAAAATCTGTGTCTGGCTATTGTGGTACAGGATGGGGTTCTTTTGTATATCCTATCCTCATCTGCTTATCAACTTATTATATAGACTATTTTGTTATGATTAGTTGGAAATTTATTTGTAATCGTTAGATGGTTGTGGAGTTTTATAAAATGGAAATAAAAATGCTTATTGAAAAGATAATTTAACTTTTCATTATTTTTATTAGCCATAGACATGACAGGGTCGTGATAAGCTCATTGTTAAACTGATGCGGGTTGGTTTTATGGCATCCACTATTAGAATAATTAGCAGAGCAAATGTGAGGGGGGGGGGGGGGGGTCAAGCTATCTTCTCATCCACCCCACCCCCACCACCATTGCCCCCATATTTGGCTAAGTCACATGCATATAGTTATACAATATTGCATGTAGAGATGCCTGTTGGCCTTTGCCTAGAGCCTTAAAAGCATATTTAAATGAAAGCATTTCCTTTTATTTGTATCTATGTGACACAATGGAGTAATTTATAGTTGCAACATCTTTTTCAACAATGTTTACTTGAAATGAAAATTATTTAAGTTGTGTATGTATTTCATTGATTATTAATGTCAACAGTCAACACCTAGACTATTGCACTAATCAAATGCATTACATTAGGCCATCTTTTAATACTAATGTGAAACAAATCGTATGATATAACATCTCATTAACTTTCTCTCAATGTATATTATCAATGTATTAATTTTAGGGAGATTTCCCCAAATAGGAGTAAATAGAGTTTGGAATTCCAAAATAGGACTACTATGTTTTTATTTTATTCTCGAAATAGGACTAACATGACAGTATTTATCGCCATCTTGTAGGCATGACTGCCAAATAGTTGCAGTACAATGCATTTAACATGACATTATTTATTATAATTAATGGCAGTATTTTTCAATCTGTTTGGCATCGATATCATAGATCGATTCATGTTAGCCGACCCCAAATTCTTTTGGGATTAAGACTTGGATGTTGTTGTTGTTGTGGCAGTATTTATCATACATGGCAGTAACAACTCTTATTTTGGGAAGAAAACCATAGTAGTCCTATTTTGGAATTCCGAACCTCATTTACTCCTATTCAGGGGCAATTTCCCTTGATTTTATAATTCTACTAATACATTAACTAAAATTATGTTCTCAAAGTTGTTTGTTGGAAAGCTTGAAAGTAAAACTATTGCAACTAAAGGCTTAAACCTGTAATAAAGGCTTAAACACAGAAGGATATAAATATTGGGAGTTGCCCAAAAACACATGTAATAAAGGCTTAAACCCAAACCACTGGGTCGCTTACATTAACCAATAGAATCTTTGCTGAAGCAACCGATCTGCGTCGTCATTTTGATGGATCTTTTGTGTCAAGCACCAATAGACCATCTACTCATGAAATTGTAATTCACTTTTGACTTTGCTATTCGAGTCACTCTTATTGGCTTTGTGTATAAAACATCTGGATGACACCTATTTGTCACGGGTTGCAGTTCTATGACCTTTTAAATATTTTCGAGCTCAATGGTCTTCCATCTGAAGATAATCCGTACCTCTTCAATGGTGACTTTGTTGATAGAGGATCTTTCTCTGTTGAAGTCATATTGACTTTATTTGCTTTCAAATGCATGTGCCCATCAGGTATGTCATATTGTGAATGTTATTGATGTTTAGAAGCTACGTTTTAATGATTCCATTAAACTATTGAATCCCCTTTGATTTACAAAACATTTCAGCTATGTATCTTGCTCGAGGAAATCATGAAAGCAAAAGCATGAACAAAATATATGGGTTTGAGGGAGAGGTCAAGTCCAAACTTAGTGAAAAGTTTGTAGAACTTTTTGCTGAAGTATTCTGCTGCTTACCATTAGCTCATGTGATAAACGAAAAGATCTTTGTTGTTCATGGAGGCCTTTTCAGTGTTGATGGTGTCAAGCTCTCGGATATAAGAGCGATTGACCGGTTTTGTGAGCCACCAGAGGAGGGTGAGATCTCACATTCTCACCACTTTATGCCTTTGGCCATTTTAGATTTCATTAGCTAAATCTTTTGCGATTGTGTTTTGGCTTGTGGCCATTCAATTGCAATACATGACTCGTGCTTGGTTTTGACTTTCAGGTTTGATGTGTGAGCTGTTGTGGAGTGATCCACAACCCCATCCTGGAAGAGGTCCCAGTAAACGAGGTGTAGGTCTTTCGTTTGGTGGGGACGTCACAAAACGATTTTTGCAGGACAATAATCTTGGTATGTCTCTTATTCCTCAGATAATGTTTTAGTTTCACATATTCAGAAACTGAGGTATCTGAGTGTGCTAATTTCAGACTTAGTTGTGCGATCCCATGAAGTCAAAGACAAGGGCTATGAAATTGATCATGATGGGAAACTCATCACAGTTTTCTCTGCTCCAAATTACTGTGATCAGGTGATTATTTGTTTTAGGGGGTTTATATTCATTATGGGATAGATTTCCTAAAATTTGAGTGGAACACATGCTGCAGATGGGTAATGAAGGAGCTTTTATTCGTTTTGAATCCCCCACTCTTAAGCCAAATATTGTTACATTTTCAGCAGTGGTGAGTAGTCTTTTTTTACTAATCCACTATTGAAAATCATCCGCTTCTCTTGTAAATTTTCCTGCTCATTTAATTACTGCATCTGAAATAACAGCCGCACCCTGAGGTCATGCCAATGGCCTATGCCAACAACTTCCTCAGAATGTTCTCATAGTAGGAGGCTCTGGCCAGATGAAAGTATATGGTCAATGTCAATACAATAGAGGAAAGGAGATCAAAGGAAGAATGCGCTTTTGTAGATCTGGTCATCAATAGAATATTTGTGGATTTGTTGGAACTGCCAGTAAGAATACTTGATTAGCTTTGTTTGTTTAGGTGGTTGAGTGAAGGCTTGTATAATCATGTCTGTTGGATGTGTAAGATTGTTGTTGTCTTCCTATTTCATTTTATGAACTCAAATTAATTATCAAAATGATATTTTTGACTAATCACACTACTAATTATCAAAATGATTAACTTGGATAATCAATATTATGCCCAGAGGCTTCAAAATCTTGTTCAGGGGGGTTCATGTCCAACTACTCCTCTTCCAACGTTCTCTGACCCCTGTCCTTTTGTTTCGATGTCTCACTTATTTTCAGTCTGTCCATGAAGACCCACACCTATCACTTCACTCTGCCTGCCTGCCTACTTTATTTTAGTGGCAATTATGATTTCTCGTTTCCACCCAAACATTTTGCTGATCACATGTATTGCACAACAACCTGAGAATCTCGTGCCCTTGGGTATGTATGCAAAAACAAAAATGTGTGTTGTTTCCCTTTATATCCATCATGTGAAAGCTTTTTTTTTGTTTCTATGAGTTCTGTTCACAAACAAAATGTCTGTCTCTACAAATTTCTACAGACAAAATAAGACATATTTTGTCTGTGAACGGAATTCACAGATAAAAAAAACTTTTACAAACATGGTGAGTATTAAAGTGGATATAAGGGTGGGCAAAAATTGAAAAAAGTGTTTTTTTCAGTTTTTTGTTACAAAAGTTGAAATGAATGTTTTTAAGTGAAAATTTCATCTTAAATTAAACAACTAAAAGTTAGAATCTACTTTTCACTTATTCAATTACACAAGAAACATATATTCTATTAAATCCTACCAAACTTTACTATTACGCATTTATTCAAAATCAATTTTTTAAAAATAAATGTTTCAGAATCGAATTCATTTTATTTTTTAAGTAGAAGCATTTGCAAACGGTTAGCTTAGAGCTTTGGTGGAAGACTTAAATCTTAACTTTTTTTCATCTATAATACTCCTTCCGTCCCGTTAGAAGGTTCCCGTTGACGGTTTATGATGCTTGACTGACGATAAAGCAATTTAATCCATGTTCACACTCTGATTATTTTTAGTAAATAAAATTTACATATTCAGAAACTACATTAAAGCCGCTACAAAGCCTGATAAAAAAAAATTGATTTATGAAGTAAAAGATTAAAAATGATTTAATTTAACCATGTGAATAGTGGACGAGAACCTTCTAATGGGACGGAGGTAGTAACATTTAGCTAAATAGAGATGTCCATGTTTCTGAACGCCATACTGAAGCAATACACATGAATGTTGGAGAAAGACCAATATTATCCTTATCTTGAAGTATCAATTCTATTTTTCAATAAAAATAGAAATGCATTACTCTCTCCATCTATCTTCGAAAGAGATTTAAAGGGTGTTTGTGATATGTGAACCCAGATATATAGATGGCATTCAATGCGTGGGGAAACACCGCACGCGTCAAAGGCGCCATCCTAATGTGAATTCTGACTTGCTTAATTTTGTAGGACACCATATTTTAATCTTCGTGTCATAAATGATTCAGGAATTCGTAGTTTTATTTTCAATGTTTTCACATTATATTCACGGAATCAACTAAACTCTTTTTAATGTCTAATTTATGGGGTATAATAATGTTTTGTTCGTATTCCAATTTAGTAGAACTTCTAACTTAGTTTCAAAGATATATTATCAAGAAAGAGTTAATTTTAATTTATATGTTACATTTGTCTGCTTGAATATTGTAACCTTTAAATTAAGTAAGATATTATAAAATTGAGAATTGTGCAATTGAAATTTATGCATAAATTTCAAGGTTTACTCTATAAGACAATATAATAAAACTACATAGAAGTGTGAAGGTGGAAGTTTGGAGGGACAATCAAGGATGGGTCCTGTGGAGGTCACAACTTTTGCGTGATGGGACGTTGGATCTTTGGTGCGCACGATTATAAGTTCTACCGCCGTTGAGATTGATTGAATCACCACGATTTATGCATCTCATATGCTCTATCAGATCCGAGTTTGAAAACCTTGAAATGGGGGATTCAATTTTTTGAAAGAACAACACTACATAAATTGGGGTTTCAAAAAGCCTTTATCTCAAAACTACATTTTTTTGTGTTACCTTAATAACCTTTGTATACCTTTTCAAGAAAAAAATGGGGTTTTGGGGTTGGTGGGTGTAGTCCAATGGATGACCATCCACCCCCAAGTCTTTCTTTTGTGGGAGGTCTTAGGTTCAGTTCCCACCAAGGGGAGATGAGGGAGGTCTTGCTCCCAATGATCCTTCCTACTTTCACGGAGTTGCTCAACGGCTGAGAATGGAGATGATGGTAATGAAGGTAGCGGGTTCGTGTGGTGGGAGGAGTAGCCTGAAAGGTGATGTAAGTCCTGTTGGATTCATCCTTTGAAGCCAGTACTGACGAAGTTGACTGTGATCAGATCCGAACTTAACTATCTATGGACTTTGAAGGATAATTCATAGACTTCAGGATTATGGGAGCGTAAGCCTCCGACACCTATATTATCAACAAAAAAAGAAAAAAATGGGGTTTTAATAGGTACGGAGTATAATAATAGTAAAAAGTCAAATCAGTAATGAATAAGGGAAAAGATAGCCAGTAGAAATAGAATTACGGTGTGATAAAACCTCATTATCTGGTGGAGAGACACAGTAGAAAAACATGAGCAGAAACATGCAAACAGTTCTCCCCTGTCATTTTATAATTTCAAAGCCCCGCAGCAGAACAGATTTCAAGAAAACTAAAAAACACACACAATGTTCTGCTACCACTGTTCACTCCCACATTCTCTTCTCTTGCTGCTTCTACTCCTCCCACTTTTCTCTGTCACTTCCTCCTCCTCCACCGCCACTCCCACCGCCAATCAACACTATGGGAGAGAAGGAAAGAGGAATCTCCCCCCACGACAGCAGTCAAACCTGATGGATCCCCAGGAGCTGCAGCTTCTGTTCAAGATCATGGACACCCTCTCCTCTGATTCCAACTGGAGAATCTCCCACCCCAACCCCTGCTCCCCCTCCCCCGGTTCTTCATCTTCTTCTTGGGTCGGGATTGAGTGCAAAACCGGTCATGTCACCAGGCTGGACTTTGGGACCCACCCCAACCCGACCTGCAAGCCCACAGCCACTTTCCCTCCAGAGATCTTTCACCTCCCTCACCTCCAGTCTGTTTTCTTCATTCACTGCTTCACCCACACCAGAACAAGCATCCTCCTTTCAGTTGAAGGGCCGAATAGTAGTTTCAGTATTTCTCCATTGCAGCAGTTCAGTCTCAGATCAAACCCTGCACTCATTGGCTCAATCCCACCTCAGCTCTCTTCACTGAAATCACTTCAGATCCTCACACTCTCTCAAAACAGTCTGACTGGACAAATACCTCCAGAAATCTTCACCTTGACCTCTCTCCTGCACCTTGATTTCAGCTATAACATGCTGACTGGACATATTCCTACCCAGGTGGGAAACCTAAGAAGTCTTGCTGGTCTTGATTTGAGCTATAATAAAATCTGGGGTTCAATCCCTGGCCCCATTGGGAATCTGGGTATGCTTCAAAAACTGGACTTGAGCTCAAATGCATTGACTGGGAAAATTCCAGAGAGCATTCAAGAACTACACTCTCTGGTTTTCTTGGCTTTGAGCAATAACAGACTATCAGGCAAGTTCCCTACAGGGCTGTCAAGATTGCAGAACTTGCAATACTTCATCATGGATGATAATCCAATGTCCATAGCACTTCCAGTTGAGTTTGGTCAACTTGAGAGACTTCAAGAATTGAGACTGGCCAATTCTGGATATTCTGGGCAAATACCCACAACCTATTCCCTTCTGAACAACTTAACCACACTATCTTTGCAGAACAACCTGTTAACCGGAGAGATTCCGGCGGAATTAGCCAGTCTGTCACATATATATCACTTGAATCTGAGCAGAAACATGCTGGGCGGTGTTGTTCCTTTTAACTCAAGTTTTCTTAGGAGGTTAGGGAGGAATTTAGACCTTAGTGGGAATGCAGGGTTGTGCTTCGGAGCATCCGAGGCTCGTGATGGAATCTTCTCAGGAATTGGTATTTGTGGGAGGAACCAAAGTGGGTACAACATAAAAAAGAAATCTGGAGATTCATCCGAGTTGAGCAAATCATTCTTATCCATTGCTGGTTTCGGTATTGTAGGATTGCTTCATTTCTTTTTCTCTCTTTAGTTTTTTCCTCCTGCGGCGCTTTAGTACTGCTAGGCTTTCCATTATTGATGATGATTCTTTCACAATATAATACGAAGTATCACTATTATAATTCTTCTTCTTAGTGTTAATATTACACTATATTTTCTGGATTTGTAATTTTTTGGAGTTTTTTTTACCTTCGGGGATAGCAAAGTGTTAAAAAACAATATCCTTAAACTAGAAAGCTATCTAAAATTGTGTGAAGCATAATACGAGTAGCATTTTCCTCAATCCTCGTAGCTCTGTTTGGGCGAGTTTAGTGTCTGGAATGTCAACCTTATCGTTTTAGGCAAACAGTTCGTCACAAGTGCGGCGTAATTGTCATCAGGCTTTTCCAGTCTGTGTGCCTATGGATATTCATTTTAAGTTTGTTGAAATTTTTGATAACTTCAAGGAGAAAGATGTGATACATAAAATGGATAAAATGTGACAAACTATTGTCATCAGGTTTTTCCAGTCCGACTATTTATTTTAATTAGTTTTGTTTTGATATACTCCCTCCGGTTCTTATTAAAGTTCTCACTTTCCTTTTTGGGATGTCCCTTATTTAAGTTCACACTTCCATTTTAGGAAATAAAACAGTGCCAAACAGTGTCAAACAGTGTCCAAACAGGCCAAACAATGCCAAACAGTGCCAAACAGTAAAGTCAAATTCATTTTCTTAATATGTGTGAAGTCAAACTAAGAACTTAAATAAGAACCGGAGGAAGTACTATCGTACAAACTATAACTAACTAATGCTAAAAATTATACCAGGTATACTTTTTCAGATCCTACTCAATAAAATGATTTTTTATTTTTGAAAAAATTTTTAAAAATTGTTCTTTCAAACATACAACTAGAAACTTTTAGAGACTTTCTTAATAGTGCAAAAAGAAGGTATGTACTTATGCTTGCCAAACATGAATAGTAAATTTAATTAAGGAAAATATTATAAAAATGAAGTGTAAATTTAAATTTAAATTTAAAGACATTATATGACTGATAATTTTAATTTGGAGAGAGAAGTACATAATAACAATAGTACTAGATTGTCACCATTGTTTAGCAATAATGTGTAATACCCAAGATTAATTTAAAAGGATTAATAGTACTACTCATATCAACAGATGTGCATCTCTTTTTAAGGGAGCTCATCCGAGTTAAGCGTGCTTGCACGAAAGTAGTCTTGGGATGAGTGACCTCCTGTGAAGTTTCTCAGAGCGCGCCCGAGTGAGGACAAAGTACGCTGTAAAGGCTCGAGGTGGTTTGTGAGGACAGTACTAGAGGTCAGAAGTAACTACCTCGGGACCTGCGAGGCCAGGCTGTTACACAGTGTTTGATGCACCCACCCATATACCCACTTTATATCCACCATGTTTGTGAAAGTTTTTTTTTGTCTGTGAATCCGATTCAGAGACAAAATATGTGTTAATATTGTCTGTGCAAATTTTGCACAAACAAAATATTGTCAGTGAACAGAACTCACAAACAAAAAAAGATCATCACAAACATGGGTGAGTATAACCGTGGGTATAAGAGTGCGTACAAACATCATTTTTGTTGTTTTAGCTATCTGTTCCTTCAAACTTTATCGAAAAAGTTTGAATATGATTTTAATTAGTACTATGGAGTACTACCTCCGTCCCATTAGAAGGTTCTCGTCCACTATTTTCATGGTCAACTTAAATCATTTTTAATCCTTTACTTTATAAATCAAATTTTTATCAAATTTACATTTTTTATCAGGCTTTGTAGCAGTTTTAATGTAGTTTCTGAATATGTTAGTTTTATTTACTTAAAATAATCAGAGTGTGAGCAGGGATTAAGTTGCTTTATCGTCAGTCAAGCATCGTAAACCGTTCACGGGAACCTTCTAGCGGGACGGAGGGAGTATATAATATTATGAAACTTGTATATTTTATACTGATGAAAATATTTTTTACAAAAAATATTTCGATATGTTTTATATTTTACAAATTAAAACCTATAAATATATACTTATAATTTATCAAAGTTGAACATGATTGATCAAAACATTAAAGATGAGAAATCTTGGATTAAATTCTCACTGAGGGGAGAAGAGAGGTCTGTCTCCCCATAATTCTATCTACCTTCACGAAGTAGCTCAATCTTCGAGAAGAGAGAGAGAGAGTGACAACGAAGGTATCAGGTTCGTGTGGTAGGAGGAGCAGTCTAGTAAATGTAGTGCTTACGAGGCTGATTGTGACCAGATCCAAATACACCTATCTAGGGTTTGGAAGGGTAGTTCATAAACTATAGGATTATGAAAGCGTAAATCCACAGAATTATTTAGAAAAAATAAAATTTTAAGGGATGGATAGAAATATAAGATACGGAGTATATGCTAATAATTGCAAAATCATAGGCCCAAATATACTTTTTAATGTAATTCGTATTTTTCTTTATGAAACACATTACTTAAAAATACTTCCAACTTTCCTTTTTGGGTGTCGTAAAATAAACTTTTACTTTCCTTTTTTTGTAATGAATATGTGGTTCACATCAATTCTTAAACATTTCTCTCTCTTATGCACAACTTTCCATCACACAATACTCATTATCTTAATCTTCGTGTCATTTGTACTATAGAACAAAAGTTAGGGGCCGAGGGAGTAGTATTCTTTTAATAATTTCCAACCAAAGCAAGTCATATCCTTTCAATAATTTAAATAAATTTAATAGGTATTTTCAAAAATATTACTGAAATTAAATTTATACAATATTCATTTATAGAATAAAATTAGTGTATGATTTTAAAGAAAATGAAGAAAAGGAGACTATGCTATTAATTTTGTACAAATTTTTACACCAAATTAAAACCAACCATTATTCTTGTACACAAAATTTGTACATATTTCACATATATTATACGCAATTATCTGTGTGACTGAATGAGTTGTCCGTGTATATATGCAACTAAAACATGTACAAATTATCTGTATCACACTTACTTTGGATGTGTAATGTGCGCGAAATGTGTGTAAATAATTTTTTCAATTAAAGTTGTCATAAGTGTGAAACAACTGCACAATTAATGCTACAAAAATAACTACTCCGTACTCCATAATGAACACTACTTGTAGCAATCATTGATGTCACCATTCCCTAGATATGTACCGAGACGTGGTTTACTTTATTCCTGAGTTTTTTTGACAGGACTTTAATCCTGACTATTAAATTAATGACTCGCTAAATAGACAACTTTAGTTCGTGTACACCAAATGTAACTGTTTGCGGATAGACAACTTGTCTGCTGGAGACAGACATATGTACACAAAAGGTGGTGTACACAAAACATTTTTCCTAAATAGAAGCGTTTTTTATCCCAGTGAAATTATAGTAGGTGAGTATTACACGGTATTTTTCATGTCACGGCTAGATATGGACCACAAGTCCACACCATGGTGGATTGAAATTCCATGCGGTCAGAAATAAATGGTTGTATTATTTTTAGTAGTCACACAATGATTCTTTTGTTTCTTTTTAAGGAAAAAATGATTTATTTCTATTTTCAATCCAAATAGTAAATGCACATCCAATTTATAATCATATTTTATTGTTCCAAAGTTTTTAATAATCATATTACAAGTGTGCTTGTAATATGATCATATTTACAAGTGTGCTTGTAGGTATAGACGGCCAGACGGGTATAGACGCACGCAAGCTAAGTAGCTAACTAGCTATCTTTACAATGGAGAGGGGTACAAAGACACATAGTACAGGGGTTCTGGGGGCAAGATGGGCGCCCGTCCTAGGCCCGAAAAAAATAGAAGAAAAAATAGGTCCAATAATTTCTTTATATATAGTGTGAGTATGCTTTTTCTTATTGTTAAGTTCAATTAATTAGGCCTAATGATTAATTTTGTTGACAATTTGAAAATTTAAAACATAAATAAAGAGTCTTAAAGAGAGATAAGTTTAAAACAGAATATATACATTAATTTTTAGCAGGATCGGTTGTAGTTTTTAAAAGCAATAATAAAATTGTTACTGCATAAATAAAACACACGTCTCTCTAGTCCTCACATCTTTTTACCTTTTAGGGTTTAATATTCAATTTAGTTATAACATAACAAATTTATATAATTATTTTAAAGTTTGTTTCTCTCAAATTTCACCCCAATTATTCATTTGTTTTCAAATTTCAATAAGCTATATCGGAGTTCCTAATAGTAGTTATAGAGAACGTCAAATTTGCAATCTTTTTGCGTGAGTTTGTTGGCAACCAAACATTTTGTCTCTTTGAAAACTCTCATTCGAGACTTCAAACTTTTGACTCTCATCAGCGGTCAATAAATCATTCTGAACTTTATTAGTGATTTAGTGGTAATATTTCTTTTCGTTTATCCTTTCAAAAAAAAGTTTACTGTTGTTATATGTGGCAATTTCATTGTTTGTCGTATTTATTAGTGGAAAGAAGGTTGCCTATGAAATAGTTATTAATGATTTGCTTCGCATTGGTCTACGAGAAACATTTTTAAGTAATGTTTTTTTTATTCGATACTCGTGTTGTTACTTTTACCCAAATATGTAACTTTAAATAATACTCCTATGAATGGATTTAGAAGTAATTTTAGTCCTATAGTAATAAAGTGAAACTCGTCTTTATTTTATGAACTTCATTGTCCAAATATGGTTTACTGTTTGTCATGGATATAGGTCCAAAATAGCGTACCGTCCATAGGCCCAGAAATAAACAGGACCGGCCCTGACAAAGTATTACCTATAATAAAACAATAAAAAATGTTGTTTGTATTCATTTTTATACCAACTTTTACGAGCCCGTTTGGTAATAGTCAAATCGGCTGTATTGGCTGATTCCGTTGAAATTTATCAAGTTCTGGTTGATGTGACTGTATTGGCTGATTCTGCTGATTTGTGAAAAAATAGTAATTTGAAATACATTTTATTAATAAAATAAAGAAAAAATTAAATGAAAAATAGTTAAAATAGCCTTCTATAGTAATTTCAGCCAATATACCAAAAAAGTAACTCCAACCTTATTTTTTCTTACACACAATTCAACCCATAAAACCAAAAATTACGTGTTTGGTGAAAAAGTTGGCTTATTAGCCTGAAAAGCAAAAAATCATGGCCAACAAACGGGCACTATATCCATCATGTTTGTACAAAGCTTTTTTTTCCTTTAAAGTTTGAATTAATATTTAATTACAAGAAAAAATATTCCAGTACCTAGATTTTTTTTTTTCCTCAGCTTCACTGAGTCTTCTAATTCTTTCAAGGCAAACAAAGAATTAAACGCTCATTTAGTAACACATTTTCAGTTTATCTGTCTTATCGTTCAAAAATTTTATCAAACACGTAACTTTTTTATTTCACACACTTAATTGTGTAATAATAAAAACAAGTAACCTAAGTTTGAATTACTTTTCTCATATACTTTTATAATTGAATTGACTGAAGTTAGTGTAGAGAATAATTTTAGCTATTTCTCATAAACTTTTATGTTTATTTTATTCATAGAATATATTATATATATAATTTTTCTTAATTTAGAAAATACAATCAATGCAACCATTCCAATCAGAATTTTATCAATTTTAGCAAAGTTAACAATACTTACAGGCCGTTTGGTGATCATGTTTTTCGGCTTATCAACCAACTTTTTCATCAAACACATAACTTTTGATTTTGCGCATTGAATTGTGTAGTAATGAAAAAAACAAGGCTGGAGTTACTTCTTTGATTGTATTAACTGAAGTTATTATAGAGAATCATTTTAGTTGTTTTTTCATATAACTTTTCTTTATTTTATTAATGAATTTTTTAAAATATAATTTTTTCATAGACCAGCTGAATTAGTC
Organism: Cuscuta europaea; assembly: GCA_945859875.1. NCBI lineage: Eukaryota > Viridiplantae > Streptophyta > Magnoliopsida > Solanales > Convolvulaceae > Cuscuta > Cuscuta europaea. The sequence continues at coordinate 1,581,435 of CAMAPE010000051.1, read as the reverse complement.
AATCCAACTATGTTTATTGTTACCAAACGGACACTTAGTTCACTTATTTTCTATCTCTCTCACTTCTCTTATTGTCTCGTTTCTTACGTACTTGAGTACTTGTTTCCTCATTTCTGTTCCAAACAAAGCAAAAAGATGCCGAATACGGAGTAATACCTTGCATGCTTGGAATTGGAAGTACTTCTTACTATTCTTTTCACAAGTCTTCTTCAGGATCAGTTCTCACATGTGTAAGGGGCGGATCCAGGAATGAAGAGTGGGGTGGGCTTAGCAGGAAAAAATTTGTTATTGCAAACAAAAAGTTTAGCTTAGGCTGCTTAGGGCCGTAATCGAATTGAGTTTTTTTCGAACTACGCGAATTCGAGCGTGATTTCGAATTTAATTTAGTGATCTGAGTTTAAGAAGCTTTTTTTAACTCGAACACGAGCTAGATTTTGAGTTCGAATAGTTGTTCAAGCTGAGTTCGAGCATAGTGGTATTCGGTTTGATCCGGACTCAAGTCTATCAATAACTCGTAAATTATAGAAATAAATTTTATTTATCTTAAAATTTAAACATTTTCATTGCAATTTTTTAAATATATTTGAACACTAAAAAAATAGAGTTCATATATCTATTTTATTCAAGCTGAGTTTGAGCATAAATTAAATTAATAATCAAATAGAATTACATAACTATTAAATAAAACTAATGCACTAATAAAACTATTATAATTTTATTAATAATAATAATAATTTTAATAATAATAATAATAATAATAATAATAATAATAATAATAATAATAATAATAGAAATAGTATATGGCCAAATAAGGATAGTTGATAAAGAGTAACTTAGTTATTTTAATGATTATAAATATGTTTAAATTTTAATGCTTATAAAAGTAATATTCATATAATAATAACAATATTATAATAATAATATAATATTAATCATAAAATTTATGTTGTAAAATAATATTGTAAACTTGTAATATAAAGTGCTTTCATTGATGGTGTGGGTGAGTGGGTGAGATGAGATTGCATAATTTGTAGTTGGCTCCAAACACCAACTACATACAATTGTTTAATACTCCGTTTGTAAAGTTTTGCTCCTCAATTTATCCCACACCGACTGCAAGGATGGTTCACCCTCCTGAGTGTCCTATATATAAATCACTTCTTGGTGTAATCACACCAAACTTTATTATTACGCATCGGGATCATTTGTTCTCGGGATCATTTGTTCCTATGACTATGGGCTTTAAACAAAGTTTGGACAGCCTTTTGCTTTTAGAGCTTCTTAGAACACTTCCTTGTAGACTTGGGGTGGGCTGAGTTTTAATTTTTGGGTGGGCTGAAAATTAAATCTCTTTCTATACTAACAAAAAAATGGGTTGGGCTGGGCTAGAGCCCACCCTAGGCCCTACATAGATCCGCCCATGACTGGTGTAATTCATTATTAACGAATGGGCTAAATACCATTAATTTTTAGTTAATTTGAGGTAAATTAAATTGGTCCTAACACTTTCTATGGTGTGAAAATAAACTCAATCAATGTTTTGATAACATGGCATATAACCTTTCTTCATTTAAATGCAAGAAAATCACTAATTATTAATTATGCTAATATTTTTTTGTAAATCTTTTATTTGAATAATCTTGTTACTTCTTACTTACTCTATTTTAAAAATTAGCTAAACTTTTATCAAGAAAAGTCAAAAATTGGACCATAGATAAAAAGGTTATAACAATTTGAAGAAAAAAAGTTGAAATGCTACATGACAACCAAAGAAAGAGGGGTAACTGTCATCATCTTCAGAGAGAGTGAACAAAACTGCACCTGATTTGATTGATAACTATATTGAATCATTTTCGATCAAAATAAGGAAAATCGCCATCAATACATAATGTGCCTTATGGTTCTAGTTTCAGGTCTACAATATTGTTAGAGAAAGCTCATATAATCTGCATGCATTAATTAAATAAATAGAAGTAAATAGAAATACTTGGATGAGATGGAGCCCAACAAATCGCTGTCTCCTCAAGATAAATTTGCTCACAACACAAGTAACAATCGCCACCCAGGATAGAACGATTTTTACGTTTCTGAAGGACATCGGGGAACTCAAAGATTCAATGTTCATGGAGTAGCGAGAGGGAGAAGGAAAGAAACCGGAATCATGATTTTCGGATTAATAGAAATGCATGCAGTCATGGGTATATATAGAGCTCTGGCCAGGAGACTCTGCACTCTAAAAGACACCTTTAGAAAGAAAGGTTGTGACCCTTCTTCTAAAGAGGAAAATGTTGTGTTTATTGTCAAACATTATCCAAAATTGAGAGTAAACAAATAGAATTATCTTTAAGCCATATACTCAGGCGGTCGGTTTAATACCTGAAACCCGACCGCATCAGTCGGATTGCGATGGTGGTACATGTGTGTGTGATAAAATTCCACGCTTATCTTTAGGGGAATAACTTTTCATTCATTTTCAAATAGTTTTCTAACATATTATAGCTCCAAACAGACCATAATATTAATTTGTAAAACCATTTTTTCAACATGTGGATATACCTCTTAGAGTTTGGGGAAATACTTCTTAGAGTTTCATTGACTGTGACAGATTTTTAGGTTTAGGTCCACAATGTGCCTTATGGTTTTGTGACTTTAGATGGAGTGCATAGAATGGGAAATTATTTGAGAAAATTTGCTAAGGTTGATGAAAATCGGTTAGAAGGTAGGTGCAATGCTTACTTGAGAATCAGAATTAGTCTAGACATAGGCTAACCACTTAACAAAGGGATGGACAAAGCTTTGAAAGGGTAATGAGGAGTGATTCTGGGTGGACTTTGAATATGACAGACTACCCAGATTTTGTTTCGTGTGTGGGGTTATCGGTCGTGGATAGCCATACTGTCCATTGGCATATGAGCAAGGGGCAAAGAAACTGGTTAACCCATTCCGACCATGGCTCAGAGCTGGAGTGGGAAAATTTCGCCACACTGGGGATAACAAGTGACTTGTGCAGGAAGATGATGGGACTACAGGAAAAGACATGACAAGTATGGAGGATAGGAACATGCAAGATGTTCATCAGGCAGGAAACCCTGGGACATGAGAGCATGACTTGATGTTGCTAGGGTCGGGTGCAGAAGAGGATTTGGCAGGAATCATATCATGGGGGATATCGGTGACCAAAAGAGGAGGAGAAGTTGGGAGGAGTAAGCGGGTGAGGACCAGGCGGGTGAAGAGATGACACTTGATTATCCAAAAAATGGAGAGAGGCAAGCCCGAGGTACCAGTCCCACCTTGGTATATGAAGTACTTTTATCTGGTACAAAACAACTATGGCAGCCAAATAGTATCCCATGGAGGACATTTTCATTTCATATTTTCTTATCTTGTTGTCTATTTTGGTTTAGGTTAGGTTTGTTAATTTTTCTTTCTGTTTCTGTTAGATACATTTGGGCTGTATTATTTTTGTATAACTTTAACTTTCCATTATTGGGCTGAGGGCTTCTTTATTATACATGTACTTGTATAAATATCCTTATAATTGTTAATAAAGATCAAGGGAATAACTAACCCTAATTAATTCACATGCTTCACATCATGGTATCAGATCCGTTAAAGGTATGCTCAAGACAACTTCATCTTCTCTGTGGTGGCAGGTCAGCACTAGCGTGACTCGACTCGGCAGACATGGAATATACGACTTCACCATACAATCTAGGATCGGGCGATAACCCTGAAAATTGTATCACTCATGCGATATTCAAGGGAGACAATTATGTAGTTTGATCGCGTGCTATTTCTCTCTTTTTGAAGGCTCACCGAAAATATGGCTTCGTTGATGACTTGATTAAAGAACCCACTAAATCATGAAAAAAACTTGATTGGGACACCGTTAATTCCATGGTGGTCTCATGGTTGTTGAGGAGTATGGAACCGATAGTGGCGGCGACCATACCCTTTCATGATGAAGTGCGGGCATTGTGGGTCTACCTGGAGAAGCGCTATAGCGTCGCCAATGGCCCTCGACTGCATCTGTTACGTGCTTCGATTACGGAATGTAAACAGAGCAAGACAGTGACCGTAGATGCATACTATACGATGCTCATGTGACTTTATGATAAAATTGTACTGGGTGAAACCCTTACATGCATGCTTGTGTGGGTTGTGTACTTGCGATGTAGTTGGGAAATTTGTAGTCGGCCGTGAGGAAGAACAATTTTACCAATTTCTTATTGGCATAGATTACGAAATTTATGGGACGGTGAGGTCTAATCTCTTGTCTCATACACCTTTGCCCGATCTCAATCATGCTCATCAAGCATTTTTGCAAGAAGAAAATTCACGAGCTATAGCTCATGGGAAGACCACATCGGCAGCAGAAGTGCATGTGTTTGCCCTCAAGGTTGATTAGACTGCCAAGAGCCGAGAAGATAGGACAGACCGTGCTCGATTTGTCTGCACTCATTACAAGCAGAAGGGGCATGAGGTGACTATGTGTTTTAAAGTACATGGATACCTGGACTAGTGGGAAGAATGAAATCGTGCTAAGGGACAAGCTGCTGGATGAGAAGGACATTCTGGTCGTGAGGGGGGGGGGGGGGGAGGGGTTCAGACTCATGTTGTGGCAGCAACACTACACCCTCCCGATGTAGGTGGTTCTTCATCTGGCAGTGAATCAAATGGTTTGGCTACTTTGAGTAAGGAGCAAATTAAGGCTCTTTTAAATTTGATTAACGTAGATACTCATTCTTGTGACTGTATGTCGGGTAAGAATCAGAGGCGGCCTTTAGGGGAGTTGGGCCAGGCAAGTGCCTTGGGCCTCACTTGGGAAAGGGGCCTAAAAAAAAACTATTAGTATTACACTATTATCGGAGTCCGGATAATCCATTCCCGATTCGGCGATTCCCCTTGGCCCTTCCGCGGTTCCGCACTTCCGCTGAGGCGCACCGCGCACGCAGCAGATTCGCTGAAGAACTGAAGAAGACGAAGTGAGGCGCACGCAGCAGATTCGCACTTCCGCTGAGGCGCACCGCTGAGGCGCACCGCGCACTTCCGCTGAGGAGACGGAGAGTTGGAGTGCTTCACGCCTTCACTGTTGTTCTGCTTGACTGCTTCGGTGCTTGCTGACTGCTGAGTTGCTGCTTCAGAATTCAGAAATCAGACAGGTCACAGGTGAGTAACTCTATTCTCTAATTCTCTAAATGACTCTAATGTTTAATGTTTTCACTTTTCAAATGTGCTGCTGAATCTGATTTTATTAAAATGGCCCAATGCCCCAATAAATTATGAATTATTAAATTTTTTTTAGTTTGTCATTGTATTTAGATTTTAGAGGAATAGAAGTTTTAGGTTTTTTGTTAATTAGTTTGTCATTAGGAGCATCTTTAGTATGACGGGAAAGCGGAAATTTGAGTCAGGGTCTACAAAAAGAAAGAATAAGTTGCGGAAAGATTTGGTTATACAATCGTTTGCCGGCTCTATGGATCGATATGTAAAGAAAAATCCTTCTTCCTCAAATATTGTTGACAATGACAATACAAATCTTGTTTGTGAGAATGAGAATAATAGTGCAAACATTGGAGAGGAGAATGAGAATGTTAAAGCTCATAGGGACAATGTAATTATTCACGGGGAAGAAATTGTAGGTCAAGTCACTATGCCCGAGATATTAGATGATTTCTTTGACCCGGGAAATTGGAAGGCACCCATATCTCAAAGCCAATTAGATTTGTTGGTAGAGAGAGGACCTATAAGAATAAGTGATCTTCAATATCCCGTTGATAGGAAAAGGAGTTTCAATGACAAACTCTATACTCGATGCTTGGGAAATGGGGAGAGATATGATAGACCATGGTTGGTTTACTCTTTGTTAAAAGATAAAGTCTTTTGCTTTTGTTGTGTTTTATTCAAAAAAAATGTGATGCTAAACCCTCTAACAAGTGCGGGTCAAGGCTATAATGATTGGCACAACATACATTGTAGACTTGTAGAGCATGAAAAGAGCTTTGATCATATCCTTAGCATGGAAGCATGGAGGGAAGCAGAAATGAGGTTAAAAAAAAGGTAACAATTGATGCTTCCCGAGAAATAGCTATCAATAAAGAGAAGGAGTACTGGAGAGCTGTTTTAAAGAGGATTATGATTGTTGTCAAGACTCTTGCTACTTGCAACTTAGATTTCCGCGGCCACAAGGAGAAGCTTTCTGATGAAAATAATGAAAATTTCTTGAAGATTATTAATATGATTGCAGAGTTTGATCCTATAATGGAAGAGCATCTCAGGAGAATACGGAAGAAAGAGATCCGAAATCATTATCTTGGTCATAATATTCAAAATGAGATGATACAACTTTTGTCAAATGAAGTTAAAAAAAAATCCTTCAAGTTGTTCGGAGTGCAAAGTACTTCTCTGTTATTCTTGATTGCACACTGGATGTTAGTCATGATGAGCAAATGTCACTTGTGATTCGATGTATAGATGTTTCCACAGGCCCTATAACGTTTGAATATTAAAAATATTATATACTACACTTTGAATACATTTTTTTTCTATATGCTATTTTTTTTATTCAATTTATCTCTTTTCAATATGTTTTTTTGCGCCATAAGCTTTTTTCTGTCTAGCCGTCTAGGGCCTCCGAAATGCTGAAGACGCCTCTGGTAAGAATTTATCTCTTCTTGATTTGGTTATTGATACTGGAGCATCGCATCATGTCACGGGCGACCCTACGTGTCTTCTTGATCCCACACATGTTGATGCTTGTCCGGTTGGCTTGCCGGATGGTAGACAATTGCTGCCATATTGGAGGGACGTGTGCCACTCTCCAAGGGCCTCACCCTTGAACACATTCTACACGTTCTACACCGACATATTTTAAATTTAGCATGTGCCTTGATGTTCCAAGCCCATATACTCATGCGTCTATGGGGTGCATGTGTCCTCATGGCGGTTTACCTGATTAATCGGACACCGTCGGGTCTTTTAGGGGCAAAGAATCCGTACGAAGTACTTACCGGAGTAATTCCAACGTTTTCTCATTTGTGCATTTTTGGGTGTCTTTGCTTCACACATAATTATCACTCTAGAGGAGATAATTTCTTCCCGCAGCCGGAAATGTGTGTTTGTTGGCTATCCCCATGGTAAAAAGGGTTGAAAGTTGTACGATTGGCACACGGGTGATATCTTTATGTCCCGTGATGTGCAATTCCATGAGGACGAATTCCCGTTTCTCTCTTCAACGCTACTTACCCCGTCTTCCAGTCCTACAGAAGAAATGATTTTAGCCAGAGAAATAACCCCGGTTATTGATATGGACGAAGCTTGTGTGGATCCTGTTGCACATGACACAACCTCCAATGCTCCTGATCCACCAGTGGCTGCTGTCCAGGAATCCCCCCCCCCGCTCGAGTGACGTCACGGTTGTACAGAAGACTACTTTTTACGCAAAATGTGACCATCAGCCCATCTCTGTCGAACTCTGATTCTGTCAGCTGCTCAGGTATGCCTTATCCCATAGCTCTTTTTATAAAACGTGACAAGTATTCTTCCCGCCATCAAGCTTTCCTTGGAGCTATACTTGCAGTTCAAGAACCCCGTTCTTTAAGAGATGCTATGACCGACTTGGGATGGCGTAAAGCCATGCAGAGCGAGATTCAGACTCCTGAAAATATTAATACTTGGATCATGCAGCGGCTTCCCCCAAGTAAAAATGCGCTTGGCGGTAAATGAGTTTACAAAATTAAATATCACTCTCATACCAATGTTGAGTGTCTCAAATCCAGGATGGTTATTTTGGGAATCACCAAAAGGAAGGCATTAATTACACCGAGACTTTCGCACCAAAGATGGTCACAGTTCACGCTTTCTTAGCTGTGGCCGCAGCTAAGAACCGGGAATTGCACCAAATGAACGTTCGTAATGGCTTTCTTCATGGAGACCTGGATGAGGAAATCTACATGAAGCCTCCTCCTGGGTTTTACTCATCTCGGCATGGGCTAGTTTTTCATCTTACAAAATCTTTGTACGGCCTACGTTAAGCTCCTCGCTACTGGTTCTCTAAGTTGGCGAATTCCTTGAGGAATTACGGATTTCTCCAGTCTTATTCTGATTATTCCTTATTAACTTTCTCTCAGGATCATGTTCACTTGCATGTTCTTGTCTACGTAGATGATTTGATTGTTGCTGGTAATGATTATGCTACCTTATCCAAGTTCAAATCCTATTTGCACTCTTGTTTTCACATGAAGGATCTGGGTGTTCTCAAATATTTTCTTGGCATCAAAGTGACACGTGGGCCAGGGGGTTTATTTCTATGCCAACACAAATATGCGTTGGATATTATTTCTGAGACAATTCTTCTCGGTGTTAAACCCGCTACTTTTCCTATGGAACAAAATCATGTTTTAACACTTGTTACTGGTGCACTCTTATCTGATCCATAATCTTATCATCGACTTGTCGGACGGCTTATTTATTTCTCATTCACCCATCCTGATTTAACTTATGTTGTCCATATTTTGTCTCAGTTTATGCAGGCCTCACGGCAAGAGCAGTGGGCAATGACTTTGCGTGTGGTTCACTATCTAAAAGGGACTCCAGGTCAGGGCATGCTTCTACACTCCACATGTGACTTGTCTCTGCATGGATGGTGTGATTCTGACTGTGCCAGCTGTCTGCTTACCCGTCGTTCTCTTACTGGCTGGATGGTATTTCATGGCGGCTCCCCTATCTCTTAGAAGGCAAAGAAACAACACACTATTTCTCGGCCCTCTACTGAAGCTGAGTATCACTCTATGGCTGTTGTGACTGTGGAATTAAAACGACTTAAGGGTCTTCTCCTCACACTTGGTGTTGATCATTCACGACCCATGGGTCACTATTTTGTGATAGCAAATCAGCTCTTCATATTACTTATAATCTTATCTTTCATGAGCGTACGAAGCACATTGAGGTCGATTGTCATTATGTACGTGATGCTCTCCAAGACGGGCTAATTGTTGCTCGACATGTATCCACTACTGAACACCTCACCTACGTCTTCACCAAGGCCCTGGGCAAATTGCAATTTATATTTAATTGGCAAGTTGAGCATTTTTTATCCACATGCTCCAACTTGAGGGGGGTGTTAGACACATTTGGGCTGTATTATTTTTGTATAGCTTTATTTTTTAATTATTGGGCCGAGGGCTTCTTTATTGTTCATATAATTGTATAAATATCCTTATCATTGATAATTGAGATCAAGGGAATAATTAACCCTAATTAATTATGATGGTCCTTGATAAAAGTCTAGAGGGGGGGAGGGGTGAATAGACTTTTAAATCCTTTTGAATTAGGGGTTCACTCCCCTCTGAATGAGTATAATCCTGGGAACCTTTTGAGAGGTTTAGGATTGGCAGCGGAAGTTTTTTATCTTTTTGGACAAACACACCGGAAGTTTGGTGAAGACTGACTTTTGAGTAGGAACTGTTTTCTGGAAATTTTCTGAGGTTTTTTGTTTGATGGTTAGTGGCTTTAAACGTTATGATGCACAGATGTATCCTGGTTCGGAGGTGCTGTAATCCTCCTACACCTAGTCCCACCCTATAGATGGATTTCCACTAAGCTATTTGACCAATACACTTAGTGATTAGTTTACCCTTGATCACATGCGTAAACTATCAGGTTTTCACTAGGAGTACACACCACTCCAAGTTACTCTAGCCTCTAGGTTTTTCACTAATGAATCAGTCTGATTCAAAAGTTACTCATGTCCTATTCTACCCACTCTTTGGATTTGCAGCACAAATTCTTTCCAAAGGTGTTACAACATTTCAACCAACTATTCTAAGCTCTAGTATGAATATTTCATTGTGAACTAGTCTAAGAGCTTAAAGAAATGTGAACGAGCCAAGAGTAAAGTGATGGATTAACACTTTATCTTTTGCAGGATATTCTGAGTGTGATTTCTGTTGGGAAACGAGCTACGAACATGCATCTCATGCTTGATACGAAGCAAAAACATTTACAAAAGGATCTATACTATTCTATGAATTTCAATTGCTAATAAGCAATATAGTTTGCAATAAATCAAGAAACTAATCATTATAAGTTCGTATGAAACCATACCTTTTGATGGATCAATGGAAACCTAGGTCTTAGCACTTGTTTATGCCGTTCTAGCGTAGAAAGTACCACGCCTCTACGATGTGCACACACGATCGGACCAGACTTGCTCAATGTACTAGCATCCAAAAAGGGTTTTCTCAAATTATGTTTTGTCTCATGTATGTGTGAGAACGGCCAGCCCTATTAAGCTCTTAGGCTCCTCCTTTTATAGAGAACATAATGTAGAAAACCCTAGCAACAAACGGACATAGGCTTGAAGTCATTCGGACCCAAACACTATCTGATTCTGATCCAAAACGTTTTAGCGTGCGACCCTATAGGTTTATATTCCTTTGGTAGTATAATTAAATACTCTTTTAATTATACAAATAAAAAGCGGTATCTAGTAAGACATTATTATTATCCAAAGGATATAAAATTCAAAACGACACAACTTATAAATATATTATGTCACATATATATTCCTTTTGCCAAACGATGTCTAGATTGAACACAAGACTAGGCGAGTGTGATTCTTGTATAGTTCAATCATTGTATCTTGATTTCCAAGTATATTTAATACAAATGACACCTCATTTGTGCATGGCCATGCTATAATTAAATATACTTATCAAGGGGCCCAAAGATATCTTCTCTCAATATATGAAAGTGACAAATCCGATCTTAACCAACCACATACCTCTATATATTTTATAATACATTTGATCATTATCTTTATAGTTACTCATTTAGGAGTAACATTTGATAATGTCTAATGTATTAATCCTTATATTGGTAACCATGGCGATCTCAGGTCCGAGGACGATATGATTTCACTAAAGGGAACATCACTGATGACATTTATAACATTTCCTTGCAGTGTTCCCAAAACGGGTCGGTCCAATATTTGTTCACCAACAAGTATTAGTGTGTTTAGCTTGATATCATCATATCCATGACTTGTGGAACATAGTCATCAGCTAACCCACACTTTAATCAATATGTCTATGTAATCCTAGATTATAGAGATATGATTAGGGACATAGTATATTTTACGAAATGACTAGTATTCCACAACCAAGTCACATACTTGGTGAACTAGTAATAATAATATACTATATTTAAGAATATAAGGTGAAATAAAATAAACCTTATTAATAAGCATAAGATATCCAACTATAAGTCATACACATATGAATAGTTCTAGGGCATATCTCTTTCAATTTCTTCGTTTGCACTTGAGCTCGCTGAATTTCTTCGTCACATTCCTTGATTATTTATAGACTTTGAGTTTGTTGAATATCTCCCGTTGGCTGAGGAGATTCAATCTTGATCGTTGAAGCATCCACTTGATCTTTAGCATGTCCTCCTTTTGTTTTGTTTGGAGTAGCCTCCGTTGGTAGTCCATGCTTCCAGTTGTATGTGATCGTAGGGGTTGACTCTATAAAGCAAAACATCTTCCAGTCAACTTGCATATAGGAGTATGGGTTGTCTCTGAAATATTCTGCAGTTCCACTTGTGTATAGGAGTATGGGTTGTCTCTGAAATATTCTGCAGTTCCACTTGTGTATAGTCTCGTGACTCTAAAAATGTCCAGAATGCCTTTAGCTTTTCTGATGCAGTTTCGAGCTTTTCTGGTCTAACTCTGATGTCAGTATTGAGGTTCTCTGTTGCTGAGGTTCTCTGATCCTGAGATTCTCTGTTACTGAGGTTCTCTAATCCTGAGGTTCTCTGTTACTGAGGTTCTCTGATCCTGAGGTTCTCTGTTACTGAGGTTCTCTGATCCTGAGGTTCTCTGTTACTGAGGTTCTCTGATCCTAACAGAATACCTCAAGACTTTCTGTTGCAATCAGACTTTTTCGATCTATTCTGTTGGGATCAGAATACCTTGGTTTCTGTCACTGACTACCTCTTATTCTTTTCTTTGTTACTGGCACTTCTTCTTTAGAGTTTATGATCAAGTATTTTTGTCTATAAACTATGCATCATCAAAATCTTAGATGGACCTAACAAATTCACACGCTTCCCATCACTTTCCTTGAGTACTTTGAGGACTAGGGTGGGTGACGTGGAGTCTCTTTCAATCATTGTCGGCTCAGATAGGCCCTTTATAGGATTAATGAGTTATATTGCTTTTTGAAAAGTCATATATTCAAAGTTTGATTCGAGAGCTAGTGATTGAGATTCAACTTTTTGTCTTATTGTTACTTACCCTAAGTTCCAATTTTGTAATTAGTAATTAAAGCCATTATCTATTAAAACATCAATACATAATTGTATTGTACCATGATCATTCGTTTCTACTCTTTCATGGTGCAGAAACATATTGATGGAGTATATGGGTCTGAGCCCCAGGACCCACATACTCGGAAGAACAGAAAGCACAAGACAACAGAGTGGCGCCCTCGTCGGCCAAGACGCCCCCGTCGGCCGAAAAGGGGCCAACTCGGATTATGGTCCTGAGTCCAAGGAACCCAGGTGCCCTCGTCGGCCGTGCCCTCGTCGGCCACGCCCTTGTCGGCCAAGAAGACCTCCCAGAATCGGATTTTACACCTACTCATTTGTACAGCCCATTAGTGGCTTTGTATTCGGCCCAGTAGCGGTCCAGTTGTAAATGGGCCTCCCAAGCCCAAGGCCTGGGAGCCCAACCCTAATTTTCTCTATAAATACTCCCCTTGGGAGTAGTTATAGGGGTTACGAAATCATTCTATTGAAGCATATTATTGCACTTCTCTCTCTAGCTCTCACTTCTCTCTAGATATACTCTATCATTTGGTGCTCTCGTTGAGAGCTAGAACAATCAAGTTAGCACCCTTCGTCGCTACCAAGCACAGCTAACCACTGATCATGGGGAGAACCAAGTCAAACCGCAACCTCGTCAGCAAAGCCATCCCTGAGGACCAAGAGCCCAGGGAGCACGATGAGGACGCCACGGCCGACCAGGTCGGCAGAGGGGACCTCTTCCAGGAGGCCTTCAACCTCACAACGGACCTCCGCAACCAACTCAACGGCGGCGCCCCTGATGCCCGCCTCGGCTTGGACAAGAAGCGGGCTGAAAAGACGGATCACGCCCCGGCCCAGCCTATGGCCGCGGCCTCTCCGTCCGTGGACCCACAGGTCCAGGCCGCACTGTCGGTCATCATCGCCAGCCTAACTCAGAACCCCACCGTCCTCAGCGCACTCTTGCCAAGGACCGGGGGAAACGCCACTTCGCCTCCTCATCCCCAACCGTTGGCCGTCCAGATAGGCAACAATGAGGGGGTTGTGGCCCAGGACACGGCGTCGTCCGACTCCCACCCTGCTTCCCCTCTTCGGCCCGGGCAGACCCCAGCGCGTGGAAAAGCCTCTGCCTTCAATAGGCTAGGTGACACGCGCCGTCGTCCGGTTTCGGAGAGGATGGCGGGACGGATTGGTGATCTTCGTCCAGGCTCGCCAAGGGAAAGTTTGGGGTCTGTGTCCCGGACAGCGGACCAACCCCGCCCGGACAAGGTCAAGGGGAAGTTGCACGAGGATGACGTGCGTCACCAGATCAACGCGGCCCACAACGAGCGCCTGAGGAACCAGCCGGGCGCCGCTGCGGCCGACAGGGACCCCCGGGATGAGGTCATCGCCCAGCTGGAGAGGAGGCTGGCTCAGATGGAGGCCAAGCAGTCGGCCAACATCCCGACGGCCGGCGCCTCCAACGACCCCGGCCTTAACACGCTCATGAACAAAGTTAGCGCCCTGGAGAGGGAGCTGGCCGAAGGGCGGGGTGACCCCATCATCCAGGTCAGGACGAGGACCCCTTTCACCAACAGGGTCCTCTCGACCCCCATCCCTGAGAAGTACAGGGGGAACGCCATCAAGTCCTACGATGGCTGATCAGACCCCAGGAGCACTTCAGCCGTTATCAAAACAACATGCTGATGGTGAACGCGTCCGACGAATACCTCTGCCGGTGGTTCCTCTCTACTCTCGAGGGGCCAGCGTACGAGTGGTTCAACGGACTGCCAGAAGGAAGCATTGACTCATGGCAGGATCTCGCCCAGCGCTTCCTCACTCACTTTGCCGGGAGGAAGCGCGCCAAGAAGTATTTCACCCACCTCCTCTCCGTCAAGCAGCAGCACGAGGAGTCCCTCCGGTCATTCATCGATCGGTGGACAAGGGAGACCGAGGAGGTCGAGGGGGCCGATGAGCGCACCCTCCTCGCCTTGTACCAGGGAGCCCTCCGCAGCTCCCCGAACGCCAGGAGCCTCATCACTGACCCCCCGAGGTCGTACGCCAAAGCGCTCCAGCGCGGAGGCTTATATGCCGACGCCGACGAGCTCCACAATCACAAGAGAGAGGGGGGCCATCCCCCCAAGAAGACAAATCCTTCGCCGGCCCCGGGTCCGTCCCCGGCCGGCCAGGGTGCCCAGGGCCACCACGGCTCTGGTGGACAGAGTAAGAAAGACCGCCACTGGCGGCCGAGGCTGGAACGGCCGGGGGTAACCCTCACCCATCCGGTCAGCACCATCCTCGATTATGCCGAGAAGCACAGCCTCATCGAGCAGGCTCCTCGGCCGGCCGAGGAGATCCTTGCCATCCAGCAGGGCGGCACGTACTGCCGGTTCCACAAGAACTCGTCGCACAACACCGACGATTGCATCACATTGAAGAAGGCCATCGAGCGCCTTATTCGCCAGGGGGAACTCTCCTAGTTTGTCAGAGGTGGCCCACGCAAGAACACTTGGGTAAACACCGGCAAACATTGGGGCGAACCCTCTGCGAAGAAGCGGGAGATTGGTAGACTCAGCGACGACGAGGACTTCGAAGAGCCTCCGCCGAAGAAGAATCACATCCACCTCATCGTAGGTGGGAACACTGGGGGGGACTCCGCCACTCAGAGAAAGAAATGGGCCCAATCCCTTTACATTGGGGAGGTGTCCCACGTTCCCCCCCAGCCGAAGAGGCAGCGAACGGAGGCGATCACCTTCACCGACAAGGATCTGCCTCCGGGTACGGAATCACACAGGGACGTCCTCGTCATCCGATGTGAGATCGGTGACTCCATCATCCACCGTACTTACATCGATACGGGGAGCTCCGTCAACGTGATGTACCTGGCCACCTTCAAGCAGCTGAAGCTGGACAGAGCTTTGCTGAAGCCGATCAAGACCCCGTTATCCGGCTTCACCGGGGACTCTATCGACGCCGAGGGCACGATAGTCCTCCCCGTGGAGGTCGGTGACGGCCCCCACCATGCCAAAATTGACATGGAGTTCATGGTGGTCAACCTCCAGTGCGCCAACAACCTGATTTTGGGGCGGCCAGCACTCGAGGACTTGGAGGCCATCATCTCCATGAAGCACCTATGTTTGAAGTTCCCCACCAATGACGGCATCGGCTACGCCAGAGGAAATCAGAGGATAGCCAGGGCTTGCTACCTCAAGCTAACGAGGCCGGCCGAAAGGGAAGGACAGCGGATAGACACCATTACGGCCACCGTCGCCATGGACGAGGAGAGGCCACATGTGGAGCCGGCCGAGGAGGTCGAGGAAATCCCCCTGGATACCTCCCGGCCGGAGCGGGTTCTCAGGGTCGGAAAGCAACTCCCCCAGGACCAACGAGACGCCATCCTCCTCGTCCTACGGTCATACGCCGTTGTCTTCGCGTGGGGCCCGGACGATATGCCAGGCGTCAGCCGCCAGGTGATCACTCACCGGCTGACCGTCGATCCGGCCTCCGCGCCCGTCAAACAGAAGCGACGCTACTTGTCCGCCGACAGGCGGGACTTCGTCAAAGGGGAGGTCGCCATGCTCCTATCAATCAAACACATCAAAGAGGTGAAGTACCCAACATGGTTGGCCAACGTCGTCCTCGCACAGAAACCGCCGACGTTCAGAATGTGTGTTGACTACACTGACCTGAACAAGGCGTGTCCCATGGACCCGTTCCCCCTCCCCAACATTGATCAGCTGGTGGACGAGACGGCGGGGTGCGAGTTGATGTCGTTCCTCGACGCTTTCAGAGGGTACCACCAGATCTCCATGCATGAAGATGACGCCGAGAAGACGACATTCATGACCCCAGAGGGAATCTTTTGCTACCTCGTCATGGCCTTCGGACTCAAAAACTCTGGCGCACCTATACGAGGATGGTGGCCAAGATTTTCAGAGCGGTCCTTGGCCGGATGATGGAGGCGTACGTCGACGACATGATCGTCAAGAGCAGGCAGGCCACCTCCCACGCCGACGACCTCCGGGAAATCTTTGAAATCATGAAGGAGTTCAGGCTCCGCCTTAACCCCAAGAAGTGCGCCTTCGGCGTCCAGGGCGGCAAGTTCCTTGGCTACATGGTCAGCCGGAGAGGCATCGAGATAAATCCGGAGAAGACGCAGGCTATCATCAACATGGAGCCGCCCCGCAACGTCAAGGAGGTACAGCGACTGACGGGGCACTTGGCGGCCTTAAACCGTTTCCTCTCCAGGTCAGCCGAGAGGGCACTCCTCTTCTTCCAGATCATGCGTAAAGCCAACGGCTTCAAGTGGACGACGGAGTGCCAGGAAGCATTCGACGAATTGAAAAGGTACCTGTCGTCCCCACCCGTACTCTCCAAGCCCAAAGCCGGCGAAACCCTCTTCTTGTACTTAGGGGTGAGCACGTCGGCCATCAGCTCCGTGCTCATCCGTGAGGACGAAGGGGTGCAGAAGGCCATCTTCTACATCAGCAAGACACTTAGGGAGGCCGAGCTCAGGTACTCCCCCATTGAGAAGACGGTGCTGGCCATCGTCCACTCCGTGAAGAAGCTGGGGCACTATTTCCAAGCCCACACCGTCCATGTGCTGACCCAGCAGCCTCTTGGCGCGCTCATGAGGAGCCCCACTAGCTCCTCGAGGATGGTGAAATGGGCGATCTTCCTCAGCCAGTTTCAGATCGAGATCAAGCCAAGGCCATCTATCAAAGGGCAAGCCTTGGCCGACTTCGTCATCGAATGCACAACGAGGGAGACGGCCGTCGCCAACTCCGGGCCGAAGCCGGACGATACGTGGACCCTGTTCACTGACGGCTCGTCGGCCGCGAAATCATGCGGCGGCGGCGGCGTCCTCATATCCCCTGAAGGATTCAGAGCTTACTATGCCATCCGCTTCAACTTCAGGGTATCCAACAACGAAGCCGAGTACGAGGCCCTCCTCAGCGGTCTCAGACTCGCCGCCGGCCTCAAGGTCAAGCACCTCAGAATCAAGTGCGACTCCAAACTGGTAGTGGGCCAGGTGGAAGGATCGTACGAAGCAAAGGAAGGCCGGATGAAGCAGTACAAACAAGCGACGGAGGAATTGCTGAAAGCGTTTGAAACCCACGAGATCACTCAGATCCCAAGGGTTGAGAACGCCGAAGCCGACATCCTCTCCAAGCTCAGCTCGGACACCCCGGAGCACATCTCCTAGTTGGCCAAGGTCGAGGAGTTGAGCATGTCCAGCATCCATGCCAGCCCCGTCTTGTGCGTCCAACAGCGACCAGAGGACTGGATCTCCGACATCGCCACCTTCATCACAACGGGGGAGCTGCCCCCGGACGAGGAGAGGGCCAAACTTGCCAAACTCAGGGCCCCAAGCTACACCATCGAAGATGGCAAACTCTACAAACGGTCCTATAATGGCACCCTCCTCCGGTGCCTGCACCAGGACGAGGCCGACACAGCCATGGAAGAAGTTCATTGTGGCGTCTGCTCCTCACACCAGGGCCCTTTCAGCATGTCCCGGCGTCTCTTCGTCCAGGGCTTCTTCTGGCCGACGATGGCACGCGACTGCGCCGACCTGGCCAGGAAGTGCACCACATGCCAGGTGCTCCAGAGGGCCCCTGGTCGGCCAGCTGTTAACTACGCCCCTGTCAGCACCGCAATTCCATTCTCCAGATGGGGGATTGACCTGGTCGGCCCCCTGCCCAGAGCCGCCGGGAATAACCGCTACATCATCGTCGTCGTCGACTACTTCACCAAGTGGGTCGAGGCGGAGCCCTTGGCCAGCATCACGGGGGCCAGATGCCAAAAATTTGTTTACAAGAACATCATCACACGCTTTGGCGTCCCCCAGGAGATCATATCAAACAACGGCACCCAGTTCGAGGCAGCCCCTTTCCAAGAACTCCTCCGGGAGTTTGAGGTAAAGCATCGTTTCTCCTCCGTTGCCTACCCTCAGGGCAACGGGCAGGTCGAGAACGCCAACAGAACAATCATGGAGGGGCTGAAGAAGAAACTCCAGGCCGCAGGAGGTAGTTGGGTCGACGAGCTCCCCAACATCCTGTGGTGCTACAGAACCACGCCGAGGAGGGCGACAGGTGAAACGCCTTTCGCCCTGTGCTACGGCTTTGAAGCAAAGGCGCCCACGGAAGTTGCCATACCCAGCCGACGGGTGGAACAATATGAGCCTGACACCAACGAAGAAAACATGAAGATTGACCTACACCTGGTTGATGAGAGGCGTGAACAAGCTTACGTCCGAGCGGAGAACTACCGGCGTCAATAAAAATCATACTATGACGCCAAGGTACGTTCCCGGGAATTTCAGGTGGGGGACTACGTCCTCCGCCGAAGGGAAGCAAGCCAGCCGATAGAGGGTGGCAAACTAGCATTGAAGTACGAAGGACCCTACATCGTCAGTGCCGTGGTCAAACCCGGCACCTACAAGCTTAAACGCCCGAATGGGTCCAATGTACCACGAACATGGAATGTACATCATCTGGTGAAGATTTATCAGTAATCCGAAGGAGGTGTAGACGGCGAAGCCCTCACCCCTTAACGGGTTACTGATTGAACGCCACCTTCGGCCTCGAGCTACTTATGAATAAAATCATGTTCTGATTTTTTCTCTGGAATTTAAAGTAAAACATTAGCAGGTGCCCTCGTCGGCCACCTCAGAGCGAAAGGCTCAGGTCTGGCCGACATGGCCCCTTGCATTTGCAGCCTACGAGCAACAAGCTCAGGCACTCCATTGTATTTTGTATCAGTGAAGGGCTCAGGCCTAGCTGAGAGAGCACATCGTCCTGGCCCCGTAAACCTAGAAGTGAAACGCTCAGGTATGGCCGACGATGTCCCTAGGACGAGGGGCCCGCAAATGGCCCACGTCTTGAAACGGGAAGCTCACCGCGTCGTCCACGCGCCAGATCGCAGGACGACAGGCCTGAAATCATGGCCGAGGTGACAAAATCCCAAAACTCAGGGATGGGCAACGACAGCCGTTGGAAACCGACCAAAAGTCTAGCCCGCGTCATAAATAGGCGACGGGACCCGCCCTGAGACCACGGGCGTTATAAACGAAGTCCGAACCGGCCGAAGGACGAGCACACCCTTCGGCCGAAGCCTGAAAGAAGGATACCCCCCGAAAAAAAAAAACATACAAGGGAAAAAGAGGGAAGCCGACGGCCGCGCACACTAGCCGGCCTAGAGCAATGAAAAAATAAAATCCCCACAACTCAGGCCCAACTAGGCCAAGTACATATCAGTTAAACACAAGTTTAGTATCACTGACAGGCAGCATGGACGACACGTCCACACACTACAAGGGAACAATCAAGGCCGATACACACGCCTATAAAACCCTAACCACATCGGTTGGGTGACACGCGAGAGGTGACCTTCATCGGCCATAGTCCTTTGAGGCACCAACGCTTGGTATGAAACAAAGCATCGCAATCCTGAGGATGACCAGGACGAAGCGGGCACTTATCACACCCGCGAAAGGATCAAGTAATCAAGAAACAACCTCTACTTGCCACAGCACCTCGGATGGCCGACGCAGGCACTGGAACCATGGCTAGCCGACGAAGGCAGGACCATCTCCTTGGACAAGCTATTCCTTATCCACCACCCTCATCGGCCACAAGCCAGACCTTGGCCGGCAGTGGCACCGCAAAAAAGTACATGCCTAACATTTATACTTAGGAAATTATCTAAGTACTCAAATGAAGGAATTCTAGCCGAAGCGGGTACCAGTATACTACAAAGCCGTTAGCTACCTACACCCCTGCATGTGTACTTGTGAAAAATTCAAAGTCCACAAGATTATGGTGAAGGTGCCCTTATCGGCCACAACACAGGGATGCAGGCCGACAATGACACTGGTTCAATAATGGGGAGAGACTAAACCCCATGGACGTAGCGGACACCACGCTCAAGGGCAAAAGGAAAGCACATAAGTGAACCCAAAAACACTTAGGAAATTTTTGATAAAATCCTAAGTGTTATGATGACAGCAAAGGAGCACCGGTCAAGCCGACAAAGCCACCTGGCCGGAAGGGAAGCAACTACACGAATCCAAAACACTTGGGAGATTTTCAAAAAAAAAAAAATCTTAAGTGTTAGGATAGTACAGAAATGACGGTCAGGCCGATGAGGCCACCAGACCGGGAAGAAAGCAGCTCAGTGAGCCCAAAACACTTAGGAAATTTCAGAAAAAATTCCTAAGTGTCTTGACACTTAGACAATTTTAGAATTGAAATGACAAAAGGCAAACAACCATACAAGGGATTCAAAGCCGAAAAGGACAGCAAAAATGTCTTCAATTGATAGTGAGTTCATTACAATTGGGGGCACTTCGGCCATTACATCATTTGGCAAAAATTATAAAGCTAATTACAACAGGGAATAGCCGATCAAGCCTCCGGGGCACCTTCATCTGCGGCTGTCTCAACGGCCTCATCGGCCTCAGCTTCTTGGCCGGCAGCAGGTGCAGCACTGGTGGCGTCGTCCAGAAAATCGAATTCAGTGTAGTTCAGCTCGCCGAGGCCGGAGCTTTCAATAGGAGACTCACGCTCCGACAGAGGAAGATTGGCCTGCTCTTCTGGATCCTTCATCAGCTTTGGCAGCCTCAGGTTCCGTCTGGCCCACCCGGACGTGTAGTTCATTGCCTTCAGAGCACGGGACAGCCGACGACACAGGAGCCTTTGCATCCGCTGCTGGCCCATGTTGTAATAGACGGCCATCTCCCTGCTGAAGTACTCCTGGCCGGCGGGGGAGTTCATCCCCCAATCTTCAAGCCTGACGGCAACCACTTCGTAGCAAAAGGGGAGCCTCTCATCGGCCTTCCACCCCTCGGTCAGGAACCGCTCAACGGCCTCATTAGCAGCTCTCACAGCGGCGGCCTCGGCCTCAGTTTTTGCCTTAACGGCCTCCTCGTTTCTGCGCCGCTCGGCCTCCAGCGCTTTTTGGGTCTCCTCGAGCCCCCTTTTGCTCTCCTCGAGCTTGGCCAGGGCATCGTCCCTGGCTGCAACGGCTTCATCGGCCTTGGCCTGCAACGCCCTGGCATCCTCCCGGAGCCGATCCAGGCAAGCTACTGCCTCGTCGGCCGAGGCAGCCTTCTGCTCCAGCTCTTTCAAACGAGCTATCTCCCAATACTGCCTCTTATGGCTTTCCATAAGCATAAAGGCACTCTGCAGAAGGAAAACAAAGGTTAGGCAAAAGACTCTACACAGACGAAGAGGGACAAAAAAAAACACATAAGGACAGTTACTTACTTGGACGAAGAGGTCCATGCCGCCCTCGTAAATCTTCTCGTCCCCAAGCTTCTTCAGATAAGCCCGATCTTTGGCCGGCATGGCCTGGGCCAGGACAACGTGGCCAGGGACGAGATCACTAAACACGCCCCCGCCGACGGGGTATTCTACCACCTTCTGGTAGGTGGCACCGGCAATCTCCTTGCCGGCCCTCTTCGTCCGTGGTTCCTGGACGAGAGGCTGTGACGGAGCAGCATCACCAACAGCAGTAAGGTCCACGACAGGACCACTGTCGTCCACGATGGGGACAGTCAGCGCACCGGCCTCAGTAGCCGGAGAAGGGGAAGGAGCCCTCTTCGTCTTCTTAGAGACGCTCAGGCCGGCATCAGTCAACTTTTTCTGGCCGTCAGTGGCCGGCCTCTTCTTCTTTGATGGGGCAGGTTTTGGGGCCGCATCTGCAGTAGCCCCGCTCCCACCGGCCACGGCACGTCTGGCCGCCTCGGCCGCCTTAGCAGCCAGCTCCTCGGCCGCTTTGGCCTTGGCAATAGCCATTATGGAACGTCGCTCCATGGCAAAGTCTACAAAGGAAAAACAAACAGATTAGTAAGGCAAAGGACAAAACATAAAGACAGAAAGCCGACGAAAAAATTACCATCGGCCTCAGCAGGAATGCCCAAATCCGGGCCATCGGCCTCCTCAAAGGTGGTGGTCATCCTCGGCCAGAGTTGGAGGTCATCCTCCTTATCTCCATACAGGTGGTATCTGAAGAAGCCGAGGGCGGTCATCTTGTATTCAGTAACGTAATCTTTCACGCTCCTCGGCCCCCCTTCCAGGAAAGCCTCCACCTGAGCGTCCAAAATAGAGCTCTTCGGCGGGTCATGGAGATTGAACCTCCCGGTATGGACGAGAGAGGGGAACTCGGTGCCACTCTCACCAATGGACACAAACACGAACTTGCTCTTCCACCCATGAATGGACGTAGGCAAATCCGTGAAGCTCCTCTTCCTCGGCAGCTGTTGAAGAGTAGCATAGGCCGCACAGTTCTTGTGGCTTCCTCGGCCGATCTGGTACAAGTTCATGAATAAGGCCGTGGTCGGCCTGAAGCCCAACTCCTCACACCGAAGTAAAAATCCCACCATCAAGGAATAACTGTTCGGCGTCCGCAAGGCCGGAGGAAGCCCCACCATGTCCAGATACTCAATGACGAAAGGGTGAAGGGGGGAACCTCAACCCCTTAGCAAAACTCATCGGGTATACTCCAAAGTATCCCGGGGGCGGAAGTAGAACATGGTCCGTCGGCCTGGGTGCCCTAACCCGCCCGAACGGCCCCACGTACATCTGGGCGACAAGATAGTCGGCCGCACTGCTCTCCGGCTTGATCAGGAATATGTTGGTGAGGTCCAGGTAGGAGAGGCCCGGCCCATTCTTCGGCCTCCTCACCCTCTTCGGCTTAGCTGCTCCCTTCACGGCAGACACCGGCCTCGGGCACGGAACGGCAGCAGAAGTGGACGCCCCATCCACCACTCGGGACGCGCCTACGTCCTCACCCTCTGAAGAGGAGGCGGACTCCTCGTCCTCGCCTTCCTCGTCCATCGGCTCTCCGGATTTGTAGGGGCTTAAACGCTCTATCTCCTCTTCAAACTCCTCGAGCACCTCGTAGTCAAGCGACCTCGTGGAGGGCTGGTCGTCGTAGGGGTAGTAGTCCTCGTTCAAGCTCTTCATTACTACTACTACGGGCCTTAGGAGACTAACTTAAGATCTAAGGGTGTTCAAACGCCTAAACACTAGATCAACAACCTAGGGAGCAAAGTATGAAAAGTGAGGAAGATCGCGATGAACACTAACCTTGAACAACGAAGAACACGAAGAACAGGCTTGGGAGTTTATCTCTCTAGAAAATCGGCCAGCACTTCGACAAATTCAGAATGCAAATACATTTTCTCGTCGAAGGGGGAGGGGTATTTATAGAACCCCCCACCCAACGGTCACTACACGTGGCACCCCCCCAATGGCCACACCAACGGCCACCAATGGGGGACCACCACGTCACCAACGGGCCAAACTCAAGATCAACAGCCCACTGGCAAGACGGACTCTACGGCCTACACACGCTCAGCGGCTTTACAAATGCCAGCAAGCGCCCACAACGTCCCACTCGCTTGCCAAGATCACAACTGCCAAACAACAAGGAGACGGCAACGGCCAGGAACATAACGGCCACAAGATCAAAGAACCGAAGAGCCCACAAGCCATCGGCTCCTTGTCATGACCCTTGATGATAACTCTCTACAAGCGATCTGCGCACAAGGGTTCTCCCACAGGGTTACCTTGGCCAGAAAATCGCCATGAGGGTTGGATTCAGGGGGACCACGGCGAGACCGCTTCGGCCAGGGACTCAAGCAACTCCTTCACCCCTCACTCTCTTCGGCCTGAAGCAGTGGGGGACTGGGGGACTACACCGGCCTCAACAAACCAAAGTATAAACAAGGTAACCACAAGACATGGCCACATCATCCACACAGCACAACGGAACCTCATCGGCCAAAGGCCCATAACGTCATTAGCGACGGCCAACAAGCCACTAGAGGTAAGGACACTCATCGTCCTCCGCCAACAATTAATCTTGACGGGCCTTTCGGCCAAGAACACGAAGGCCAACCAGCAACGGCCAAAAGGAGTGCGCGAGCACCCTCATCGACCACCCAAAGGAAAGGACGCCATCGTCCTCAAAGCAAGGAACAACCTCAACGGCCTCACCGGCCCAAACATAAACTTCAACCACCAACGTCCAGGAAAGGGAAAGCGCGCCTTCAACGGCCAACATTGACACAAGACAGTCATCATCCTCAAACACATTTAAGGAAACAACGGCCTCCCCGCCCACAGCGAAGAACAGGTAACGGCCAAAGCACAGAACAGGATCACCAAAGAGAAAACAACGCCAACGCCGCAACGGCTAACGGCCTGGGGATGCCCACATCGGCCAAGGGCAACAAAGCACAGGAATCTACTCTCCTTCGCTTCGTCTACGTCTCAGCTTAGAGAGTGGGGGACTCCTGATGGAGTATATGGGTCTGAGCCCCAGGACCCACATACTCGGAAGAACAGAAAGCACAAGACAACAGAGTGGCGCCCTCGTCGGCCAAGACGCCCCCGTCGGCCGAAAAGGGGCCAACTCGGATTATGGTCCTGAGTCCAAGGAACCCGGGTGCCCTCGTCGGCCGTGCCCTCGTCGGCCGTGCCCTCTTCGGCCGTGCCCTTGTCGGCCAAGAAGACCTCCCAGAATCGGATTTTACACCTACTCATTTGTACAGCCCATTAGTGGCTTTGTATTCGGCCCAGTAGCGGTCCAGTTGTAAATGGGTCTCCCAAGCCCAAGGTCTGGGAGCCCAACCCTAATTTTCTCTATAAATACTCCCCTTGGGAGTAGTTATAGGGGTTACGAAATCATTCTATTGAAGCATATTATTGCACTTCTCTCTCTAGCTCTCATTTCTCTCTAGATATACTCTATCACATATATTAGAGTGTTTGGTTGAAAGTGCAGAAGTACTTTTGGGTGCTCCAAATTATTCATAAAAGCAGTTTTTAAAAGATGAGAGAGACTAGATTCTGAAAAAATGGTTATGATTTTGTTTCTACTTTTAAAAAAGAAACAAAAGCAGTTCCAAACACCTCATACTTACGTGTACTATTATTAATCCTATAATAATAAGTCTTTTAATAAATCATTTAAACTAATCAAGTATATACTCCGTATGTTCCTGCATGCACATTATTCGTTGAGACTTGCATGATTTGAATAGAAATTATTAATTGGATAATTCATGGGCTGGTATTTCAGCTATTGAATATAACAGGTACATTTATTTATCTATATGCATAGTCGTTCTCATCGTCCAATATTTGCCTTGTGCAATCATCTCAGCGTACAAATCATATGCGTAGTATTAAATTACGGAGTAATTGTTATTAGAATTTTAAATTTTAAACATTACCACCAACAAAGACTAATATATGTGCACAAATAAGTGTCAATTATCTAGCACATTAGATCGATATACTTATATGGGTATTATATTGTTCGTTTTAAAAACATATGGAGTAAAATATTTGAATTTGTTATGTCTTTATTCACAATGAATATAATAATAAAATTCTTTTTAGTGACATCCTACTTTTTTATGCTATTTGCTATCCGCTAAGGTCAAGGAGGGCCAATAAGTTCCAATGCCCATAATACAAAAGTAAAGAGTACGTATATATACACCTTCACAAAATGTAGGGTCAGTTCGAGTCCAACTTGGGTCAAGAGGGGCCAAGTTTCCTCATTATATCTAGGGGTGGCCGGGCACGGTTCGCAATTTGACTTATCTCGATTCTGACCCGGTTTTATAATAATGGACCGGTATGGTTCTGGGTGAATGTTTATCCTAATGTTGTTTTATTTAAAATGGGACCGAGACAATCCAAGAAAAACCGAGACGGCTCGAGACATCCCGGCTCATAAAATATGCATTTGTGAAATGTGATAATACGGAGTACGTATAAAATAAGCATAACATCAAAATAAAGACGTAATTATTTTTGCAAATTTAACTTCCCTAAAAGGTTAAGTAAATTCCCTAAATAGGAATAAAAAAGTTTTGAAATTCTAAAATAGGACTATCATGTTTTTTATTCACTAAAGAGGAGTAAATTTCTGTCAAGTTTGTCATTACTAGACTTTTAAACATGGCATTTTTTTGAAACTTGGCATATTAATCCTATTCAAGGAATAAAAAACATGATACTCCTATTTTGGAATTTCAAATCGTTTTTTCTCCTATTTAGGGCAATTTCTATAAAATTAAACCTCTAATTAACTACTATGTATTTTTTAATTAATTTCTTGTAATTTTTTTG